>JAJHZJ010000410.1:6967983-7520483 GCA_023548195.1 Bettongia penicillata ogilbyi | reverse complement strand
AACAGTGAACGGCAAAGCCAGTTTAAAGAGGGTTTTGCCAGAAACCCAACTAGGCAAAGTTATCCCCCTAGGCAAAGGCATTTAGGGATGAAATTTGAACAAAGATAAACATGTGAATGATGGAAAGGCTCTGCAAACATTTTGTGACAAACTCTTTCTGTCATCAAGGACAGTAGAACTACCTGACCTGGACTAGCGTTCCATTCATGGATGTGCTAGTAGAGGAGTTAGATCTGGGATTGAAAAGAACAAAGATCAGAAAAGCAACTAAATCAGATTAAATGTCCCCAAAAAAGGTCTGTACTGGAGTCGATAAGGAGCATTGACTTCTAGAGCTTTCAAACCGAGAATTATAGAACAGGGGTTCTAAACGTGAGTTTTGTGTACTTTAAAAATTATTTTGATAACTGTTTTAATATAACTGGTTTTATTTGTAATCCTGTACATTTTTATGAACTTAAAAACATAATTCTGAGAAAGAGTCCATAGACTTCACTGTGTGAAGCTCAGCCAGAGTTCTATGACTCCCCCAAAATTAAGAACCCCTAGTGTAGAGAATACAAGATCCCCTGTTCTTCCAGTTTATTGACACAAAAAGGCATTGATTCTGCTGAGTAAAATGCAACAGGGATAGAAGTCCTGACCGTGCCAAGACCCATCAGGACCATTGCTGTCCCCATTTCAAGTGTAACCTTCCAGCCATCAACCAGTATGGAAGCAGTTCCTGTGGGAAAGGAGTGAGTCATTCCCAACAACCACGAACCAACTGCCATCTGGGACAGTGGGACTCCCTGAGGGACTGACAGGAGACAGCATATGTTAGGTATGTTGAAGCACCACTATCATCGTGGTCACCATCTCCTCTTGGATTCTGATGAAGACAGATCAGGATCATGTGCCCCAAATCAGTGCCTTCCCAAACTGGACCTGTTTCTAGCTAAACCTCTGCTGTCATTATTGTGGGGAGATATCATTGTGGAGAATGAGCCCACCTTCTTCATCCCTACTAACAACTGCTGATCAACTATAACCAACATTAAAATGAACACAAGACCTCCTCCTCCTCCCCACTGCCAGTCCAGGCCTCACAGCCTTCATCAAGGGGAGCAAATTCTGGAGAGAGGGAGCCAGCCATGCTCAACAAATATCAACCATCGTTACCCATGTAGCAATCAAACCAGCATAGCTGAAACAGTAGGACACTTTGAAGGAGAGACAGGAGCTGGCTAGTTCTAGGCAGGTTAAACCACCACCACTATCACCTTGACTACTATCTCCTTTCATGCTCTGATAGAGACAGACCAGGATGCTGAGACCAAAAGCCTTTGGCATAGCAATGCTCCTCCTTATTGTCTATAGCCATCATCCTAGGTAGATGCTCTGGTTACAGCTCCTGAAGACTCCAAAAAGAACTTTCTTGCCTCCAAAATCCTTGTAACTATTAGGTGATTCAAAGTGAGAAACATAATTATTTTATTAGTGGAAATGACATCAAAGAAGAGACATTTCTGTCTGTTTTACCATGAGACCTTTCCATTCAGGTAAAACTTTCCATCCATGTTGTCTCCTCTCTTAGAATTTGAGCTCCATGAGAGTAGGGGTATTCTTTTACTGTTTTTTTGGAATCTGTAGTGCTTAGCACAATACTTTCCACAGAGTAAGAATAAATGTGTCATTCATTCAAAATGCTGCCTTAAAGACTGTCTTCCAACAAGAAGTCATATGTCAAAATTATGTAAGATTCCTTGAAAGACATCATGAACATGGCATTACTTGAAGGGAAGCAGGGGAAGGTTAGTCAAAATGTTTGGTTCAGGGTGTGCCAACATACTTGGGGGACCTAAGTTTAGGGGGGAAAATAATGAGTTCTGCTTTGGGAATGTAGAATTTTAGATGTTTATGGGACATCCCGTTTAAGATACCCCATAGGTATTTGGTGATAGGGGACTATAGGTAAGGAAAAAGATGAGCGAATATATTTGACAATTATTTAAATAGAGTCAAGTCCATAAGCATTTTATCATGGGCCTTAGCTTAAAAAGGCCAGGGTCTTCCATGGTATCTTGGACCATCACCAGTTGCCCTGACTATTGTTAGGTCCTTAATAGAAGGTGTAATAAGGAATAGTGGAATTGCAGAGATTCATAACCCTAACTAGCAATTTCAGTACCTGGGAAAACCATTGAATTGAGTGAGCAGTACTACCTGGGACTAGGACCATAAAAAGTACCATCAGATCAGTTTTGTGAAAATAATATGAGAGGTAATTAAGATGAACTTGGTTCAGTGAGAAGGAGAATGTTACATTAGTGGGTCAGGTCATAAAATCAGTTGAAAGGAGCCTCAGCATTCACTTAGTCTAACATGTGGGATTTCATGCCCCATATTTCCTTTTTTTTTAAAAAAAAATTATTATGAAAGTTGTTCTATACAAAGATCAGAAAAAACATGACTGCATCTGAAACAATGAATCACGATGAACATTTTTTATATATTTCAAATTTAATATGGTAGTTCCAACATTCCCCTGCCTGCCTGACTTCTGAACTTCTGTTCCCTTTTTTATAAATAATTCATCACTATCATCTTATCCCTAATATCAATACTTCTTTCTCCCCAAATAAAAGCCTTTCCTTTTAAGAAGCAAGCAGAGTCATGCAAAATAAAATCCACATATTGACCCTGTCTAAAAACATATGCCTTATTCTGTGCCCAGGTCCTCACCTCTTTGCAGAGGTGGGAAGATGATTTAATCATCAGTCTTCTGGAGTCGTGATTGGTTACCTTGATCATAGTATTTTGTAATTGTTTTCCTTTGCTGTGCTATAATGATTGCATAAATAGTTCTTTTGCTTCTTCTCACTTCATTCCGCATCAGTCTGTTCAGAACCTCCCAGGTTTATCTGCATCTGTCCCATTTGTCATTCATTACAGTAATACATTATATTAAAATACCATAATTTGGCCTTTTTTCAGTTGATTTGTTTACAATCAGTGAATCAAGTATTTAGTAAGCTACTACTACTTATGCTAGGCACTGGGGATACAAATATTACAATAAGAACAACAAAATGCTGTTGTAGTAATTTTAGTCATATGGGCCCATTTTTTTCTTGGCTGTTTTGGAATGTAAGACTAATAGTTGTTTTGTTTGGTCAAAGGGTAATTATAGTTACCTGACTTTTGGGGTATAGTTTTAAATTGTTTTCCAGAATGGTTAGTCAATTCTTAGCTCTAATAATATTGTATTAGTGTTTCTGTCCTCTCATGTAGTACTTCCAGCACTTCTGTTTTCCTTTTTTTTGTCATCTTGACCAATCTAATGGGTGAGAAGTAGAACTCTTAAGGTTTTTTTAAATGTGCCTTTCTCTTATTATTGATGGTTTGGAGCATTTTTGTCTTATGGTTATTGATGACTTGCCTTCTTTTGATTCTTTGAATCAACAATTCTGTTCATCATTGGAACAGATTACATTTACAGTAGAAAGGAGCAAATGATCACAATCTAGTGTTTGATAAATACCTAATAGCTAGCATTTATATAAGCTAAGCATTTTACAAATATTGTCTCATTTGAACCCCACAACTACTCTAGGAGGTAGATGATATCTTCATTTTATAGATGAGAAAAGGTTGATGAGAGAGGTTAAGTGTCTTGCCCAGGGTCACATAGTAAGTGTGTGAAGCTGGACTTGAACTCTATACCAAGACAAAGTCTACATAGAGATATGACTTAGACATAAATGGTGACATCATAAATTAGAGGAGCAAGGAAGAAATTATGTCACATTTATAGACAGAGAAAGAGATAGAAACACAGAAGGTAGAGTGGACAATTTTGATCATATAAAATTAAAGTTTTTTTTTTTTCACAAACAAAACCAATTTAACTCAAATTAGAAGAGAAGCAAGTGAAAAGGGAAAAATCTTGGTAGCAAGTTTCTTAGAAAAAAGTCTCATTTCTAAGATATACACACACATGCATGCATATATATATATATATATATATATATATATATATATATATATATATATATATATATATATGGAACTGATTCAAATTTGTAGGAATAATAGTCATTCCCTAACAGTTAAATAGTGAAAGGATATGAAAAGGCTATTTTCAGAGGAAGAAATCTAAGCTAGAAATGCTCTAAGTCAAGATCAGCAGTCTATAGTCTAAGGGCCAAATTTGGCCAATCTACATGTTTTTATATGGTCTGTGAGCTAAGAATATTTTTTAAATATGACTTTTAAATGTGATGAAACTTACTTTTAATCTTGAAATTATTTATTTATTTTTAGCGTATTTAAGAATGTAAAGACCAAAATGGTAGGACAATGTGAATTTTTGAGAAAGTAGTGTACTGAGATTGCCCTGTGAGTTCTTAGGTTTAAGGATCTCCTAGCGAGGATACTACCTCTGGCAATTCAGATCAGCAGTTGTTCTGCAGTTAAGAGAGTTATGTGAGATACTGAAACATTAAGTGACTTTCCTAGGAACACATAACTTCCATGTGTCAGAATTTGAACTTGAACTCAAATTTTCCAAACTGTAAGACTCTCAGTTGTCTATCTAGCGTGACTTATTGGGAAAGGAAATAAAAACAGGTTAAAATTTAAGCCCCCCCCCTTTTTTTGAGAATAGCAGAAGATATAGTATCATATAAAAGTTTTGCTGAGTGATGTTAGCATACAGTCAGTATGGCTTTGAAGCTTGAAATCCCACAGACATCCTCTTTAAGTTCTTTAAACATTCCTCTTGTTCTTTGCTTAATTCATCCAGCAATCACCAAGGACCTGTAACTAACCAACAAATAAGTGGGGGTAAAAGACAGGAAGGAAAAGGTGAGAGATTTGTTGAAGCTCTACCCAACCCCTACGTTCTGTGATAATATTTACTGATTCCTTAAGGAAACTGGTTGCTAAAACTAGTGCTAATTAGCTAACCTGAATATGTTAGTAGAGTGTAACAGGAGCAGCCAGGCGACTTAATGAGTTTACAGAAGTCTTGAGGGTCTGTCAACTCTGTTGTTCAGTTTAGGACTACTCACTGTATGATATTGAAATTAAGGGACCAATTTCACTGTTTCCAAGGTTTGGATTATACTTCTTGCCTAAAGTGTTCGTTAGTACCGTCGGTGGAAAATGTTCTCCCCGATTATTGTAGAGGTGAAAGTCCCAAGGAGCACATCTTTTTAGAGAGGATGGAGTATTATTAAGTATTATTAAGACAGGACAGCCAAAGGAAAAAAAAAACCTTAAGAAACAAAATAGTTTCTTAAGTAAGTAAGGGATTTTGAGCAGGTAGATGAGAATCGAAGCCAGCGTCAAGAATTCATCAAGTGGAAGAATGTGATAAAGAAGAGAGAAGAAACTGAGTCACTAGTGTAAGTCTACAGGTAGGTGGAAGTTGAATCCTCACTTTGAAAAGTGCAGCAGCATCCCATTCTCCTGAAAATAATGAGTGTTCTTGGACCATGGTAATGAAAGGAACTGTATCTTCAGCCTCCAGATGTTTTTTGGTGATTCCCTTCAGAATATTTTAGAGGTAGCTATTTGTAGATTTGATATGGCTGACTAGGATGTATGCTTGCTACTTCATGCATATTTTTAAAATATTGCAGAGCACTTTTTGAGAGTTAATCAAACTCATAACCACTCATTTCTGTTGAGTTATATGGTAATCAGTGATTTTGACAGAAGAAAACAAAATGTGATTCTGAAGTGCTGCATAGGAAACTGAAGACTTGAGGGAGAACATTGCTATTGTTAACATATCTAAATGCCTGTGTACAAAATGTAGGTAACAAGAGAACTTAAAATTTTAATACCTAATGAAATCATATATAGGATCTTAGGATCAAAATTTCAGAGCTAGAAGAGACCGTAGGTCACTGAGACAATTCCCTTATTTAATATATTAGTTTTTCTGTAACCATGGCAGTTGAAGATTATGTCTTTGTTCAAAAGACATGTAGTTAGATGGCACAGTGGATAGAGCCGCAGGCCTGGGGTCAGGAAGACTCATCTTGGTGAGTTCAAATCTGACCTCAGACACTTGCTAGCTGTGAGATCCCTGGATAAGTTACTTAACCCTGTTTGCTTCAGTTTTTACATCTGTAAAATGAACTGGAGAAGGAAATGGCAAATCACTCCAGTGTCTTTGCCAAGAAAATCCCAAATGAGGTCATTAAGAGTTGGACACAATTGAAAAAACAATTGAATTTCTGAAAGAGAGAGACATTATTAGTAAGAAAATGTATAAGCCTGAAAAGGTAAACATGATGGAGAATGAGAATATATGAATGAGAATTAGAGGAAACAGAAGTGTGTGTGTGTGTGTGTAGTATATATATATATATATAGATATATATATTGATATATATACATATATATACACACACATACATTCACATAGTATATGTGTATATGTATGTTTGTGTTCAGAGCAAAAATGAAAAGAAAGCAAATGGTGTAATGTGATGGTACAAACAGAAAGATTAATGTTTTCATTTTGAATGGAACTGGAAGACAGGTATTTTGGGGAAAAACAAGCAAACCAGTCTCATTAACTTGACCTTGAAGCTGGGCAAAAATCATAACGTTTTCCTGCTCAAACTTTACGTGCCCCCCATTTTTTTTTGGCCGTACTTCCTGAGAGCTTGCTAGCATTCATACTCCATATTCACCTGCAAGTTCACTCATCACCTTGAGTGGTATAATGAAGCTATTGCTGGATTAAAGGAAGAAATGAGTTTGTCTCAGTTCTGCTGTTTCTCTTCTACTCTGTGATCTTGGACAAGTCACTTGGCCTTTGCGGGCCTCATTTCTTCATCTGTTAAACTCAGTTCAGCAAACATTAGGCATCTGTGATATGCAAAGCACAAGTTCTGGGGGAAAAGAACAAAAATCAGAATGATTGTTGACCCAAAAGAGCCATCTCTGCTGTATCTTTGCTTTAATGTAAGTCAATGCAGTGTGCATACAAAGTAAGTAAAGAGAACTTTGGGGCTGTGGAGAGAGAATTAACATCTGGTAGGAGGGGAAGATGGCATCTGATCTCAAGCAATATTTTCACTATGACCTGCTGGAGGTGTACTGTCACAGGAGGCGTATGAGCAGAGTATCCAATGTAGAAATGACCTCTACAGCGTCCCACCGAGGTTAGGGTGTGGCTACGTTGGCGGGGATGTTGGAGTACATCACTTACAACATACCTTTTGGCTATGAGATTCTCTGAATTATTTGAGTGCTGTTGAGTGCAAGGAGCCTTGTCAGGTGCTGCGGAACACAAAGCAATGGATTCATATGCTTGATCTTTAAAAGCACTGTCTAGTAATAGGGTCTTGAGAAAGTGCTTTCATCTGTCTGGGTCTTGGTTTGTTCATCTATAAAATGAATAGGTTGAATAGATAACATCTTTGATGATGAGCCAATGGAGAGGGATAGTTTGAACATGAAAGACAAATGGTGTAACTGATGCAGCAAAGTCCTGAAGAAGTTATTAGGGCATGGGTTTAAGAGCATAAGTAGAAAAGTTAATTCAGCATCACCATTTTGCCATTTTTTAAAACAAATGACAAGACTAGATCCCTAGTCTTGGAATCCGTAAATGTTGAAACTGTTGACACTGAGACAAATTATACTAAGCTGGACATGTTTGGAGAATGGCTGGTGATTTGTTGTTGTTCAGTTGTTCAGTCACATCTGACTTGTTGTGACCCAGTGGACCATAGCACCCCAGGTCCTTCTATCCTCTATTGTCTCCCAATCTTTAAGTTTACGTTGCTTGTTTATATGATCGTTTGTATCCATCTTATTCTCTGCTGTCCCCTTTTCTTTTTGCCTGCAGTCTTTTCCAACACTAGGATCTTTTCCAGTGAATCCTGTCTTCTCATTATATGGCCAAAGCATTTAAGGCTCAGATTCAGTATATGACCTTCCAGTGAAAAACCTGAATTAATTTCTCTAAGTATTGACTGATTTGATCTCCTTGCTTTCCTGGGGACTCTCAAAAGTCTTCTTCAGCACCAGAATTCAAAAACTTTGATTCTATGGTGTGCTGCTTTCCTTATGGTCCATTTCTCACAAGCATATGGGTGTTTGTTAGCAAGATGATGTCTCTGTAGAGAGTTTTAGTATTCTGTCCAGATTTGCCATAGCTTTCCTTCCAAGGAGCAAGTATCTTTTAATTTCATGGCTATAGTCACATTCTTCAGTGATCTTTGAGCCCAAGAATATAAAAATCTGACACTGCTTCCATTTCTTCTCCCTCTATTTGCCAGGAAGTTTATGGGACCAATTGCAGATCTTAGTTTTTGGTTTTTGTTTTTTTTTTGATGTTAAGCTTTAAGCCAGCTTTTACATGATCCTCTTTCTCCCTCATCTAGAAGCTTCTTAATTCTTCTTCACTTTCTGCCATCCGAGTGGTATCATTGGCATATCTGAGATTTTTTTATATTTCTCCCAACAATCCTAATTCTGGCTTTTGATTCATCTAGCCTGACATTTCACAAGATGGTCTCTGCATATAAATTAAATAAATAAGATGACAATATAAGGTCTTGTCATACTCCTTTTCCAGTCTAAAGCCAACCAATTGTTTTATGTTTGGTTCTAACTATTGCTTTTTGGCCCACATACAGGTTCCTCAGGAGTCAAGATGATCTGGTACACCTCTCCCTTTGGGGACTTGCCACATTTGGTTACTATCCACATGGGCCAAGATTTTAGTTTAGTCAGTGAAGCAGAAGTAGATGTTTTTCTGGAACTCCCTTGCTTTTCCCATAATGCAGCAAGTGTTGGCAGTTTGGTCCCTGGATCCTCTGCCTTTTTGAAAACCAGCCTGCTCTTTTGATAATTCTTGGTTCACATATTGTTAGGAGATGCTAAAATAACTTCCTAGGATAAATGAAGACAGGCAAAGAATCTTAGGGGTAAAAATGAAGAAACTTCAAAGTGGCTATACAGGAAGTTTCTCTTCCTTTGAAATTTAAAGAGAGATATGTGCACATAATCAGGAAATGAAAGAACAAGAACCATCAGTGAGTACCAGTAGAAAAGCTTAGTAGGGGTCCAGGATCCACTGAGGCTTAAGGTTACTAAGCACAAAAGGGGTATGTATGTGTTCAGAGAAAAAAAAAAGCAAATGATGTAACATTAATGGTACAGACAGAAAGGTTAATGCTTTTATTTTGAATAAAATAATGAGGCAGTAAGCTGGCCTCAGAATCAGAAAGCCCTGGGTTCAAGCATGACATATACTACCTATGTTTCCCTGGGCAAATATCTTAAATTTTCAGTGCCCAGGGCAACTCTCTTCAACTTTTAGAGAAGGTACTGACATGCCTGGTACAAGGAATTTTACACCAACACAGTTAATCGTCCAGGAGTGGGGAACACGTATCCCTCTACATCCTTGGGTGCAATCTTTTGGCTGATTCCAAGTGTTTCAGAACAAATCCTTTTATTAAGGGGATTTGTTCTATGAAGTTTGGATTCAGTCAAAGGACTGAAAGGACTGAAAGAACGTAGAGAGTTACATGTGACCTTGAGGCCACAGTTTCCTCACCCCTATTCTAGTCCCTTCATGAGTTAATGAGAATAATTGAGACTCCGTGAATATGAAAATAAATGATGCCTCTATAGGTATATATTGTTGGCAAGCTACAGTAGTAGAAAGAGATATCCAGTATGCATTGGTCAGAAAAAGAGTAATATATATGTGAAAATGTTAAATAGATTTTTAAATGTTTATTTATTTTTAGTTTTCAACATTCATTTCCACAAAATTTTGAGTTGCTAATTTTATCTCCATCTCTCCCCTCCTCTACTCCATAATGTCTTGCATTCTGATTACCCCTTCCCTCCATATGCCCTTCTTTCTATCACACCCCTCCCTTCCCTTATCCACATGTTTTCTCTTTTCTTGTAGGGCAAGATAGATTTCTGTACCCCATTACCTGTATTTCTTATTTCCCAGCTGTATGTAAAAATGATTCTCAACATTTGTTCCTAAAACTTTGAGTTCCAACTTCTTTCCCTTCCTACCTCCCCACCCATCCCCACTAAGAAGGCAAGCAGTTCAATATAGGCTAGTGTAGTTTTGCAAAAGACTTCCATAATAGTCATGTTGTGTAAGACTAACTATATTTCTCTCCATCCTATCCTGCCCCCCATT
This sequence comes from Bettongia penicillata ogilbyi, assembly GCA_023548195.1. Taxonomy (NCBI): domain Eukaryota; kingdom Metazoa; phylum Chordata; class Mammalia; order Diprotodontia; family Potoroidae; genus Bettongia; species Bettongia penicillata. Next base: position 7,510,300 of record JAJHZJ010000410.1, on the reverse strand, counting down.
TACTCTATTCTGTCTTTTGACCTAGTCCCTCCCCAGAAGTGTTTACTTCTTATTGCTCCCTCCTCCCATTTGCCTTCCCTTCTATCATCCCCCCCACTTTACTTGTCCCCTTATCCTCTATTTTTCTGTAGTATAAGATAGATTGTTTTTCCAAATTGAGTGAGCATGTTATTCCCTCCTTAAGCCAAATGTGAAGAGAGTAAACTTCACTTTTTTCTCTCTCACCTTCTCCCTTTTCTCCTCCACTGAAAAAGTTTTTTCTTGTCTCTTTTATGAGAGATAATTTGCCCTGTTCCATTTCTTCCTTTCTTCTCCCAATATATTCCTCTCTCATCCTTTAATTTTATTTTTTTTGATATCATCCCTTCTTATTCAACTCACCTTGTGCTCTGTGTGTGTGTGTATGTGTGTATAATCCCTCCAACTACCTAAATACTGAGAAAAGTCTCAAGAGTTACAAATATTATCTTTCCATGTAGGAATGTAAACAGTTCAACTTTAGAAAGTCCCATATGATTTCTCTTTCCTGTTTACCTTTTCTTGCTTCTCTTGATTCTTGTGTTTGAAAGGCAAATTTTCTATTCAGTTCTGGTCTTTTCATCAAGAATACTTAAAAGTCCTTTTTCCTCTGAAGTGTTATACTCAGTTTTTCTGGGTGAATGATTCTTGGTTTTAATCCTTGTTCCTTTGACTTCATATTCCATGTTTTTTGATCCCTTAATATAGAAGTTGCTAGATCTTGTGTTATCCTGATTGTATTTCCACAATACTTGAATTGCTTCTTTCTAGCTGCTTACAATATTTACTCCTTGACCTGGGAACCCTGGAATTTGGCTAAAACATTCCTAGGAGTTACTCTTTTTGGATCTCTTTCAGGAAGTGATCAGTAGATTCTTCCAATATTTATTTTGCCCTCTAGTTCTAGAATATCATGGCAGTTTTCCTTGATAATTTCATGAAAGATGATGTCTAGGCTCTTTTTTTGATCATGGCTTTCAGGTAGTCCCATAATTTTTAAACTGGATCTATTTTCAAGGTTAGTTGTTTTTCCAGTGAGATATTTCACATTATCTTGTATTTTTCATTCTTTTGGTTTTGTTTTGTAATTTCTTGGTTTCTCATAAAGTTATTAGCTTCCATCTGCTCCATTCTAATTTTTAAAGAACTATTTTCTTCAGTGAGCTTTTGAATCTCCTTTTTCATTTGGCTAATTCTGCTTTTGAAAGCATTCTTCTCCTCATTGGCTTTTTAGACCTCTTTTGCCAATTGAGTTAGCCTATTTTTCAAGGTGTTATTTTCTTATGCATTTTTTGGGTGTCCTTTAGCAAGCTGTTGACTTGCTTCTCATGATTTTCTTGTATCACTCTTATTTCTCTTCCCAATTTTTCCTCCACCTCTCTTACTTGATTTTCAAAAATCTTTTTTGAGTTCTTCCAAGACTGAGACCATTACATATTTATTTTGGAGGTTTTGGATGCTGAAGCCTTGACTTCCTCTTTTGGTATGCATTGTTCTTCCTCATATGAAAGGATAGAAGAAAATACCTGTTTATCAAGCAAGTAACCTTCTGTCGTCTTATTGTTTTTCTCTTTTTTGAGCATTTTCCCAACCAGTTATTTGGCTTTTGAGTCCTTTGTCAAGAGGAGGGTATACTCTGGGGACCTGAAAGTTCTCAGTTCCTGCAAGGTGGCACAATTACTCCTCCCCTGGCTTGCACACTGATCTGGGAACAACCCAAAACTTCTCTGCCCAGAATCTACGTGTAGAATTCCCTCTCTACAACTGCCTCCAGCTCTACCATGCCAGCACTCCTCCTTACCCCAGGACCTTGTTCAGGGCTGAGATTCAGATTAGTGGCTCAGTTCCCCCAGGGGCTTTAGGTGGAGGGCTCCAGTAATGGAAGCTGCTGCTGCAGTGGCTGCTGCCTGCTATCTAGACCACGTTCCCTTCTCCCGGGTGAAGGAGCTTTCTCACTGACCTTTGAAGCTGTTTTTGGTGTTTATGACTTGAGCAATCTGGGAACTGCTGCTGCCTGTGGCTCCCTGAAGCCTGTTCTGGGTCCTGTCCCTGCTGTGCAGTGCAGCCCACACTGGACCGTGCTCTGCTCTGCGTCTGGTGCAGTAGACCTTTCCTGTCAGCCCTCCAGGCTGTCTTGGATTGGAAATCTCTTTCATTCTCTCATTTTGTGCCTTCTGCTACTCTAGAATTTGTTTAGGGTCTTTTTTTACAGGTATTTTATGGGTTATGTGGGGGAGCTTCTACAGGTCCATCTTTCTACTCTGCCATCTTGGCTCTGCCCCCTCAAATGTTAAATAGATTGTGTGGTAGAGGCACTCAGTCAAATGGATTTTAATATGATAGAATATAGTCTTCCTTCCTTTCCTACCACGCAGTAAAGAATTTGAAACTGTATGCTGGTTCTCCGAGTTCCTCAGTCTCCTCAGTTCTTCACTGCACTTTGGCTAACTGCAGGGATAGTTACAACTTTGGCCGGGAGCATCAGGTCCCCAGCATAAGTGATTATGACTCTGTTGTCATCACTGGTCCCCATCACATCTGCAGTATGACTAAGAGGTCATAAGCCTTTCATATGTTGATACCAGAACTACTCTCATGCCAACCTTTTAATACTGGTTCCTAGGAGCCCTGTTAGGGTCATGGTACCAAATGTCATTCCCAGCAAGCAGTTCTTCCTTCCTTCTCTGTGAGGGAAATGGGGAGTTCATAGACTCAAATCCTTTGTATGCACAGTTCCTGTTCAGCAGCCAATTAAAAGTCTTTTTGTCACCATGCATTAAGCTAACAGGAAATAAAGGGTAACTGCTTATACACTGAAGTGGAGGAAAAGTCTTCTTTGCACATGCCTGGAAGTTGCCTCACCAAGCCTTTACACAGGGTGGGAGTGGGGGTTTGAACCAGGAAGGTGTATTTCAGTGTCTTCTAAAGGCAGTGTCAAACTCAAATGGAAGTAGATCTTTGATGACTGTATATTGACTTAGAAAACACGTATTGACCTCATTTATGTTTTATTGTATCTTTATTTTGTTAGACATTTCCCAATTATGTTTTAATGTGCTTCAGCCCTACTTCGGAATTCATGACTTTGACCTCTCTACTCTAAAGACTGGGCCTTCACCCTACAAAGACCAGGGCTAACTTGTTTGAGCCCCACCCTCTTGCTCTCATTTCCTTTCTCCTTGGAAGTTGTGCCTAGTGCCTTGCACAGTGGGCATCAACTTTGGCAGAGTATGCTGAATTGGTCCTTTAAAAGGGTAAGAAGAGGCTATTTAGCTACCTTGCTGTCTGAAGATCTAGCCAAGTGAGAACTGGTATCAGAAGTTTTACCCGAGTTTCTGCCACTCTACAGGGAAGGCCTTTCTGACTTAGCTGACTGGTGATTTGGGGAGGGGGAGCAGGAACTAATTTTTTTGTTTAAAGTTCATATCCTTTTCATATCAGTAAAGTTGTTTTTATTGCATTCATGAGTAACTCATCATATTTAACTCTGAATCTGGATTACTGAATTGGCTTCATTTGGACCTGGCTCAGGGTAGTTATCAGGATTTAAGATGTCCAACTTCATTAGATTTTATAGTTTTTGCCATCATTTTGGGACTGATCTTGTAGACAAATATTTTCAGATTGAAAAGACTATGGAAATTGTGCTTTAAGATATTTTCTGGGGTGACATTATAAATTTTGACCCCTACAACTTTATCTGTCTGGTCCATGTTTGTTCTTGAACAGTTTATAGAATGAATAGTATATTATTGGCTTAGGGTTTATTTCATTTTTTGTTTAAATCATTGGGTTGAATATTTTAACCTCAGAGGTTAGAATGTAATCTTAATGAGTTCAAAATTACAGCTTTGGCTACATTAGCTCTACATGCATTTTGCTAGTCTCTTGGAATGGTGTTAGTAATTTACCTACTTATTTTTTTTTGCCAGCTTGTCTTAACAGGTTTTACTATGGAAACCTCCCTGAAGTTTATAAGTAATCTTGAAAGTGAAGGCAAGAGCTTTACTGACCAAACAGTTAATTGTTATGGTGTATTGTAGAAAGCTTTGTGTCAATGAAAGAATTTTTTACATTCCTAGAATAATTTCAAAGAGTTTAGTCTGATGTCCCAATAGTACTCTCCATATTTCACTGCTGTTTGCAGTTTTAAAACTTGCTTTAAAAGGTGATAAATTTTTAAGTGTGTAGGAATCTATTTGTTTGTAATCTGGAAGGTTTTTTTCCCTTTTAATTGCAAGGCATGTACTGGGAAAAACTCTTCTACACACAAAAATCACATGCTTGTAGCTTAGCAACCTATTTTTATACATATACATTTGGAATATTATTAGTATTTCAATTTTTAAATGTGTGAAAGTATTTTCTTCTCAGTTCTTGATGGCTAGGAATCTTAAGGGTTTTTTTTCCTCCTAGTATTGTAGAATCTTTGAATTTTGAGCTAGCAAAGAACTTCAGAGATTATTTAGTCATTTTTTTGTTTTCTATTGTAGTATCCAATTTAAGAAAGCATGTATGTATGTGTATATAAATGTAGAACATATAGCATGAAGTAAAACATTTTCAATATAAATAACTTTTAAAACAAAGATTTTTCAAGCCACATCTAAGAACAGAGCTCCTTTTGTCCATATTCTCAATGATCTCTTGGAAACAAAGGCGGGAGGGAGGAGAGGGGGTAATTGACAGGTGCTAAAAATGCGTGTTTGTAGTTATTTCATGCTTTAAAAATCTAATACCTGCTTTTATTTTTAGTTCTTTATTAGTGTTTCTATCGATCTTCTCTGGATGACAGCATTTATGTTTGTTGTAATTCTAAATGTCATACTGAACAAACCTTATCTTAATGTTACTAAGAGACCCTTTTTGTTAAATGAGAACAATGGACCTGATATTTATTTTAAATGTGCTGTGAATGTAGAAATTTTTCCCAGGCTTTCCTAAAGGGTGGAGGCATAGTGTATAAAGTACTGTTTACATACCTTGCAAGAGGTCAAGATGTCCGGGCTGGATTGTGTTTAAATGTTCATCACCATAGAAACATATCAGCTTCTTGTTAGGACTTTTGTAGTACATTGTAATTTTTATTTCATTAATGCATAGTACAGAACAGCTAAACATGTAGTTGGATAGCATTAAAACCACAATACTTGCAGTCGTATTCATTTTAGGTATTTGATTTTTAATCATTAAAGTCTATGTATTTCATCCTTTACCACTCTTTCACATCTATTTGTATTCAGTATATCATGTGGGATTAATGGTAGTTTCAGAAATAAGAAAGATTAGTCTTCTAGGGTAAAGGTTTTGCTTTTTTTCCCCCTATGCCTTAAAATTAGGCTATTAATGACATGAAAACTTTCTTTTGATGTTTTTTTGGTAGCTATATACTTCTCTTTTTCTCCTTTGATATTCATGTAGTTACTATCTTTCAGAAGGGAAGATTCTTCGTCAAAAAGTACCCATTGAAATATATGTGTTTCAGTTTCTATAGGAGAAGTTTAAAAATCAGAAATTCCTGATCTACTTTTAGGATTCCATGTTTGTAATTTCTAAGCTTTGAAAATTTAAATTATATGTCAGGAGTAAAATTGCTGGTAATAGATTGACACGTCATTAGCTTCTAATAGAGACTTTCCTCACTTTTTAAGATGAACAATAGAGATCCTCTTTCTCTGACATGATGTTTTGCTACTTCAACTGTTGTTTGAAGGGTATTTCAGTGAGTTATCCTGACATCTGGTCCATCTTTTAGCTCAGTGTATGCAAGAATGGAGTTGATCGCAAGTTTCCCCTTGGGGCTTTCCAGCTTCAGCTTCTGACTTGTAATGGAAAGATGAGCAGTAGGCAGATTTTTTTGTCTTTTATGCTGGCCTGCTGGTGATTAATGGTCATGATAAAAGCTCTTGCTATGCTTTTTATTAATTTCAAGACAGTACTAGAACTAAAAGTTTATAAATCACAAGCAACATATTACAAAACCCTGTTCTTGGGCATTGAATATCATAATGATATCAAGAAAGGAAGTCATTGTATTCTTTGACTTTCAGCACTTAAATGAATCAAATGGAACTGAATGCATTAATTTAACAAATTATCTTGATTATTTGTAGTTATCACCTCTTTTCTAAATTTTCTAAAGATAAAAATTCTACTTGTCACAAAAAAGATAAAGGATCTTTTCCTATCAACTGAACTCCACATGTATAATAACATTTAGTTGATTTTATGGCTAACTACAAAAAGAAACTTTGTTCCTTGGAAAAAAGTTATCTATTCTGTCCTTACATTTTAGCAATTACTAGATATTTCTTAGAGTGCTTCAACTGATAGAATAATCTTAAGTAATTTATAAGACACGTAGAAAGATACTTAATAGTTTTGATAGGTTTTTATAGTATCGTGTATAACACTGATGTTAGCAATTGTTTTTACTTGGTTTTATAGCTGAAACTTTTTTTTTTGCTTCTTTTAGATTCATTATTCTTTGGGAGTATTGTTAAGATGTGAAACAAATTGTTGTGTTAAGGAAGTTCTTTTATGATTAAGATTAATTTTGTGTAGCCAAGTTCTATCTTAATAAATAATTGTTGATTGACTTAACTGATTTTCTGTTAACAAAGGTTTTCAAAATCTCTTTTTCTAATACCAGTGTTAAAAATAGAATTGAGTTTCACCTTAGATTATATAATTTTTTTTAAGGAAATTAAAGTCCTTTAATTTCTATTTTTTTGGCCATTGGTTTAAAAAAATAACTTTCTTAGAATGCAGTATATGTTTCTTTTTGATAGTTTTATGTAGAAAGCCTTGTATTAGTATATGATAAAGTCAGATTTATTACATTTGGAATCCTACCTGTATCTGCAATTTATCTGTGTTGTTTTTATATAGTAAAAATATAAACAAAATATGTACTTTATGTAAAAACTTTCTGGACCCTGGACTACAGCTCTCTATTTTTATATTATTCAGGAAAAAGTTATGACTAAGCTATATTATGGCAAATTAGTGCATCACTTCTAGTTTATCTTACATTTCTGTGTAGAATTTTACAAGGTGAATATATAATATGGTTTTTATTATAGCTAACTTATCTTTCATTTATTTTATCTATATTGAAAATTCAGTTAAGATCTCATCCAAGATAGGAATTTTATGTTATAAATTATTAATTGTGGAATAACTTGATCTTTCATTTCTCATTTCCATGATCAATCACTAATTTTAAGTGACAAAAGAGTAAACTACTTCATGGATTTACCATAGGTTCTTAGCTCATTTAGTATGTAGGTTCTCAAAGTGGGTGTTACTGCCCCCTGCTGGGCACTGGAATGACTGGTGGGGCAGTAGTAACCTTGTGTGCAATTTGGGGGCTTTGAATAAAAATAAGGGGTTGTTGAAGCATAAGGAAAGAAGAGAAAAATAAGAAAATTTTGAAGAATCATTTGTATGTTTCATCCCTTGCGTAGCAAAGTTAAAGTTGTAGTGATTACGTTATTTTCCAAATAAACACACAAAATGCAAGTTAAAACCAATTAGTGGTCAAATCTGCTGACAGGTCTTAATAAGCAAGTGTTGGCAGGCAAATGTGTCCTGCATTTTTGGGACGTCCAGCATGCACTGGTAGGAATAAGTATGTGTAATGACTTGTTTACAATATGATACTTACATGACACAGCATGCATACAATATGGCTTACATGACATAATACTGCATCATCAAAATTTCAATGCAAGAAAATCTCCACAAATTTACCATAAATTTTTAAATTTAAGATGTGTCATTTAAAAAATGTCTTATATTTTTTTAAATAATGCAAAATTAAAAAAAAGATGTTCAAGGGTTAAAGAAACTACATTTCCAGGGGGTCGTCTAGTAAATTTTTTTTTCTTGGAAAAGGAGGTGGTAGGCCAAATGAGTTTGAGAATCTCTGAATTAGAGTATTGTACTAATGAGACCAAAGTTGTAGGTTGGATTCTTGCTAAGGGCCCAGGTAATTTCACACTAAAAACATCTTTGTATCCCTGGACAACAGTCTTACAATTTGTCACAGAACAGAAAAGAGTGTTTGAATTTGTGTTTTATACAAACCCTACCATTACTAAGAGAAGCAACTGAAAGCTTATGTCCTACTGATAGTGGATATATTGTATCTTATATAAATATGATATTTGATATTATAGCTTAGGTGATGAGGAGACAAATACTGAGACAAAGTATTTTGAAATAGGTATTGCATTGTTTAACATTGAGTGTGAAGGAGAATTTGTTAATTTATATCCCATGTTATCTTATTAGTTAACCCTAGGTAACTTAGTGTGAATTTTAAATTGTATTTTATGTAAAGTTTTAGATTAGGCTGTTAGTGATATACAGGCTCTCCCAAAAGTCTTGGTGCAATTTAAAGTTCTAATAGATTAAAATGAGATTGGGATGCCTTGCACAAAATATTATAGAAGAAAAGCAAAGGAAAATGAGAAGAGCTATATTGAAATATAGAAAGTCACTAGATAAAGTTAGAAGAGATACTGACACAGCTGTCGAGAACAATGAAAAAGAGGAGCCACTTTAATTCACTCTAACCAGTAATACTTACCCACTTGTGCCGTCAGCCTCAGACCCACCTGTGTTGAGACCGGTTATGCCTCTGGGGAACAGGTATGTAAGGAAGCCCTGTCTCCTGGGACCGAGTATCAAACTTTATTCTTGCTGTTAGTGCCCTATATCTATTACTTAGAGCTTGCGTAGGTATTCTTGACCCAAACTGTTTAGTTTAGCACCCTGCTTCTCAACATTCAGACCCTCAGCTGGTGCTCTTAACTTTTTATTTCCTAGTTTCCTAATTCTGTAGTCCTAATCCCTCAAACAAAAGACTTCATTTGCTTATTAGTCTTTGAGCTAGTTGATCTTTCTGCACCCTGGACCCTGCATACTTGCCTAGACCTATAATTACTAACTCTCCCTGGCTTACTGGGCAGTGTACCTGTTAGCCTGCTTTCTATCTTGCTGAAGTCTTGCTGGCTCTGTTGTCTAAATTGCAGTATGACAGACAATTTGGATTGGTTATATAAGGCACTTGCTAAAAGTGATGAGTTTTTGATGTAGGGAGTAATATAAAAGAATGATGAGAATGATCTGCTTGGCTAGTGTGTGACTCAATCATTTAACTTCTCTGGTCCTCAGTTTTGTTGAGATATTTGGACAGTGGCATCTCTATGGTTTTTTTTAGCCTCCAGAGTCCTGTAATTATCTATCTTATGAAATAATATTTATTTAAGATGTGGCCTAGGAACCAAGTTTTTTTTCAGGCTGTGTAAATCTGTTATTTGCATCTCCCTAAACACACAATTCAATTCAGAAAACATTTAAGTAATTACTGTATGCAGATCAGTTAATTAATCAACAGATATTGAGTACCTACTATATGCTTGGGACTGTACTAGATCCCGGGGATGTATGTACAAAGAATGAAATAATCCCTACTCATAAGTCACTTTCATTTTATTGGAAGAGATAAAAGGACATATAAAAATATACAGCATAAATATTAAAGTGAATAAATACATATATATGTGTATACACACATATATGTAAATAGTTAACTACAAAATCATTTAGGAAGGAGAGTATTAACGTTTACCAAGATTAACAAAGGCTTCATGCATAAGGTGGCGCTTGGGTGGCATATTGAAGAGAGAGGTGAAAAGGGACTGCTTTCCAGGTACGTGGCTCAGTGCCCTGAGTGCTGGGGGAAACATGAAGATTAGATAACGCAGAGTCATTGCCCTCTTGGAGGCTGTAGAATTGCAGAGGGAGATGGTGTATCTTCACATAAGTATAACACAAAATAATACATAATTTCTCTGGAGGGATGCAAAGCGCAGGTATGATGGGGATTATATTGGAGGCCTCCTCCACGGAGTACACTTGAGAATGGGGGGAGGTATCATCCCATAAAGTAAAGATGGAACTGAGCTGAGACTGTGCCATGGCTACTTGGGAAATTCATCATTAGTAACATACTGGTTGTTGAATTTTGTGCAAATGGCTTAGGTTAAAGACTCAGCTCTGCTCTTTGGAATGTTTCCTTCCTCCCATCTTTAGCATAATTAGTAGGGTGGGCTAATCTGACCCTCCTCCCTTTGCTCTCACCTCTTCTCAACCTCCCCCCACCCTCTAACATAGGAAACAACATGGGTGAAGGAACAGAAATATGTTCATGTGACCTAGTATAGTTCAGGTTGGTTGGAGTACAGAAAACATGAAAGGAAGTGGGAGAATCTGAGTCTTAAAATGTAGGATGGTACCAGATTACAGAGAGCCTTATTCATTAAATGATACAGAGCTGCTGAAGACTTTTGGATTGAGATCGGTCAGGCAGTGGTTTGAGGGGTCAGTTGGAGCCAGGAGAGAACAGAGACTGGAAGATCTATTAGAAGGCTGCTTTCATATTCTAGGTGGGTCGTAATGAGGACCTGTAATATAATGGTATTGGTAGAATAGAGAGAATGATCAGGTATAAGTGGGGCAACTAGGTGACACAGTGGATAGAGTGCCAAGCTTGAAGTCAGGAAGGCTTATCTTCCTGAGTCCAGATCTGATCTCACTTGCTAGCTGTGTGACCTTGGACAAATCACTTAACCCTGTTTGCCTCAGTTCCCCATCTGGAAAATGAGCTGGAGAAGGAATTGGCAAACCACTGCAGTATCTTTGCCAAAAAAACCCCAAACCCAAATGGGTTCACGGAGAGTCAGACATGACTGAAAAAAAGACTGAACAACAGCGGAACTTGATAACTGATTAGTAGTGTGAGGGATGGGGAAGGAAAGGACCATAGATAACACCAATGATGTAAACATAAGAGGTTGAATGAATGCCATTGACAGAAATAATGAAGTCAGAGAAGCACAGGTAAGGGAGAAGGATGTGACCTCAGTTTGTGGGATGGTGAATTTGAGGTGTTTGAGCCACATTAAAATGTTTTTAGGCAGTTTGATATAGTGCTAAGAATATAGATTTACTCTTAAGTTATATGGTTAGAGGTGGTAGTGGAAGCCATAAGAGTGAATGAGGTTGCCAAGGGAAGTACAGAGAAAGGAGAGAAGGGGGCCAAGGACAAAGCCTTGAAGAACAACCATGATGCTGTCATGCATTCCTCTGTTGGATTTTCTGTGAAATACAGATATATAGAATTGAAATTATTGTATTCAACCAATAAGACTCAAGAATGACTGTCATTCTTTTTGTAAACCATATAAGACTTAGTATAAGTACTTAGTAGCACTTATTGAACCTGAATTCAGAAAGGGGGGCATTTTTAAGGTTTGCTTTATTTTTAAAAGTTGAAATTTAGTTATGTCTAGAAAATGATTATTAAAAACTGGCCAGTTAATTGTCAGTGATTTAAAATATTTGAGATTATGTTCATGATTTTTTTTTGGCTATCTTTTTACTTCTCTTGTAGAAGATACTAATGTTTTAATTTTTAAAATCTTATATTTAATAATAACTGAATATGGTGCTTTTTGAATTTGCAGAAAGTATTTTACATTCATTATCTTATTTGAGCCTGGCAACAACCCTGTGACATAGGTACTATAGATATTATCCTTATTTCACAGGTAAAGAAATTGAGTCCTAGGGAGCGCGAGTGATTTACTCAAGGACACATGGTCTTAAGACTACAGAGCCAGTCCTTTTCCCAGTATGTTTACTGGATCTTTTCAACATTGACCTCTTGTGACCAGTTTTTGCCTCATAACTTCTTTGTTGCAAAATATAGGCTTGTGAATGCATATGTATGTATGTGTTTTCAAGATTTGTGTTAACTATTTTTAGATATTTTCATCAAACCAGGACTTTGTTGGTATCAACAAAGTTGGTTAAAGTAGAAATTATGGCTATGTTTGTTAGTGATGGTGTCCTGGGAAGCAGTGTCAATTGGCTATTTATACTGGTGCTTGTTGCTGTGGTATTATCTTCAAGAGGACTATTTTGAAATGACTGTAGAATTATTATAGGTATTTGAAGTTTTGGATGTAATTTTAAGTAAGAATTTAGAATGTATTAGGTAATAGCAATATCACATGCAAAGGCAGTACCCCAAACAATCTTCAGATTTCATGGTTGAACAAGCAACTGATTAATTTTCCGTGACCAATGTAACACATTTAAATCTGGACCCTACAACCTAAACTTTTTAAAAAAATATTGCTTACAGTTCAGTGTCTTCTGAAATACCTATGAAATTGCTTCCTTTTGTGGCTTCTCAGCATTCCAGCGCAGAATCTAGGTGGTTGCCACTGTTGAGATCCTTGCTATATTTGTGTGCCTTGTTCATTAAGCTATACATGAAGTAATAGATCATCATTGATGATGCTGTGGTTGTTAAATACTTACTTATTAAATACTTATTAAATGTGATCACACAGATGGCAAGTCTTTGAGACGGATTTTGGACTCAGATCTTTCTGATTCCAAGGCCAGTACTTAACTCTCTGTGCCTCCAGTCTATATGCATGCTGAAATCCTTGAGGTAATCATCTTGTCTTGGGATATTTACTCTGATGAGCCTTCATGTTCTTATAGATAGTTAAAATAGTTTCTCATTAATGTTAGAATTCTGGGATTCCTCTGCTTCTAAAGAGTTAAAGTTTCAAATTAAATGTCTGAGATTCTTTGATTTCAATCTGTAGAGATTATCAAGATACAAATATACCATCTTGAATCTTGCCTAGACCCCAATAGAGATTATATCCCTAAAGTGAAATCTCTCTCTCTCTTGCTCTGTCACACACACACACACACACACACACACACACACACACACACATGCACACATATTCTCATATAACCCTGTGGGGTTTCTTTTTTTATGCACATAGGTACATATATATAATATAGGGAATGTGCAAGTTTGTTATTGTTTTACATGTGCTCAAAATACTGATTACTGTACATTTCCCTGAGACCATGTAAAGTAGATTGGGAAAATGTGTAGCCTATATTTAGATCAATACCCCATCTGGTAAATGCCCACTGAATGTAAGCATACTATAAAAGTATTGATTATAATCTGAAGTTCTAATGAAGTTTGACAGTTTTTCCCACCATAAGCTTCTCTCTCTCAAGTCTAGCCAGATTAATTGGATAAAGAGGGTGGGGTGAAGGTTGGAATATGGAGTATGTGGAGTCAGAACTTCTTGAAATTCACTTTATTGAAAAGTAATATTCATTTACCTCATTAGTTGGACAAATAGAGGTTAGAGCAGTGATGGTGTAGTGAATAGATGCTGAACTTGGAATAAGAAAAACCTGAAGTCAAGTCTTACCTCAGGTATTTATGAGTCATGTGATCATGGGGCTGGTTACTTAATCTCTCAAAGGCTCAGTTTCCTCATCTGTAAAATAGAGACTAAGCCTTTAGTATCTACCCCTTGAGGTTTATGAAGCTGAAATGAGACATATCTGTATCTACACATATACTACATATACACGTATTATAATATATATATATATATAATCTTACATGTATCTCACATACACCCATATATGTATATATGGATCTGTAACTTGATAGATCCATATATATATATCTATAATGTCTTAGAAGTTTTAAAGTTGTTTTTATTAGATAAGCTGTGACTTAACAATTAGAGTGAAAATAATGGAATAAAATGCTCAGAATAAATAGTTTGAAGTGGCTACTGATAAAACTTTGCTTAATTACTAGCTATTTCCTGTGCCTAAAATCTCCCTCTTTACCTCTGCCTCTTGGCTTTCCTGGTTGCCTTCAGACTCTCAGTGAAAATCCTACCTTCTACAGGAAACTTTCCCCCTTCTCTCTCAACGTTGGTGCCATCCCTCCTAGATGACCTCCAGCTTCCTTGTCTAAGTCTTGCATGTGCACAGTGCTTAGATGTTGTTCTGCCGCTCCCTTTAGAATGTGGGCTGCCTGAAGGCAGCAGTCGTTTTTTGTCTCTCTTTGTATCTTCAGCTCTTAGCACAGCATCTGTCATATAATAAATGCTTGTCGACTTGACTTATTCTTTGGCTGCATTAAATGGGATAGTATCGTCCAGAACAAAGAAGGTGCAGTTGCATTCTGTATGGGTTATATAGGGAGTATTATGCCTCAGTCTTAGAGACAAGGACGGCCTGGACCAGAAGAAAGCTACTAGGAGAGTGAGAGGACCTTGCAACCAAATGCTAAAGAGCAAATAGATTAAATCCTGAAGAAAATAAAGGTTGGCAGGATAAGAGGGCATGGTGGGCTGTCTTTGAATATTTGAAGCTCTGTTCTGCTTAGTAAATTTATTCTTTGTGATTCCAAGTGGCATTGTTTAAGGTTTCCTGGGCCTGTGGAAAATGTTGCTTGCCATAGTCATTATCAGAGGGGTCCTCCTGGGACTCCATCCCAGAGGATTTTTTCTAGACAACATTACGGTTTCATGGCATGGAACTGAGGAATTTTATTATTATTTGGTAATGAGTTTATCAAATCTCCAATTATTCCTACAAATTTATTAGTTACATTGCACCAAAGAGAGATCTTTTCTGAATGTGAACTTCTCCGGTATTGACTGAGAGAACTTACTATTTCATTCCAGTTTCTAAAATTACTGGGCCATAGGAAATTGCTCCAATATTGTAAGAAATGCTCCTCTTTGAAAATAGAATTTGATGGGGAAATGATAGCTTTCTGATAGGGCAAATACCAGACACTTACAGGATATTTGGACCCTAGGTTGGAGGAGACTATTTCCTCCCCCCACCCCCCTTTCTTTTTGTAAAGCAGAATTTCTCTGTGTTATGCAAAAAAAGCTCATTCATTGTATGACATTATGTAAATTTTATATTTTTTGATTTTAGAGAATTTTATATCAGATATTAGAATTTGACATTATAGAATTGGTGATTTGCTTATTTGCTTCCTAACTCATCTCTCTATTTTTGGTCTTTTGTAATTCATTCTTGACCTTGCTGTTAAAATAATCTGTATTGTTGCTATTTCTGAAACTTTTAAAATTGCCTTTTAATTAATTTATTTTTTTTGTTCTTTGGCCCCACAAGAATTGCTACTTTTTTTTTTGGTTTTCTGTTTGTTTTTAAAGTTTTTTGTTAATTATCCACATAAAATAGGAAGAATAAAAACAAAACAATGGAAATCGCCAAATATATTTGGTTTGGGAATACTGTACAGGTTCTTGGTCAGATGTAGCCTTATTCTCCTCCATATGTTTTTAGCATCACTGTTGCCAACCTAAGTTTCTATGTATCAGCTGGAGGGAGGTGTGGTTATTCCTTTGAGTAACTCCAGAAATAGGATAAACAACCCAAGGATAATGGTTACTTGATTCTTTGATATGGATCATATGGAAGGAAATCTTTACAATTCTACTGAGGCACTGCAAATGCCAATTTTGTCATCCACTCTCTAGTCCCAGGTCACAAATTCAGGATGAACCAAGGAGACCTGCATAGTGCAATGACGTGCCTGGGTGTGTGTGTAGAAAAAGGAGGAAGGTTAGAAATCGGCAGTTATAGCAGCGATATGGCTCAGGCCCCAAACTCGGAGCAGAGTTTCACTTCTAGTGTCTAGTTCTGAGTGCAAATGAAAGCTGAGGAATATCATAGCCAAAACCTAGAGCTAAAAAGTCGGTGACCTTTGCCCAGTCATATAGATTGTGTGTTTCTGTTTCTTTATCTGTAAAATTGACATAAACAGTCTAAGATTTACTTAGCTTACATGGTTGTTGTGAGAATCAAATGAGATCACTGTGTTAAACACTTTGCAAACCTTAAAGCATGATATATAAATGTCTGTGGTTAGTAGAAGTATTATTTCTATTCTTTTATTTCCATTTTCAGTGACTGGGCCATAATTATATTTCTAATTGTATATCTTATCATTTTTGTTTTCACTCCTCCAAAAACTGAAAAAGACTATTTCAAAGGCAGTTGAGTAAAAAAAGTCAACTAAATACATACTTTAGGCATTCATTCTTAACTCAGTTACTAATTAATTTTACCTATTAAAAAACATTGTTTTGTAATTTATAATAAACTAGGCTATAATCTTAACATTAGTATTTAAAAATTATATCATTTAGCATTATAGTTTAAAATGTTTATATTGATCTTAAAATTTTGATGTTCAATCTTCTAGTATCATTTTTCAGACCAAATGTAATAAAAATAGTTTCTCTTAATTTTGTTTTGTTTTCTTCTTATTTTGGTGGTTAGCTCTCAATTAGTTTTAAATTACATCTTGATCATCTTCAGGAAGAAATTAGTTCTATATTTAAAATAATTGTTATAATGTAATGCTCCTAGTATTGTGAATTAGTGAATGTCCTGTTCAGTGCAGAGAAAAGGAATGATGTAATCCATAAAACTAATGTAATAGCCATACAGAAATAAAATGAGCAGTTCTTTAGCTGCACACTTGAGGGCTCTGTAGACTGTGAAGAAGTATATAGAACTAATTACAATGGGAAATTCTATTCTTAAGTAAAGTGGTGTATGGTCCCTAAATTGTGTTTAATGCTGGCTAAGTTGTTTGGCTATATGCCATAATTGGTCTTCCATTCCCTTGATTGAAATCATAGATAAAAACTTGCTAATCTCCTTTCTCGGCTGAAAGTGTTAAGAAAGTAATCCATCTTTAGAAATGACTTTGCAAAATTACATGGTATAAAGAATGTTTTTATGGAATCATGAGATTAATGAGAAGTGTATTTTATTTCCAAGTTTAAGGTAATAGTATTTCCCATGGGTTTAAAAGGAAAAATCAACTAGAGAACCCTTAAGAGGTGTAAGCACTTAGTGTTTTTTTTCCTCCTGGAGTAAAGCAACATCTTTTCCTCTGTAAAGAATTATTGTGCAATTTCATATAATAGAAATTTAGCAAGTGGAGTAAGATATTTTAAAATTTTATTCTGGTTACACTTTTCAGGGAATCAGAGCACGAATTCTGGAAACTGTTGTTATGCTGATTCTTCTTGCGCTACTTATTCTTGGAATTGTATGGGTGGCGTCTGCTCTCATTGACAATGATGCTGCCAGTATGGAATCTTTATATGGTAAGGGATTTATTTCTTTCAACTATCTTCTGAGTGGCAGCTCATAATTCTAGATACTTTTAAATTCTTGTATTATGTTTTAATGATTTCCAGCATGGCTTATACATGTGTCTACCACATACTATCAATGCAGATTGTTTAAGAAGCTTTCAAGATATTTTTGGTAATTGCCTTTTGTTTCTAAGATGCCACAAAGGTTTTTCCTCTCTCAAGTTTGACAAAAAATTTGTTTTCTAAATCCTTTTGCTCCACTATCCTGCAGCAGAACAGTTAATAAGATAAAGTCCTTAATTTGCTTCATTCTTTCACCCTCTCACATGTTATTCCTCCATTCCAACCCTACCTTGGAGCATTGGCACAAGCTCCTTACCCATTCTCTCCCTTTTCCCAGATCCCTGCCTGCCCCCAGTTAACGTGCTCTTCTCCTCAGATTACTGTGTATTTACATATCTGGGTAGAGTCATTGAACTAGGGCTGGAAGGATAGCTCATCAAGTATCTGAAGGCTATCCAATCAAGTTCTGTCCTTTTACAATTGGTGAAACAAAAGCCTGGGGAGACAAAGGGCCTTCCTACAGGAAGCCCAGCGGGTAGAGTACTAGGTTTCGAGTTAGGAAGGCTTACATCTAAATCAAACCTTAGACAGTTACTAGCTATGTTGCTTTAATTTTCTCATATGTAAAATGGGGATAATAACAATCCCTCCCAGGGGGTTGTGAGGATCAAATTAGATAATATTTGTAAGGTTCTTTACAAACCTTAAGAGCTATATAAATGCTAGTTATCATTATTAATTAGTGGCACTATTTAAACATAGATCTAGACTTCAGAGTTAATTTTCTTTCTGTTATGTTGCATGTTACTGTTACTCAGGATGATGTAAGTTTAGTGAAGATACATTGGTTTTGGTCTCTTTATCTCTCCAACACAGTGCCTTACATACAGTAGGTACTTAATAATTTTTGGTTGAATTGAATTAGGTTCATCAGATTTAAATAACCAGTTTTAACATTTAAAATCTTAACATGTATATACCATATTTAATGCATATATTAAAATATTTTTGTTACAGATCTCTGGGAATTCTACCTACCTTATTTATATTCCTGTATATCATTAATGGGATGTTTATTACTTCTTTGTAAGTATTATTCTGATTAGTGGAAATGAGATTTTGTTAACAAACTCTATCAGCCCCATGTCCTAAGAATCAATATGAATAGAGATTTCTAGGAACTTCTGATTCCTTTGATATAAAATTTTCTTAATTTTCTAGGTTTCAACTATTTTTTATTAATTGCATTTTCTTTCAAGAATCCATTAGATTATGTTTCTCATATATCTGGTAGAGTTCATTTTAAAATAAACCAGTAAGAAAGGTTGTTGACATTTGGGAGCCTTTTGCTATTTCAGTAGCTAAACACCTATAGATAGGATGCAAAATAAACCATATTCTATTTCATATTGGATAGTTACAACAAAATTTAAGTATATTGACTTTATACACACCCACACATATTAAATATATATATCGATGTGGCATCAGAAAACTCGCCATCTATTTTATTGTATACATACATAATTTCAGGGTTAAAAAAAATGTAGTTTCCAGGTGCTGTTAGTTCCTCAATATTCTGATCTGATAGATGTTGCATGACATTTACTCTCATCTTTGCCTGGCTTTAGCTGTGTAGAAATAGCCATTTTATTCTGTAGAGTGCAAATCTGATATTAGTTTTGAATTGTGTCTAAGATGAATATCCGTGTTCTTTTTCAGCTCTGAATCTACTAACTCCCACCTACTTCCCACCTTACTGGGCATCCATTTGGCTTTCTTTGATCTTGCTAGGATTGCTTTTACTAAATAGAGACTTTTTTTCCTTTGAGGTAGCAATATTTTGCAACATTGCCATCAGTTCTTTCCATTTAGGTCAGTGTAATGGGAATAAAGACAGAGCCCTCTGTCTATACTAAATTAATTTTATTTGAAATTGCTATTTAGTAAGAAATTTGACTGGCTACCAGCTTTCCTCATATTTTACATAGTTTTGTGTGTATATATATGTATACATATACATATATATATACATATATTAAAAAACTATATCATTTATATGTTCATACACACATTTCATAGTTTTATGTGGCTTTTTAATAAATGTTTAATATAATTGCAATAGTACTACTTAAAGAAATGAATAAAGCTATTCATATTTTAAAGATATTAAATGTTGTCTCAATGCTACTTAACCAGGGTCTGAGTACATGAGTAAAGATTTAATACAATATTATATGGTAGTAGATTAGAAGATATACTTTAGGTTTTCAAATATTACATTTTATTTTATGCTTCAGCTTAACATATATACTTTAAAATGTTTTATTTTTTAAACGATAGTACCTATTTAAATAACCCAAAGCAAGAAAAATTTGAA
Source organism: Bettongia penicillata ogilbyi (assembly GCA_023548195.1). Classification (NCBI taxonomy): domain Eukaryota; kingdom Metazoa; phylum Chordata; class Mammalia; order Diprotodontia; family Potoroidae; genus Bettongia; species Bettongia penicillata. Next base: position 7,490,764 of record JAJHZJ010000410.1, on the reverse strand, counting down.
ATAATTTAAAAGGAGAGTTAAGACTTGTCCTTCTAAACCTACTGTTATTAATTTTGAATATACATTCAACTGACACATCTGCATTACTAGAAGGGCACAAATAATCCAAAACATCTTCTTATTCAGCAATTATTTCTATTTCATTTTGAAAGACATCTTCCTCTATATTTACCTTGCAATTTTTTAAATTAGATTCCATTGCCATATCCACAGTGTGGTAAAGCAGCCTAGAACTATGCTAGGTTCTTGCTAGCAATCTCAGATTGTGATTAAAGTTTATGGTAGATGTATAATATGTGCACAATCAATAGAGGACTCTATTATGCTTAGACTGCAGATGATGCATTCCTCCATGTGTATAGTGAAATACACACCTTTATTACATGGAATACCTATAACATAGGTGTTATTCTTGGCTGCTAACTAAAACATTGTAACGATATTTTTCTGTGGTGTGCCATAACACTTTTTTGTATTGTAGAAGTTATTATAAGTTTATGGAAGCAATGACTTAGTGTATCTCAGTTCTAATTATAAGCTTAATTGATTCTATTACTCACAAATTAAACAATTAAAAAAACCTGTGAATAAATCCTTGAATTGAGAAGTACATGAGTTTATCTATTTGTTTTTTTTGATGTCCATACATCTGGTATTTTAGGGAATTCTTTGGAAAAAAAAAAACATAGTGAAAAATGTTTAAATCGTATTTCTTTGGTTCGTTGGATATAATAAAGCCAGTTTAAATCATCTAACCACTTATTTGATTATATTGAAGTTCACATTGACCTAGTGATACATAATGTATCGTTTTCCTCTATAACAGACTACCGAATGGGTGTTAGTTTTGTCCCTTAACATGTCTTAGAATGAAATTTTAGTACATTATTTATTTACTTGTAATGAAAATCAAAATGTTAGTCACAAGGATGACCCTCTTGATTGTTTTCAGTATCATACTTATTTTTCTACTCATATTGAATTTTAATTTTTTAAAAATATTCAATATTGACTTTTCTATTGGGAGTCTAAGGCTGATTGCATTGATATAGTTCAATGCTATAGCAAACATATTTACTTAGAGGAAATATCTAAGAGATGAGCATTGTTTAGTTTACATGAGTAGTTGGTTCTTATTCATATTAAAATGATTTCAGTTTGGTAACATATAATCTGTCATTTTGCTTTGTATCAGGCAAAAGTTAAAAATTCCTGTGTGATATTTGCTAAACATTAAATTAAATGTGCCTAAATATTCTGTGAGAATACTGAAAAAAGAACAATTTTAATTTGGGCATCCAGTCTGTATAGATTAGGAATATGTTTACCTCAGCTTTGAAATCTAAATATCTTTCTCTTAGTAAATAATTTATTTTCTGCAGTATGCACACCTGTTGGGCTTTCACGAATGTTTACAGTCATGGGTCAGCTGTTGGTGAAACCAACAGTAAGTATTTTGTAGTCATTTTTTTCTACTAAAACAAATGTAATTGCATTTGAGCATCTTTTAAATTATATTGTAGTTTGCTATTGAGCAATGTATATACAATAGGAATCTTTGTGTGATTGTAGGTCTTATTGGAAAAATTCCCTTAGTGCGTTTAAAATCAAAGTTTCTTAATCTTTAAAGTCATAAGCCATTTTAGCCCACCATCTTACTTCATAGGAACTAAGTGTTAGAAGGAACTTAAAGATCATGTGTCTATACTCCTTATTTAACAGATGAGGAAACTGAGGCTCTACAAGGCAAAATGAATTTCTCAGAGTCACAGATGATTTATGAACAGTTTTTCTAATAAACAAAAATTTTAGAATTTTTCAAGATTTACCATAGAAATATGTCTATGCATTTTGTTTTTTATCTAGGAGAGATATTCTTAAAGATTATATAGTATATAACTATATGTATACATATGTACACACATAAATATAGCATGTATATGTATTTATCATGTAGTTTTTTATAAAAGGAATTTTTATCAGTTTTCATTTTAATTTCATATTAGACTTTTATTATTAATCTTTGGTAGTGATTCTAAATGATTTCCCTGTTACTCTTTCTTTGCAGATTAATTACTTGATAGACTTTGATGTACTAACAGAATTTGCTACTTTTTTTCCCCACAGTTAATCTTTTTTAAAAATGGAAGAATCCATTTGTAGTATGAATTAGCTTTATCTAATTTATCAGTTTCATAAAATTGAGTTTTCACATGTATGTATAAACATAAATACAAATATTTTAAAGGATGCCCTCATTTTAACATAATTTCTAGAAATTTATTCGTTAAGCCAATGTCATTTATGTATAAGATACATTGCATTAAATTGATTTAAACCTTGATATGTAAGGTCTTGATCATTTTTACCAGTGGAGGAGATTAGGGCACAACTATTCTAAAAATCAGTCACATTTGACTTTGTTATATGTGTTTTGGCATTTGCAATTGAAATATATTATTTAGGAACCTATTTATATGAAATAATGAACCTACACATTGAAGGCCTGGCTGCAGAGAAACTAAGAAAAAGAAAAAAAGAAAAAAAAAGAAAAGCAGTTTTACTTTCTTTTTGAGCCTGCTAAACTCTTCCATTTTGGAAATAAACAGTTTGTCTCTCTGACTGATGCAAAATACTAATCTCAAGCAATTCTGTCCTCTCTCAGATTTTCCCTGGAGTGAGGGTGTGTAGTTAAGTATGTGGTTTTTAAAGTTTTTTTCCATTGCTGGAACAGGGCTAAATAATAATAATAATTATCTTTGCATTGTGATTTACAGTTTGAAATACTTTCATATGTATTGCTCCATTTGATGTGCATTGTGAGGTAGCGAGGGCAGTGTTACTGTCCTTATTTTACAGATGAGAAAACTCAGGTTTATAGTGGTCCAAACAAAGCAATTAGAAGGAGGTGGAGTTGGTCTTAGAACCAAAATCTTCTGACTTGAATTGCTACACTGTAAACCACCCCCCACTCTCCATTAAGCAGATACAATGTAATGTAAAGTAAGCAAATGATTATAGAGTATACTGTTAATTTCTCACTGTCAAATGCAAAAGTCAGGTCAAGTCAACAAGTGCCTGCTATGTACCAGGCACTGTGCTACTGCCCAGGTGGGGTGGGAGCATAGTGTGTATAATTGATTTAACCAATATTGTTTTTCATTTTCATTTAATTTAGAGGGGAATATGACATCATGGAAATGTGTTATATGCTGTTAAAATTGAAATCCCTCCATTTCCTTAATTGGCCTTGTTATAGGTTGACTTTGATAAAGGACAGTTAAATTTCATTATGGTATTTCTGAGGTACAAGAAGTGACAAAACATTACATATCAATGAATTATTTTATGGGTCATTTGTGCCAAATTTAATGTAAGTGTTTGACAGGTTAGTATACACAAGTAAGGAAACAAGTATTGAGCTAAATTTTTTACATCCTTTCTACTTTTAAATTATGACTTTTGGAGCATATATAAGCATATTTAAGTTTATATATACTTAGAAATTGTAACATTTTGTAATTATAAAGAAAACTATAGTTTTCTTCAGCTTTATGCTTTTGGCTAATAAATTCAAATTCTTTGATAAAGAAACAAATTTTGACTTTCTGAGAATGGAAATCAGTGAGGTAAACTCACCTTGGGGCAATTTTTTGGTGTATTTAGTAATATATGTATTCCTTAGCTTGCAGATGTTTTAATGGAATTATAACTTAATACTAATATTTATATAGTACTTTTAATCTTGTACATAAATTAAGACATAACAATAATTTATTTAACATTACTGCATCTGTGAATAATTTTATTTTTACATTTAGATTCTTGAAGACCTGGATGAACAAATTTATATTATTACACTTGAGGAAGAAGCACTTCAGAGAAGACTAAATGGTATTTAAATGTTAAATATCTAGACCAAATCATGTGAATCAATAGTGAAGGGTCTGGACAAAATAGACTGTATCTGCTGATTTGGAATCAGAACTGGGGAGAAAGATGGGCTGTGGCCTAACCGTGTAGCTGTGTGAATGAGGCATCAATTCTTTCCTTAACTGAAGTGATGGCTTCAAAAGGAGGCATTAAAATTTATGGCATTGTCAACTGTGGAGCAGATGCATCTTTGCAAAGTCTCATTCTATTTTATTGAAAGATAAACTTTCAGTTAGTTACTTGGCTGTTGAAGTTTTACACATTTTCATGTAATCTTGTTGATGGCTTGGGTTACTCTGCCGTTTCTTTATATTCTGAAATCATGGATCCAGACAAGTTACAGAACTGTCAGTAATCATGGCTGATATTTAGATGGTGCTTTAAATTTGCCAAAAACTTCATACACTATCTCATTTGACCCTCACAGTTGCTGTTTGAGGTAGGTTCTACAGGTAGGTTCTACAGTTTCCTCTTTCTGTAGATTAGGCAACAGGTTCAGAGTGGTTAAGTGACTTATTCATTATTTGATAGTGTCATAGGCAGGTGTTAAACCAAGATTTCTCCTGATTCTGAATGCACTCTTGCTGCATTCTTAAGGTGTCAAAAACTTGTTTTCTTAATTATTTCTTGAAAGTAAATTCTTTTTTGGCCTAAAATTTTGAAGATCATTTTAAACTAGATTGTAAAGTATTTTAAGAAATTAAAAAGTTTATTTTTTAAAGTCCTCTAATAGTTCTTTTAATTAGTCTCTAGTATAAAGGAAATTAATAAAGGAGTGGAAAATATGTAATTTTTTCTTTGTTTTTATTTTAGGGATTTTTTTTGTCCTGACCTGGTTTCTCAATGTATTGAAAGATATGTAATTTTTTTTCAAGATTCAAATTAGCAACAAATTATATTTCTATTTTAATTCAAAAACAAATAGTATGTTATAGGGATGTGTTTTCACCAAAGTGCATAATTCTGAAGCATCTTAAGTGAAACTGTACATAAAGATTTGTTTAGATCAAAAAATGTATATTAGATTTATTTTGAAAGGTTTTTTGTGTGTGAAGGGTAGAGTTGCAACCATTGTAAAATAAAATAGATACCACATCTTAGATCTTTGATCCTTTATTTCATTACACTATTAACACCTCTATGTGCCACTATATTTAATTGTTAATAGTAATTGAAAATAAATTAGTGTTACAAATTTTATTCAAAAACAGTGTTATCAGCTTCATACTATTGCATTAAATTTAAAAACCTTTTTAGAATTTGTTTGGTATAGATAGTCATGATAATATGTAATACATATAAGCTATCAAGAATTAAGATGAATGTGTTTCAACAATGTAGGATATATTTAATACTGTCAAGTAAGATTTAATTTTCTTCCTCTCTTACCCCAGTAGCTTTGAGATGTATATTTCTATTTTAGAAATCAGTAACTGAAATTTAAAGAGATTAGACATGTTGTGTCATGGATAATAGTGGTGCTAGGAATAGTATTTGAAATAAGCCCTTTCTTTACCAGCTTTTACTTCTTCCCTGACCCCATCTTTTCTGGACTGGCCCTGCAAAAATACCCTTCTAATTATTTTAAAATCTTAAGACTTAAGCAAACTCCCAAAGTTTGAAAGTGTCAGTTTTAAAGAAAAAGAAATATTGGCTGGAAGGACAAATGCATCTTTAAATGAAGTAGAGTAAGGAAACTAATATGGAGGTGTTAATAAAAAATAGATTTTACATTTTAAAGTCTTTAAAATGGATTCAACAGCAAATTTTTGTTTTGTATCATTTTGGGGGGCCATATTCTACATATGTCTCACTGTTATGTAAGTTGTCTCTTTCTAACATACACACAAAGATATGTTCACTGAGACTCTTTGGAGACATCATAGGGTGATTATTATGGTTACTGTTTGATATTCGTTATCTATTGTAAAATACTTAAAGTGGAAAATATGAGGTCTGTTAGTAGAGGCATGTTTATGGTATAAGGTGAATGCTTCTTTGACAAAAAGGCGGATAATCCTTGTATAGGTTGAGTTTTCATTAGTCCATCCCAGAAGTTAGAGGAGTAAGAGGTATAGGATCTGCTACTTTTAGTCTGAAAAAGTATAAAGGATATGATTCTAGTCTTGTGAATTAATTTGATTTTGGTTATTCTTTTGCCTTATTATGTAGTTGAGAAAATATTTCTTTGGTTACATTCTTATATTCCATAGAATCACTTGAAGAGTGTGGATTTTATTTAATGAAAATTCATTCCCAAATATACACTATGCCAGGTTATTTTTGCAATTTAAAAATTGTGATAATTTTTTATTTTTTCCCAGTTATATGTAAAAACAATTTTTAAAATTCATTTAAAAAAATTTTAATTTTCAAAATCTCTTTCTTCTTCCCTCTCTCCCCTATTCCCCTCCCTGACATGGCAAACAATTTGATATTGGTTATACATGTGCAATTATGCAAAAACGTATTTCCGTATTAGTCATATTGTGAAAGAAGAAACAGGTGAAAAAAAACATGAAAAAGATTGTATACTTCGATCTGCATTCACAGTCCATCATTTCTTTCCCTGGATGTGTGTAGAATTTTTCATTATGAGTCCATTGGATGATTATATTGCTAAGAATAACTAAGTCATTCACAGTTGATCATCATATAATGTCTCTGTTACTGTGTACAACGTTCTTTACATTCTGCTCATTTTACTTTGCATCAGTTCATGTAAGTCCAGGTTTTTCTGAAATCATCCTGCTTGTCATTTCCTATAGCACAGTAATATTCCATTATAATCATATACCTCGACTTGTTCAGCTGTTCCCCACCTGATGGCTATCTCCTCAGTTTATGTTCTTTTGCCACCCCAAAAAGAGCTGCTTGCTATAAATATTTTTGGACAAATAGGTCCTTTTTATTCTTATTATTTCTAAGGTAACAAGGAATCATTAACAAAATAATGTGAAATTTTATACTGGAAAATGTTAAAAGTTATATGATGGAAGAAGTCTCATTTTGTGTATTTTGAAGCAAGCTTTTCACTAAAATTTGTGGAACTATGGGTAAGAAAGTAAAGGATCACAAAATTTGACCAGTGGAAGAGAACTCAGTGACTCTCTTCTTCATCTGTACACAAAATGAATCCCTATTGTATCATACCCAACAAGTGGCCATCCATCCAGTAAGGAAGGGAAGCCAGCCCCCTCTTAACACACTTGTTCTGCTTTGAATCAGTTGTTAGGAAATTTTGTCTGAAATCAAGCCTAAATTTGCCCTCTGGGCAAGGGAAGAAATCTAATCCCTCCTCATCTTGACCACCTTTTAAGTACTTGAAGATGGCTGTCATGTGCCCCTGAGTCTTCCCTGGGCAGAATGTGCTCAGTTCCTTCAACCAATCCAATACAACATAGTCTTAGGGCCCTTCCTTAGTCTGATTGTTCTCTTCCTCACATTCTCTAGCTCATCTAGAATTGAGCACAGTATTCCAAGTGAGGTCAGATGATAGCAGAATACGTTGGAGTGTTACCTCCCCTTTCCTGGAAATTACGCCTCTCTTAATGCAGCCCAAGATCACATTAGTTTTTTTGTTTTTGTTTTTGTTTTTTTGTCTACTATGTCATACTACTGATTGATGTTATACTTGCCATCCATTAAAATCCTGTTTTTTTTTTCCAAAGTAAGTGCTATTATTCTACTATGTCTTCCATCTTGTGCTGTGAAGTTGTGTGTTTATGGTTGGTCTTTTGTTTGTTTTTCACCAAAATTTAAAATCTTACATTTATTTCTGTGGAATTTCATCTCTTTGGATTTGATCCAATGCTCTGTCAGGGTCTTTCTGAATTTTGACTTTGTCATTTCATATGTTAACTCTGCCTCCTAGATTGGTGGTGTCTGCAAATTTAATAAGCATGTCTCTGAACTTTCATATGTTATTCATAAACATGTTAAATGGCCTAGGGTCAAGGATAGATCCCTGTGATACTCCACTGGAGATTTCTTGCTTTCTTGACATCTGAGGTATGAATAAATCCTCTTTGAGACTGGCCACTCAGTCAGACAAATGGAATCAGTACCAAATTCATCTTAACTGAATTATCATCTAGTCCATATGATGTCTTCTCTACAAGAAGAGTATGACATACTTCATCAAAAGGTTTTGTTAAATTCTAAGTTAAATTATATAAACTATAGCATTCCCCTCATCTACTAGTTTAGTAATCCTATCAAAAAAGGAAAGGAGGTGAGTTTACACAGTCCTCTTGTCAGTGAAGCAGTGTTAGCTTTTTTTAACCACTTTTTTTAATCTTTCTAGATATTTGTTACCCATCTTTTTCATTATCCTGTCTAGAATTGTTCCTGAAACCAAAGGCAAATTCACTGACCTATTTTCAGAATTTCTTCATCATTTTGGAAAGGGGTAGCATATACCCCTTTCCAGTCTTGTGTTATCATTTGCATTTTCTATGATCTTTCATATATCACTGACATATATATATATATGATATATATATCATATATAGCACTAATAACTGCCAGTTCTTTCAGGACTGAAGATATGTCTAGTTAATCCTGGCCAGGTGACTTTCATTCATCAACAGCATGTAAGTGCTCTAACTTATCTCCTTATTTTAGACATCAACTCCCTGTTATTTTTATTCTGAATTTCTGCTGTAGTGGTCACTCTCCTTTGACGGAGAAAAACAGAGGCAAAATAAAAACGAAATCCCAACAATGATCTCATTTCCCACAGAAGTCCTCTTCCTTCATTGCATCTCTTTTTCTCCCATCACTGCTTTAGAACTTATAGCTTTCTTATTCCTGATAGTATTCTTATAGGACTGTGACATATATTTCCATCTTCTTTTTCCCAGCCTTGCTTCCATCTTTTAGACATTTATTTTAAATTTTAAGTTGCTATGTGAGTTTCCTATGCATCCACATCAATATCTTCAGAAAAGTCCTACTTCTCACTGCAATTATTTTCCTTTTTTCTTCAGAATTTCATTCTTAAGCACTTGCTATTCCTCCTAGTTTGACTTCCCTTGTGGTGTTTTAGTTCATGTCTTCCTCTGAGTCTTTTGAAATCTATTTTCTGAAAATCTAGGATGGCTGTCAGACTAGCCAAATTTCTTTTTCCCTTTCACAAACTATAGGAGGGAATAATTGCTTTCCCAGAGGGTTCCTATTATTTCTACCCCAGCAACTGTTTCTTTCCTGTTAGTAAGGATCAGATCAAGAATAGAATTTTCCCTTGTCAGTTCTTCTATCTTTTAAAGGATGAAATTACCAGTAATGCAAGTCAAGAAGTTATTAGTTGCTTGACTTTTGGCAGAGATCTCCAGCAGATGTATTGAGAGTTGGAGTCTCCCCTCAGGGCCTCTATGCCAGGCTTCTGTCCTGTTTCCTAAATTCCTCATCAATTTCCTCTTTCTGGCCAGGTGTTTTAATAGTACATTACCAATTACAAAATCATTTCTCTTTTTCCCTCATTGATCTTCATCTATCCATTATACTTCTCTCTGGTTCCTCTATTTCCTCATGAGTATAGCTTCGTAATAAAACTAACTTAGCCTCATTCCCTTTTCCTTTGCTCATTTCTTTTGGATAAGGTATACTTTTACACAGTATAGTCTAGTCATAGGTTTCATCCAACCGTAATGCCAATGCAATACCCATAGCAGTCTCTATGAATTTGCATGTGTGTTTCCAGGGTGAATTCGTGAAATATAAATAGCTCTTTTCCTCAAAGATGAAACCAAGATATTTATTCAGATACCAGAAAACCAATTCCACCATGGTAACAAAGAAGTTTATACACATCATCCATCCAGGGAGCACCAACATCCGTAAGCCTTCCCTGTTAGACCTCTCCACAAATAAGCTCCCCTAAGCAAAATTCCTTCCTCTCTCACTCATACTAGCTGCTCTGCCTCCCTGCCTCCTAGTCTCTCAGCTCTGTCTTACTTACTTACTTCCTGCTCCACCCTTCTTGCTCCACTCATTTGGCAAGCTCCTCCCACCATGCCATGTTACTCAGGCTCTGTGTGACTCAGGTTCCATCACAGCAGTCAGCTGGTCCTGAGCTCAAATAAGGTCACATGGGCGTATTAATGTGTGGGAAAGATTTTCCCATTCTATTACCATTACACCTACCAAGTCTCTGTAGTAAGTATGAGGTTACTTTGCCTCCTTGTGTTAGTATCTGTTATTTGTACTGAGTTTTATTTATGAAATGCTTAGGTTGAATATTTCTTAATCTGTATCGGGATTTTTTTTTTTTTTTAATTTATTTATTTAGCTTTTTACTTTCATTTTCACAAATTTTTGGGTTCCAAATTTTCTCCCCTTTTCTCCCCTCCCCCCACCCCAATACCCCAAGCAATCTAATTTTCCCTATCTTCAATCTGTCCTCTCTTCTGTCATCCCTCCCTTCCCTTGTCTCTATCTTCTCTTTTCTCCTGTAGGGCCAGATGACTTTCTATTCCTCATTAACTGTATGTCTTCTTTCCTAGTTGCAACAACAATACTAAACAATTGTTCCTGAAACTTTGAGTTCCAAATTCTCCCCATCTCTCCCTCCCCATCCATTCCCTTTGGTACGGCAGGCAATTCATTATAGGCCATATCTGTGTAGCTTTGCAAGTGACCTTCCTGATAGTCGTGTTGTGTAAGACTAACTGAATTGCCATCCCTCTTAACCTGCCCCTCATTGTTTCTCTTCTGTCCTTTGATCCTGTCCCTCCCCAAGTGTTGACTTTCAATTACTCCCTCCTCCCTTTGCCCTCCCTTCCATCATCGCCCCCCAATATCTCCTTCTCCCCCGCTTTCTTATACTGTAAGATAGGTTTTCATACCAAAATGAGTGTGCATTTCACTCCTTCGTTTAGTCAAATGTGATGAGGGTAAACTTTTGTTTGTTTGTTTGTTTGTTTCTTTTTTTCCCTCAGCTCTCCTCTTTTTCCCTCCACTAAAAACGTCTCCTACTTGCCTCTTAAATGACATATAGTTACCCCCTTCCATTTCCCCCTCTTTCCTCTCACTACATTTCTCTCTCACCATTTACCTTAATTTCTTTTAAGGTATGGTCCCATCCTATTCAGTTCAATCTGTGCTCTCTGTCTCTGCATGTGAATGCATGTGTGTATGTGTGTGCATGCGTGTACATGTGTATGTGTGATCCCACCAACCACCCAGATACTGAAAAGTTTTAAGAGTTAGAAATATTGTCCTTCCCTGTATGAATGCAAACAGTTCATTTCTGGTAAGTCCCTTAATACTTCTCCTTGCTGTTTACTTTTGCATGCTTCCTCTCATTCTTGTGTTTGAAAGTCAAATTTTCTTTTCAGCTCTGGTCTTTTCATTAAGAATGATTGAAAGTCCTCTGTTTCATTGAAAGACCATATTTTCCCTTGCAGTATTATACTCAGTTTAGCTGGGTAGGTGATTCTTGGTTTGAGTCCTAGTTCCTTTGCCTTCTGGAATATCCTATTCCACGCCCTTCGATCCCTTAATGTAGAAGCTGCTAGATCTTGGGTTATCCTGATTGTATTTCCACAGTATTGGAATTGTTTGTTTCTGGCTGCTTGCAAGATTTTTTCCTTGAGCTGGGAGTTCTGGAATTTGGCCACAATGTTCCTAGGAGTTTCTCTTTTTGGATCTCTTTCAGGTGGTGATCGATGGATTCTTTCAATACTTATTTTGCCCTCTGGTCCTAGAATGTCAGGGCAGTTTTCCTTGATAATTTCATGCAAGACGATGTCTAGGCTCTTTTTTTGATCATGGCTTTCAGGTAGTCCCATAATTTTTAAGTTGTCTCTCCTTGATCTATTTTCCAGGTCAGTTGTTTTTCCCATGAGATATTTCACATTCTCTTCCATTTTATCGTTCTTTTGGTTTTGTTTGGTGATTTCTTGGTTTCTCATAAAGTCATTAGACTCCATCTGTTCCATTCTAATTTTGAGAGAACTACTAAATTCAGTGAGCTTTTGAGCCTCTTTTTCCATTTGGCTCATTCTGCTTTTGAATGCATTCTTCTCCTCATTGGCTTTTTGAACCTCTTTTGCCAATTGAGTGAGCCTATTTTTCAAGGTGTTAATTTCCTCAGCATTTTTTTGGGACTCCTTTACCAAGATATTGACCTTTTTTTCATACTCTTCTTGCATCTTTGTCATTTCTCTTCCCAGTCTTTCCTCCACCTGTCTAACTTGCTTTTCAAAATCCTTTTTAAGCTCTTCCAAGGCCTGAGCCCACCCAACACCCCCCTGGGGTGTCTGAGGTACTGAGGCCCCGCCCTCCACATCTTTCCCTGATGGGAAAAATACGTCCTCGTCCTCCCCCTCAGATCCGAAGGTCGGGATCATTTGCATTTGTTGGAAAAAACTCTCTAAAGTCTTATTTTTCTTTCCCTTTCTAGGCATTTTCCCAGCCAGTTACTTGACTTCTGAGATTCCTTTCCACCTCCACCTGGATCCGCCCAGCTAGTACTTGACCTCTGAGATTCAAATGCGCTTTCCCGCGGCAAGCTTTAGTTCTGGCGCAGGGTGGGGGCAGGGCCGCTTCCTAGCTTGGGCCCTCAGGGGCTTTCTGAAGAGACTTTCAGGAACAGAGCCGATGGGGGCGGGGTGGGGGACCCCGCCTGCTGTGCTCAGCTCCCTTGGGGGTTTTATTCAGAGGCGTTCAGCAGTAGAGCAGGGTGGGGGCAGGGCCGTCTCCCCTGCTCGGCTCCCTCAGGTTGGAAAGACCTTCAGTATTGAAGATCCTGCCTGCTGCTGGGGGATTCCTGAGTCCCGGGCCGTTGCCGCCTCAGCCGCCCGCCCACGCCTCTGCCTCCGCCGCTTCCTGCCCCCGTCTCTGCCGCCGCCGCTTCCTCCCGAGGGGGCCCGCTCCCCTCCCCTAGCGCAGGCTTCTTTTTAACTGACCTTTAGCTTCTGTGGGCGGAGGGACTTTCCCGGCTGCCGGAGATTCTCCCGGAGCTTTCCTCTCTGAAGTCTGCTCAGGTCAGCTTCTCTGGGTCGCGGCCAGGGGTGGGGGTGGGGTCCGCTTTCCTGGATGCGATGGACCCCGGGGACGGCTCTCCAGGGTTCAGTGGAACGGAAATCTCTTCCCCTATGTTTGTGCACCCCCTGCAGAGATTCAGAATTTATGGGGCTCTCCTTTTACCTCAATTCCATGGGTTGTGGGCTCGGAGCTCGTGAATGTGCGTCCTTCTACTCCGCCATCTTGGCTCCGCCCCCTGTATCGGGATTTTAGTTGCAAAAAACAATAGCATAAGAATTCTTAGTTCTTATTTATCTTAATTTTAAAAAAATTGATGGCCAATAAGGTAGCGCATTATTGATACTTATATTAGAACACCATACTATATTTGCTAGATTTTGATATGATAATACCTATTTGACTACTGCAGATGGTGTTTGCATGCCTGACAATATGAATGAGATTTTACCATTTTGTCTGGTGCTTTTAAGCATGATATTTGAGATTGAAAACCATAGGGAGATCTTTTCATTATTATTAATTTATTAATATATGAAATAAAATAAAGCTATTATTCATTCATTTATGTTGTTGACAATCCAGTAATATAAACCATGTCTTGTGACCTCTGACACATGTGGTGTCAGGAGTAGTAAGCCTGTGACTTGCTCTGTTACTGCAAGCCTCTTCAGCACCATCTCTTATGTTAGCCTCCTTTGCTTCAGTCTCAGAAGATGATTTGTTTCTTCTCTGTACCAACACCAAAACCTCTACTTGTGTATTTGAACCCCATCCCCTCTTGTTCCCTAGCAACTTTCCTCTTTAATCATCTTTTCTATCTAATTTTGAGCTTTTTCTTATACAGTGGTTCCTTTCCTGCTGCCTTCAATCCCCAGATATTCTCCATCCTTAAGGATTTTCCATTCTTAAGAAAAAGTTCTCCATTCTTTGTTTGACCCCCCCCCCCCCCTTCAGATGGTCATTCTAGATCTCTTCTCTTAGCAGTCAAACTCCTTAAAAAGAACTGGCTATAGCCACTGCCTCACTTTTTTGCCTCCAGCTGTTATCAACTGTTTTTTGTCATGATTGATCTACTAAAATTGCTTTCTTCAAGATCATGACTTTGTTCCTTCTCTCCAGTTGCCCCTTCCCTCATTCCCATCTACTTTAGCCCTCCCCTCCCATTTTCCCCTACTCACCCAAATCTCCCTCCATCCCATACCAATATAGATCTGCTCATCTCTTCCACTATGTCCTTTGGAATGTCTCCTTCAAAATTAACAATTTTTTTTTATCATCTTGAACCTTTTCCTTTTTCATTCCTTTCAATTTCTGACATTGAGGTTTGACTCCCTTTTGGTAACATTTCTAGTACTGGCAGTACTTTCTTTTGTTTCTCTTCCCTTTCCCAACTCAGTTGTGAGTTAGACTACATCTAGCTCCCCATTGATATGTCTAGACTGTCCTGTTAGTATCTCAGTATTCATTCCTCCTTTGATATTCATATTTTACAAATTTATCACTCAATCCAAATCCTATGGTATTCTTTCTTCCTCAGTGAATTATATGCTATAGAAAGAAAGACCTATAGTCTTTCTTTACACCCAGATTCCTGCCTTCATCCTAGGGAACTTCAATATACATATTGATGTTTCCTTAAATATCCCAAGTTCCCAGTTTCTTGATTTACTCAATACCTAGGACCAACTCATTTACTCCCTTCTAGCTACACACAAGTACAACTGTGCCCTTGAAGGCCCTAGTCAATGAGACTGAAGACTCAACCCTTGCCTTCAAGGAGTTCACTTGCCACTTTCCTAGGGAGATGAGACATGGATATAAGAAATAATAGCTAATAATACTAGGCAATAGAAATAAGTGCGAATAAGGGATAGAATGAGTGCTGTGAAAGTTGTATTACCTTTTCTCCATACTAATCATACTCTGTAGCATTTAACATTATTGACAACCTTTTCTTTCTGGATATTCTCTTCTTGAAATTTTTCTGAATCTGCTCTCTCCTAATTCTCCTTTTGTCTCTCTCCCAAAAGAGGTTCTTCTTAGCCTCTTTTGTTGGTTCTTCATCCATGCCATGCCCACTAACAATGGGTATCCCTCATAGCTCTGTCCTGGGCCCTGTTCTCTTTTCCCTCTGTGCTGTCTCACTTGGTCATCTCATCATTTCTCAGGGGTTTGTTTATCAGCTTTATGCAGCTGATTCCCAGATGAGTATATCTAGCCCTAGTCTCTCTCTTGAGCTATAGTACCATAACTCCAGTTGTCTTTTGGATATCTTATACTTGATATCTCATAAGTGTCTCATATTCAGCATTTCCAAAATAGAACTCATTATCTATCTTTCTCCTCAAGCTTTCCCCTTTTCTGAACTTCCTTGTTACGGTTGAAGGCACTACCATCATCCTAGTCATCCAAGTTCACAACTTTGACATCATCCTCAACTTTTCATGCCAATCCCACATGTATAATTCATTGCCAAATTTTAATACTTTTTACCTTAACATCTTTCACATATACTCCCTTCTCTCTACTCATATAGCTGCCACTCTAGGTCAGTCCTTCCCCACTCCTTAGACTATTGCAAAAATCTCCTAACTTGCCCTCCAATCCATACCTCAACTGTGCTACCAAAGTTATTTTCTAATGCATAGGAATCAAATATAAATGCCTCTTTTTGGCATTCAAGCTCTTCATAATCTATCTGGCCTCTCTGGGACTTTCCCACTCTCTTGTACACTCTGTAAACCTACTTAAACTGTTCCTCTCACATGATGCTCTATCTTATCAGCTTCCATGAATTCAGTTGTCATTTTTAAGTAGAAAATTCCCAAATCTAGAAGTGCTAATTTTTCTGTTGAACTCCATTCACCGCCAGCTACCTGCTCCTAAATGTACCATTTAAATCTCAAACACATCATATCCAAAATGAAACATTAATTTTTCTCCCGCTCCTGTCCTTTCTCCAACTCTCCGATTCCTGTCAAGGGAATCACCATCTTTCTAGTCTCTCAGGTTTGCAAATTCTGGTTCCCTCCCCCCTCTGCCTCCCTCCCCCAATACCCAGTCAGTTAATAAGTCTTGTTTCAGTTTACTCCCGTGGCCACCCTTTCTCCTTACTTGTTCTCTCATCTAACCTTCCTGCTAGACATCTTTCTTTCATTTTTTCCGTCTCTAATTCATCCTCCTTGTATATGCTAACTTAACATTCCCTAAGATGTAGGTCTGACCATGGCATCCCCCTCCACCATTCCACAATTATGTCCTGTTGCTCACCTTTATGAACTCTACGTTCAGTCAGACCTGCATTTCAGCTACTTTATGATCTCTGTGTGCTGTGTCCCACTTCTGTGCCTTTGTACATGCATCTGGAATTCTGGGCATGAATTCTTTTCTTACCTCTACTTCTTGGAATCCCTGACATAATTCAAAGCTTGACTCAGGTGCTGCCTTCTATAGAAACTTTTCCTGAACTGTCCAGCTTTTGGTGTTCTCTCTTGCCTGTATTACTTTATGTTTACTTATATATTCTATAATATAAGCTCCTTGAGGTCAGGGACATTTAGGGGGGAGTGTTGCCTTTTTTTTTTCTCCCAGTGCTTTGTACACAGTAGGCATTTAATAGAAGTTTATTTAATGGAATACTCATAGACCACATTATTATGTCAGGGAAATTATATTGATTTCTTGAGTAGAGGCATTATATAATCTATGATGTTACCAAGGAGTTTCAGATAAGAGTAGGGTCTCAATATAAGAAAACATTCTTGTTAATCCAGTCTTCTTAAACTTTGCTCCTCTTCACACAGTCTTGCATCCAGATTCACTTTCCTACTCACCTCTCTTTCATTCTGTGCTTTCATACTGGCTGTCTCCCATTCTGTCCTCACCTCCACACCTCTTAGTTTGCTTGGCTTCCTTCAAGACACAATCTCAAATCCTGTTTTCTGCAGGAGGCCTTTCCTGGTCTTCCAAGCTGCTTTTGCCTTTCTCCTTTGAGGTTACCTTCATCAACTCTCTTGTATGTACCTAGTTATTCACACGTCACTTCCCACATTTGAATGGGAATGCCTTGAGGGCTGGGATTGGTTTTTGCCATCGTGCCCCTAGCACTTAACAGTGCTCTGGCACATTGTGAATGTTTAATAATGACTAGCTGGCTTAATAAGATGTAGTACTGCGTGCATGTTGAGTTACTGATTCCTTTAAGGCAGAAAATATTTTCAGTAGTAATATATGTAGTTATGAACCATGAAAGGCAACACGTGTGTTTATATACATACATGTACACATGTGTCCCAAAGACCTAGTTCCAGCTAATGTCTCAAGTAGAAAACAACAATGAGCAAATTCATGAACTGTGTTTGTTGTTATGGATGCATTTCAAAACTGCTAATATTTAATGCTTTTTACCTTGATTAAAATCATTAGCAATTCAAATTTATTTGCATTTTCACACAGTATTTTGAATTACAGTTAGCATCTGATAGTGAGGGTCTCCAAACTCTTACCTTTAATCACCTGCAATTGAGACAGAAAATATTACTTAAATAAATGTTAGAGTAGAAGTAGAGAAGGCAATTCCTTATTTTCTTCCTTACTGAAGATCTTAGCCACTGTCTGGTATGAAGCTGTAACAGATATATAACATCAACAGATATTTATTAACCAGTGACTGTGTTAGCCAGTTCTGTGCTAGATGCTATGAATATAAAGACAAAAAGGGACAGTTCTTGTCTTCAGGTAGCTTATAGGTTTCTATTTTTTAATGCCTATCAGTATTTGCCTAATCAACAATATTTCTAAGTTGCACTAGTAACTGAAGAAATTTATTTAGACTTTTCTGTATGTAGTGATTTAGTAAATTCATTGTATTTTGGGTAAGAGATGCTATGAAGAAAAGCATTTGAAAGTTTCTGAATTGACTCCATGATCTTTAGTAAAGAGATTTCTTATAAAAACTGACTTTTTAAAAAATAAGAATAAGACTTAAAAAATAAGAATAAAAAATAAGACTTTTAAAAAATAAGAAGTCAGAAAAAAATATTCTGACTTCTTAAAAAGTCAGAAAAAACTGACTTTTTAAAAAATAAGAAAAAATAACTTCCTTCTAGCACATACACATATACTTTAATAATGTTGTGTTCTACCTGTCTATTTTAGAGTTGTTTCCTCTTCCCCCCCACAAAACTCAACAACCCCAAACTTCTTGTGTGATGAGTATCTTTTCTGTTTTAAAGGGGTCCTTGTTGGGAGTTCAAGTTCAGGAGTTCTTAACTTGTCCTCTGTGGCTTTCCAAGGGGGTCGTGTATATAGATTTCAGAGAATCCATGATCTGGAAGGAGAAAAAAGAATCACATCTTTATGTTCCCTAATCTTTAATTGAAAATTAATATTTTTTTCAATTATTTCAAAACCTTATTTTGAGAAGTTCATTGATTTCATGAAACAGTAAAGGTTAAGAACTCAGTTGGTTGTTTAAAGTTGTTTTCATCAAATTGCTCACACATTTCTCCCTGGTTTTTGTTTGTTTAGGCTAGCATTGATTATGTTAAAGTGTTTACCTGATTCCTGTTCTTTAAAATATTAACTGAAATGCACAGTAGGAAGCCATAGTGTAAAATAAAAAGTTATATTACTTTGTAGACAGTATATAATGACTGAACAATATCAGTTGAGGGCACTAGCATTATTGAAGAAATATTGGACTTGGGGAAATTATAATATCTTGGAAGCAGAAATATTTTCAATACCCACATCAGTCTTTCAGCTGAAGAATAAAGCTGGGAAAAGTTGCTGTTAGCTATTAGTTTTCCTGAATCCAAAGAGACGGGTGGGGCAGGATCAAAAATACTTATTTGATCAAAGTTATTGGCTCTGAAGGTATTCTTACCTGTGTAAGAAAGATGAAAGGTGTTGTTTTTATTGCATGCTAGTAACAGTGTAATTTTGAACTAATTGGTGTTGAACTGCCAATCACCTAGGGGGAATGCAAATAGATACTCTTACAGTTTCCTTTGAGGTAGTGAAATCTTATGTCAGGGCTGGAAGAAAAACAGAATAATACCGTTAAATTGACCTTAAATGAGCTGCTTTGTGGTTTTCTTGGAGAATCCCTTCTAATTTTTCATGACTAGTCCAAACAGGTTTTGTCTACCAATTTGACTTATTGGCTAGACAATGCTGACATTGAACGTTTTAGGTGCGTTTTGAAATAATGTAATTATGATATGATGCTTAAATCTAGTTTGCCTCATCTTTTTTTGTATGTGTTTTACTATTCTTCT
This sequence comes from Bettongia penicillata ogilbyi, assembly GCA_023548195.1. NCBI lineage: Eukaryota > Metazoa > Chordata > Mammalia > Diprotodontia > Potoroidae > Bettongia > Bettongia penicillata. The sequence goes on along the minus strand of JAJHZJ010000410.1, from coordinate 7,471,559 downwards.
GATTTGTTTGTATTGGCAATTTTAAGTCAAATCATTTTTCTAATAAAGGAAGTAAAATAATACACTATACTAAAGGGGCAACTTTTGCTTTTAGTGTTATGTATTATGCTTTGATTAATTGACTGTTTTATAAAAGTACAGTTTACTTGAAAAATGAATGTATGTTGGATGAAAATTTTATATTTCCCATATAAACTACCTCTTTTGTGCCTGGTACACATATGCCTAATAAAATTAGTACTTCAAAAATAAGCTCTTTTAAGTTTTATCCTTGAAAAGAAAATATGTTTGGCCTTCCAAATGCATGTACTGTAGACGTGTGCTCCAGAGTCAAATGGAAAACAGTGATTTTCATATTTTTACATAATTTCTTGATAGCAGTATATTACAAATAAATTCATTTTGATTCATTCACTCATAAGATCAAAGCAAATTCTTTTCAAAATTCGTATGCACTCCCTTGGTTTTTCTTAATCTTTATTGTATTGGAGACTTTTTCCATAAGATACAGGGAATGCAATCTGTGTTTGGATTTTCTAGTCATAGTAACTTCCATTATGGTTGGATAATTGACTTTTCTAGTTAATCTCAAATTCATAGAATCATAGATTTAGAACTGGGTAGACCCTCAGAGGACATTTAGTTGAACTTATTTTACAGCTGAAGAAACTGAGTCTTAGAAAAGTGAAATGACTTGCTGAAAGTTACATGGTAATAAACAGGAGAGCTAGAATTTCAACTATTTTCCTCTAACTTCAAATCTAGTACTATTTCTGTTGTAATTCTTCTGCTTTTAGTTCCCGTGAATTTTTTAAAATAACTAGAATACAGGAGAATATCTTTATTACTAAAATAGCACAGGTCATATTATCTTCAGTTCATTTCTGATCACATCTTTTAGACTTCCCATTAAGAATCTGTTATATTACAGCTGTGTGAAAGTTCCAGGTAATGGCATATTGGAGTGAAGTATCCATATTAACATATTTTCATATAAAGGTAAAATATCCAGTTTTATAGTAGTATAATTCATTTCATAATTAGAAGATGGTACATTTATGTGTACTAAATAGATATTGCTTTAATTCTCTATGCCATACAAAATCTTGCCTAATAAATGATGAATATTGATATTATATAATCATTATTCATTAATGACTTACATGCTTTCTGAAGCACTGTATGTAGTCCCAATATTCTTCGTATAAAAGTAAGGAATTTTTGAAATAGTACATAGAAATAGGCCTTGCTAGAAAGATATTTTTTTAGATATGTATAGACTCTTTAAGAATAATGGATGTAGAAGTTATATCAAAGTGCTAAAGGAAAATCAATGTATTTTCCTCTAAATAATCTATATTAATATTTTTATTTATTCTGAAACCCAAACATAGAAGAACTTATCAATATTTGAAATGTTTTACAATTGATTCTAATTGAATATAGGTACTACCTGTCTTGTATTGTTGTTTCACAGTATGATTGTCTTTTTAAAATTTTATTTTGCTATTTTTCTAAAGTATCATTTCTTTGGACAGGGTTATCTTCATCAGTGGAATATAATACAATGGAACTGGAAAAAGAACTTGACAATGTGAAGGCAATGAAGTCAAAATTAGGTATTGAACTTTTCTGCAATATTGACTTATTACTGCATCTTACTGAAGAATATTACATTTGATAAAATATAAAAAACTTTTAATTTTTATTAAACATTAAAAGTTGTCACCCTGACCAAAGATGTCAGGTGATTTTTCCTGGAGAGAGGGGGTAAGATGGGACACACTTATTTATCTTTTAAAGCTTGTTATGTATTTCACCCAGAAGAAGATATTTTCTAGTGGGCCAGGAAAGGAGTATAGGATGTCAAATAGGAAGCGTAAATGGAAGTTGTGGGTAAAGCAAACGGGGGCTAGGACAGCAAGAGAACATTAGAGATAGTGAGTAGGTCGAATATTCAACCATCATCACATGTTGGAAGCCCTCATTTGCAGACCTTGAAATGCCCTTAGAATCTGATGACTCTTTCAATTTGAGAAACACTGAGCTCAAGTAATAATTGAGTAGCTTTTAGGTAGTATCTCCTCAGTAGGGCACTTAATAAATAGTGATTCCTCACATTCCTAATTATTATAATTCCTAGAATCATAGCCTATAGGTGATCACTGTACATCCCCAAGCCCATTTTACAGATAATAGAGCTAAGAGGTTACTAGACTTGCCCAGGGTCACAAAGGCAGATCCAAATCTTAGACAGTCAAGTAACATTTATTAAGTACCTCCTGTGTGCCAGGAGCTATGCAAAGTTTGCAGGCTACAAAGACAAAAATGAAACTGTTCCTGCCTTCAAGGAACTTATATTCTGTTCAAGCCAAGACCTCTGACTCAAGTTATGTGATCTTTCAACACTGCAGCATGACTTCCCAACCAACTTTATTGAGTCCTATAATCTTGCAGATAAAATTAAGATATTAAAAGTTATATTTGACATTTTAAATGAAAAAGTAGAAGAAATGGAATATGTATTCATCAGAATGTTTTAAAGATCTAGGTAGATGAAAAGTTGTCCGTTGTGCTTTTAAACTTATATCCAAGTCCCTACCCATACTAAGTGTTTGCAGGAACAAAATGTATCTTTAGAAGGGTTCTTAAGCTTATACTTGGTGTTAAAGCCCAAGAATTTGATGAATCTTGAACTGGTTTGTTGTGAGGATCCACTGAGGTAACAACAGATCTAAAATGGCAAGCCCTGTTTATCTTTGGAGCAGGCTTTGTGCACAAGGCTTTATAGTTTAGTTCTGAGGAGGTGAAAGAGTCTCTTCAGTAAATCTATATTTACCTCTATTGTAACTTTTATTGTGGTGGCAGGAATTTCTTTATGGGCTTTTACATTTTTTGTGAGTGCACTAAGGTTGTGTGCAGGTTAGACTGATATAATTGATTTGGTAAACAGTGGCTTAATGCCTTTAATTACGGAGTAGTTTATCCATTCTTTCCCTATTTGAGTTTAAAAAAATACAAACAAAAAATGAGGATTTAGGTTTGTTAGATAATATCTAATTTAAGCTCTATCTGTAGATGAGGAAATTGAGAACTAGTGAAGAAATTAACATACACGTCTTTCTGTGTCCCTTTGAAAGAATTTATTTTCTCATCTCTTACATAGCAACAGTATTCCATCCCATTCACATGCCATAATTTGTTCAGCTATCCTCTGATTGGTGGACATCCCTTTGGTTTCTAGCATTGTTTTTTGTTTTTTTTTTTGCCACCATAAAAGAGTTGCTATAAATATCTATGTATCTATAGGATGTTCTCCTTTCTCTTTGATTTCCTTTGAGGAGAGCTAGATTAAAGGTCACTCACAGTTTAATAACTGTTGTGTGTTATTCCAAACTGTTTTCCAGAGTGGCTACTTTTACAGATAGCCAGACGGGCTTGAAATATTTGATTAGATGTAGACAACTGCAGAGAGGTATCTCAATAGTTGCTGAGGCCTCAAAAGTTCAATTCTAGGTTTCTCATATGCAGGGGCTTAGATCAAATTGAAGACTTTTCTTTTGCTTTAGGGGGTCTTCTTTAGTTTTAAATCTCTTTCTCTTAGAAGATCAAACTTAATTAGAATCTCTTCTTTTACTGTGAACCTTTTCTTTCACCATGGGCACCAAGGTTTTCTCTTCCTTTTGTGAATAGCCTTATCTAAGGGAAGAGGAAAAGGAAAGGTTTCATGGACCTGGGCATGACTGGGTGACTTCTCCCTCTGTGCAGCAAGATTTCCACCTTTTTCTGAGCCTATCTGATCCTCAGCCTGCCATGAGGAGAGCATGGGTAAAGTGCATGTCTTCTGATGAAAAAGGAAGAGGAAAGGTAGCTGGAAGTGGGAATTACATATCCTGATTCTGTCACCTAATCTCATTAGAAAGATGAGAAGAGAAACAGGGACTTTCTATTTAACCATCTATTTCGTGCCGCACAAGTCTCATGCCTGATCTCCAGCTTCTTTTGGAAAGAGGAAAGTTGTCCTCTACTTAATGATTAACATAGTCACACCTGGGGCCAGCTAGTGGTACAGATTCTAGAGCTGGGTGTTGAGTCAGAAAGACTTATCTTCCTGAGTTCAAATCTGGCCTTAGACACTTAACTAGCGGTGTGACTATAAGTGGCAAATCACTTAACCCTATTTGACTCGGTTTCCTCATTTGTAAAATGAGCTGGAGAAAGAAATGGCAAACCACTCTAGTATCTTTGCCAAGAAAACCCCAAATGGGGTCATAAAAAGTTGGACATGATTGAAAAATGACTGAACAAAATTCATACTTGGTCATACTGTACACATCCTAGAAATTCTGAACCCATTTTGATAAAAACCCAGGCCCTATTCCCCATTTCCAACCATCTTATTCCTTATTCCTATTCTCCTTAATCCTCCCACCTCAGAGTCTCAAACAAGTACTACCTATCCCTTCTATTCTGCCCTCTGGATAGTCTGTACTACAGACAACAAACTTGCCTTCATTTTAAATGTTTTCCTCTTCTCTTCTTTCTGTCTTTTGACAATCACTGAAACCTGACCTCCCAATGACACGGCCTTCTTTGCTACCTTTTCCAGTACTGACTGTACTGTTTACCCATTTTCCTAGGTTCACACGTTGAGGTGGGGTAATTGGAATACTCCTTGCTCCCCATTGACACTTCTAGGTTCTCCCCCAGCTATCATCACTCAGTAACCTTTCCTTCTTTGAGTTCCATAAAGTCCACATTTTCTACCCAATCAAAATCCTGGTAGCTGTTGTTTACAGACTTTTAGGACACTCTTTCCTTTTTCAGTGAATTCAGTACCTATACTGCAATTTTTCTTTTCTCACCTCTTACCTTAATACTAACGGACATACATAATATTGAAATGCCTTCAAACACTCTTAACCACTGAGTTCCTCAACCTCCACTCACTTCCCATGACCTACATCCCACCTCAGCCACATACAAAAATGCTTATTTCCCTGATCTTACCATCACCCACAGGTGCCTCAACTTTGTGCTCAAGAACTCTGAAATCCCTGTATCTGACCTTATCTGTTGCCTTTTCATTCTCCTGCCTTCCCGTACCAAACCCTACTCTGTCTGCACTGTGACCTCTAATCCCTTGATGCTTCAGTTCTCTCTCAGGCCATTACCCTTGCACTAATTATTCTCTGTTCTTTTCCTCATCTTGACCTCTGTGAACTGATTCAAGTCTACACCGCCCTCTCTGAGTCCCTGGCTCCTTATCACATCACTGGTTGTGCCCTGCCACACCTCAGCTTTGTTGCCTTTGTTCCTACACATACTGTTATAAGTAAAGTTGGAGAAGTCATGCAACTTTTCTAACTGTGAGTCTGCTACAAATTTATGTTATGAAACTTTGACTGAGCCTTCACCACTGCTAGATGATCCTTCTACACCTCCCTTCTACACTTCCCTGTACTATCTCCCTCTCTAAGTGGCTCTTCTAAACCTTTTTCATCTGTCTTCCCATGGTTCCCCTTCCCTTCCCATTTCAACTGAAATCTTGCCTTATATTTTACTGAAAAATTGGGACTTTTCACTGAGAGCTCTTTCCCTGTTCCTCGCGATCTTCTTTCACTCAAATGCCTTCTGCTTCTGCTTTCTCTTTCATCCTGTCTCACACAGAGATGACCCTATTCTTTACCAAGACAAAGACAAAGTAGAGGGACTTTCATACAATCCCATTCCCTCCCATCTCCTCCCGCAAATTGTCCCCTCTGTGATCTCTACTGTCTCATGTATTTTCAGTCTCTCACCATCTACTAGCTACTTCCCTGCCCTCTACAAACATGCCCATGCCTCCCTCATCCTCAAAAACCCCTCACTTAATTCTTCCGTCCTCACTAACTAATCTTCTATATCCCTTCTGACTTTTGGGGATAGATCGTCCACAATAGATACCACCACTTTCTCACTCTCATTCTCTTCTTGACCCCTTACAACCAGGCTTCCAACCTCATCATTCCATCAAAACTGCTCTCTCCAAAGTTATCAATGATCACTTAATTGCCAACTCCAGTGGCCTTTTCTCAATCCTCATTCTCATGGACCTCCATGCAGCCTTTGACACAGTTGATCACCTCCTTTCTACTCTCTTCTCTCTAGGGTTTTTTTGACACCACTTTCTCATCATTCTCCTCCTACCTATCAGACTGCTTCTCAGTCTCCTTTGCTATGTTCTTGTCCAGATAACTTCCTCTAACCAGAGGTGTCCCTTAGGGTTTTGTCCTGGCCTCTTCTCTTCTTCCTTTGTACTCTTCACTTGGCGATTTCATCAACTCCCATGGATTTAATTACTATCCCTTTGCTGATTTTTAGATCTACCTTTCCTGCCCCTACCTCTTCACTGACCTCCACTTATATCTTCAACTACCATTCAGACTTTTTGATCTGAATGTCCAGTAGATATCTTAAACTCACTATGTCTGAAAAACTAAATTCATTGTCTTTGTCTTCTTTTCTGCCCCTATCTTCCCTGTTACTGTAGAGGGTAGCACCGTCACAACATCTCTCGAGTATATTCTCTACTCTAATATTGCCATCACTCTTGTGCAAAGTCTTCATAACCTCATGCCTGGACTATTGCAGTAGCCTCTTGGTGGGCCTGCTTGCCTTAAGTCTCTCCCCACTGTGTCCTCCATTCAATCACAAAGGGACTTTCCTAAAGTCTAGGTTCAGCCACATGATTCCCTTACTCAGTAAGCTCCAGTGGCTGCCTGTCACCTCCAGATATCCTTAGCTTCTTTCATGTCACAGCTAAAATCCCACCTATGAAAAGCCTTTTCCAGTCCCTTTGAATCCTAGTTCTTTCCCCTGTTAATTATTTCCTCTTCATCCTGCGTAGAACTTACTTGTACATATCTGTTTTCTTATCTCCCCCATTGGATTGTGAGCTCCTTAAGGGAGCTTAGGGGTCTTTTGCTTTTTCTTAATATCCCTAAGCACTTAGCATAGCCTTTGGTGCATAGTAGGTGCTTGATAAATGTTTATTGACTGACTGAGTTGAAGTGATTTCCTTAGCAGGAGGAGACAGATGAAAGAAGTCACTTTTCTTTAATTCTTGGTGAAGTCTTAGGTTGTGGTTTTCCCTCTTTCTGGTGGAACAGACCTAGTTGAGGGGTTTTCCTTGGTGGGAAGAAGTAGAAAAGAGAGACTTTTTATTTACCTCACTATGTATGTTCTTCCATAACCTGGCACTACCACCCTTTTTTTCTCTGTCACAGATAGCCCAATAATTTGCCCAATAATGTAAAAAATATATAAAGAAACAGAACTTTTCTTTCCATCAGTGTATTTGAAAAACGATTTTCATTAGAGATCTGTATTCATGGGTTTATTTTTAGTTAAAGTTATGATATAGAATACTTTTGGGGGGTAGTGGGAATGGAGCATTTTCTTACTTATTGCCTGGATTTGATAAGGTAAGGTAAGAATTTATTCAACTGAAAAGCTGTAGTATGTAGTTTGTCCTAAGTTTCTTTTGGTGATAGAAAGAAATTTTCAGATGCTATAGGGTTAGTTGATTTCCTACAGTTGATTAAAAAAACTGGCTTGCCATAGGTCATGGAAAGGAATGAGCCTCTTTAGTTGAGGAAAAATAGAATAGCTCTGAGTCAGTTACGTGAGCCAAAAGTGAAAAGTTACTGATGACCAGAAAATCTCATTCATTATGCTGCTTTTAGAATTGTAGTTTTTAAAGGAAATAATTATGTTTCTGTCCCAATATAATGACTTAAGAAAAAACTTAAGCATGTCTTCAGAGACCAAGGATCAAACTTGAATGGGGAAAAAGTGTCTCTAGTTTCTGGCCCATGATTTGGCCGGAAGAAAACTGAAGCAATTTGTTTACTTATATGATCAGTGAAAATTCTAAACTGCAAATATCATAGGAAACATTCAAATTGAGTCATTAAATTTCTTTTTCATTTTTTTTCTTGAAAAGAGAGGCGAAAAAAGGCTTCAGCATGGGAACGGAATTTGGTGTATCCTGCTGTGATGGTCCTTCTTCTTATTGAAACAGTAAGAATTTCTCTATGGTTTGGGAAAAGTAAAACATTGCTTTTTTATTTTTAGATTGACTCTAAAATGAAGTGTAGTAACTAGATTTTAGGTAAAAGTGTAATTAACTAGCATTCTTGTCAATCAAAGTGGCCTCCGACTTTAAGAGTTTGAATGTATTTCTACTTATTCAACATGCCAAAAAAAACCCCCAAAACCTTTGATAGCAAGATCTCATAAACCCTCAATGTAGTATATATCCTCATGGAATTTACAGAATGTGATTTTTCACCCTTCCTTCACCAGAAAAAGAAGTTAAGGGTTTTCTTAACAAGCAGCTTTTGAATGTAGAATTCAAATCTTTGGGAGTTTCAGGATTTTCATTTGTAGTGGATATCCTATATGTCTGCCACTATCTCAAAGGGTTCTGCTTACTATATTGCTTAAGTAAAGTTTTATTCTGCGTGTGTTAGAAAGTTCCATAAAGCCAGCTGCCTTGCCTTAAAACAAAAATAAGCTTTATGGAGTAGTGCATACTTATAGTTAACATCTTTCTTGTTCTTTCCAGTCTATTTCAGTCCTGCTGGTTGCCTGCAACATTCTTTGCCTCTTGGTTGATGAAACTGCAATGCCAAAGGGATCAAGGGTAAAGTAAAACTTCACTGCTGTTTTCTTTTACAGATGTACCTGTGTCTGTCCTTGGAGTATTTCAAACAGTAAAATTAAAAAGTTTCATTTATTTGACATTTGATATAATATATTGAGAATTATAGTATTTTTTTCTTTGTGCAACAAAAGATACTTTTCTAGGCTGTTTATGATTATCATCCCCCTTTCCCAATTTTTTTATTGTAATAGTAGGTAACATTTTTTATTTAGATATTTGGCTTAAATTTAGATACAAAGTCCAGAAGGTCTCCTAACATTTTAAAGAATATAACTCAGTTTTTTCTTTAAGAAAATACCAATCTTACAAAATATTGAAATAAATGCAATTGATCAAATGCATTACATTTTCATAAGATCTAGATACTTAGTTTAAAGGAAGACATGACTAAAAGTAGTTCAGTCACATGTTTTATTGAACTGAACAGGAATACAAACTTGTTGCAGGGAAATAGAATAACTCTTTTTTGGGGAGTAACTTTTTTCCATGGGAGCTTAAATAAAAAGTTTTAATATATTCCAGCATTTAGCTTATTTAAATATCTTCTTTTGGAAGGTACTTCAATGGACCTCCAATTCTGTTCTCTCTGTTCTCTCTAAGGATCTAGGTGATAATCCACACCTCCCCATCCTGTGCTAATCGTATCCATGTCCTCCCATAAATTCTACCGAGTGCGTTAGGGTCCTTCTTATTTTCTCCTGATGCCGTGACCTTCCCCTCTTCCAACTTCTTTCATTTCCCTGATGACTCTCTTTCCTCCAGTTCTTCCTTGTTTCTTAATTTGTTATATGTTGCCAGTTCTTCCTTGTTTCTTAATTTGTTATATGTTGCAGTTTGCTTACTCCCAAAATGTACCACTCAATTGCTCTCTGTGATATGAGGCAGAGATGAGGCAGGGGTAGGGAACCTGCAGCCTCCAGGCCATTCAAGTGCGGCTCTTTGACTGAATCCAAACTTACAGAACAAATCCCCTTAATAAAAAGATTTGTTCTGTAAAACTTGGACTCAGTCAAAAGACCACACCCAAGGACCTAAAGGGCCAAATGTGGCCTTGAGGCTGCAGGTTCCCCATCCTGGAGAGTGTTTCATACTTAATGAACAAACAAAATAATCATTGTTCTTTATAAGATTTTACAAATAAGTGTGTACTCTAAAGTTTTGCTTTTAGCTTCTCCCTTTGCTTGGCAAATATGTCAAGTATTTGCTAAGACATTTTTGGGTTCTTTTGGTCTATTATAATGGCAATTGTTTTTTTTTATTAATTAAACCTGTATGAATTTATTATAGTCCATATTTGTAGCTTTTCTTTTATTTATTTGACTGATTTTTATTTTCAGTAACTTGTTTTAATAAGTCAGAATTGAATTGTTTCAATAGCAGGTCATACGTTTTCCTCATTTTTATTTTTCTAGCTTTACATATTTTAATCTTGCTTCTAGCCAATTGTGCTCTGATTACACAGTTAACTGATTCAGGAATGAAGCTCACGTCAATAATGAATCATTTCCTTTCCATTAATATATAATCTGTTTCATTTTAAAATGTTATTTTGTACTTACGTGTCTAGTACCTTTTGATTCTTTTAAAATTCATAGTATATAATAACAAGAATGATAAAATCACAACCTTAATAAATGGCATTTATATGATGTTTTAAGGTTTGCAAAGTGCTCTGTAAACATTATCTTATTTTTGTCCCCAAAACAATCTTGGGAAGTAGATGCTGTTATTACTCTCATTTTACAGATGAGGAAACTAAGGCAGACAGAGGTTAAATGACCTGCCCAGGATCCCATAGCTGGTAAATGTCTTAGACCAGACTTGGATTCTGGTTTTTCTCACTGCAAGTCCAGCACTCTACCCACTGCTCTACCCAACTGCCTCTATAGATAAGTTTGAGACACTGGATAGTTTACAAGTCTCATTCTTTATTCCAAAATTCATGTGTGTGGTGTGTGTGTGTGTATGTATATGTGTATGTATGTATGTGTGTGTATATATGTATGTATATATTTGCAGTTATCACCTATTCTCACCTTTGAGAATTCACCAAGGAACAAAGTAAAAGTTGATTTAATTTTGAAAGGTCTTTTTGAGTTCTTTGTATAATTTGTCCCTCTTCATCCTCTACAACAGATGTTATATAAGCTGCTATTATTTTCATACTGATCGTTTTACAAATATTTATCATGAGCACTGAAGTTTTAAAGTTCACCAAATGCCCCATGAAATGATGGGCACATGATAAAACTAACTCTGCCAGTTTCTTTATTTACCTCTGCAAGGAAAGAACCTTTGATTCATCCTTCCATTTAGCCCGATAACTTCCTATTTTCTTCCGGCTTTGTTTACAGGAAGAATATCAGAATTGATAAAATTTAGTTCCAATAGTAGTATGCCCACCATCTGTTGTTCATTGGACAAGGATCTCACAGTCAGAGTATTAATAGCTAAGCTTAAGTTCATGGATAACCTAAAAACTGTGATTAGCTTTTCTAACCCCCTTTTCTCCACTTTGCCACTATTGCTGTACAAATGGAAGGGCCAAAAGACCATATACCATTTTTTATTTTGTTTTGTCATGACCAAGAATTCATCATTGGGTAGCTAGACTGCTTGCGATGGATCTCTTCATATTTAGTTAGTTTGGTCCTTGGAAAGCAAGGGACCATACTTTGAAGCTTTTCCAACATAGTAGTCCCTTCCAAAGCTTGGGCCACTAATTTTATAACCTTTAAGATCATGCCACAATGAGACCATTAAGGATTAGGATTTTGTGAAAGATTTAGAAGATTTAGAACCACAAAATACACACACATACACATTTATGTCTAGATAAAGGTCACCACAGAGTTTCATATTTCTAGAGAAGTTATAATAATTATATAATGAGTGCTGATTAATACCACAAGTTAGTAAAGTCAGGTAAGCTAATTGTGTATTATATTTTTGCAATACAGTATCATTTAGCTTCTGGTCAGAGTTCCTTTAAGAAGGAATCACTGAGTACTTTTTATTCATCTTGGTCTTTGAACTTTGAAATCCTGCCACCTCTTCTTTATCTCTTCCACTTATAACCCTACTGTGTGAAATTCCTAGCCCACATTAGGAGCAAAGTATAGGAAAATGGAAGAGATCTTGGAGTTTATTTACTTTAACCCTTTTATTGTATAGATGAAGAAACTGATACCTTGGAAGGTTAATTGATTTACCTAGAGACACAAAAGTTGTGTCTGTGGTGAGACTTGAACTCATGTCCTTTTACTCAAGAGCTCTTTTGACTGTAACATGTTGCCTTCCAATCACTTTTAATTTCCACTACAAGAGCTCTTTCTTGAAGATGTAAACTTCTTGAGGGCAGACTAATTTTTTTTATTCCTTAGCAGTTATCACTATGCTTCATGTGTAGTAAATTCCCAATAAATATTTATAAAAACAAATCTAGTTGTTAAAAGTTTTCCATCTCTACGACTATTGTCCTCTTTTTATTACAGCATCTTTTTGCTGCATTGTAGATTAAATTCTTAACCTGGTTAGAATATCCTAGACTATTTCATTTCTCCCAGGCTTTTGTTGCTTCTGTATACTTAGACAGAGGCAGTTCCACAGTAGCCAATTAAGTATCACACATAGTTTGTGCTCAATAAATGTTTGTTGAGTGGAGGGAAGGGTTGAGCTGATGCATCAATATCTTTGTTTTGGATGGACATTATAGGTGAATTTTGAGTTGGATGTAGAATTAACTAGGAGGAAGAGAGAAGGAAGGTCACATTTGGAAAATTCATGGCTCACATTTTTTTTTAGACAACTTTAGAATTCTCCATAAAACAAAAAGCAATTTTCTAAATACTGGTATATCATAGTCTAGAAAGACATAAAATTGTAGGTCAGTGGAGAAATGTATAATATGTATAAATAATGTTCTGCACATTACCAATAATGTGTATAAATAGTACCATAAAAAAATACCAGACAACCTGCAGACTGCACTGATACCCTTTATAACTTTAAGAGTCCTAGAACAAGGCCCCCAGCATTTGGGCTAGATGCAAAGTACAGACGTTTAGCAGGCTGTAACATTTGAGAAAGTACCCATACCATTAAGGTCACGGATCCAATGAATCATTGAAGAAGAATGGGTACATTGGATACGTGAATGAACTCACTCCTCTCCAGGCCTTATCCTTTGCCATGTTCAATTCAGCTCAGTAAGAATTCATGGAGTTCCTGCTTTGTGCCTGGCACTGAGTTGGATGCTGATAACATAGGGACAAACATCAAGTACTCCTTCTGCCTTTGAGGACCTTATGTTCTGGGTGGGGAGAATTAGGCATAGTAATATGCATATAGGTAAGTAAGAAGAAAATGTCTAAATCCAGAGGGGCAGAGTGGAAGGTCTTTAACAACTGTAGAAGAAATCTGGAAGGGCCTCATGTAGGAGGAACTAGGAACATTAAGAAACTGTAAAGGGGAGAACATGCCAAGATGAAGGGGATAGCCAGTCCGAAGGTGAGACATGGAATGTTGTGTAAAGGCACCCACTATGCTAGGAGGAATAATGGAAAATCTGCAGGAACAAATGAGAGTCAGAGTGTAAAAAGAGCTGTCTATGCCACATTCAGGTTTGTATTTTATTTTAGAGGCAATAGGAAGCCACTGAAGCTTCTTGAGCAGGGGAGGGACATTGTCCGACTTGTGCTGTGGGAATTGTGAAATGTTCCCTTTCCCAGCCAACTAAGCTATTTTCCCCCATCATTTAAATAGTTCCCAAAATTCCTTCTCCTTCTCCCTGGATTGATTAAAGGAGATGAATTCCTGGTCCCTGCCATGGTTATTACTCCTTGCTTTTTAACTAAATCTGACTTTTGTATTTGTGTACAAATACGACTTATGTATTAGTTTTAAATTTATATTTGATTGCCTACATAACATTTAAACGTTTTACCCTATTGTCTTATACTGAGATGTCTGATACGGCCCAAACTCCTTTTATCTCCTCCCTCTTCCTTGTATGATAGTTGCATTAGAATCTTGTTTGGAGGCTTTCAGAATGGTTATGCTTTCAAATTTCATTAGTAGACTTTAAAAGAAATAACTTCGAATAGTAAAAAGTCCATGAGCTATTTTAAATAGCTGTTATTTATATCACAAGTAGGTTAATCAATTTCTTGGTATAGAAATTTTCATATACAGTCCTTGTTAGCTGTAAAAGTGTTTCTCTTGTTTGACTAATTGAATTGGCTCCATAGTTTTACTCATTTTTTGCGCTGAATTTCTTTTGATGGACCACCATCTTATTTGTAATATTGGCCTGCTTTTTTAGTCATGGACGTAAGCCCCTCATCTTTAAAACTCTAGATTAAGGTTGAGGAATTCATCAAGGCTTTGAGATATTCATATTGTATTTCCTAAGTAACTAGGGGCAGGCAGATATATCCTTTTTTATCAACCTTTAATCTGTGTCCCAAGAAAGCTTTGGGGAATAGCAGACTGTTTCCTTCTTTAAAATCCAAGAACAGAAATTGACGTAGCCGTTCACTTTGGGAGTTTTTGTTCTTATCACAAGGAAATGTACATGCTTCACGTTTCAGCATCAGGGTGACTGTGCTTCTATTTTGGTGAGATTATTCTAGTTTTTAGTAATTTTTCCCCCTCAGTGATTTCTCTTCCCAGTCCCCGTTTCTTCTAGAATAGCAACACAAGCCTTTTTCTCTTTTAAAAGTATGGTAATACTATGAATACCTTACATGATAAGTAAATGAATTACATATGATATATGCAGAGTATTACGAAGTAATTCAAAATCTTAAGGAGTCAAAGAAACCACATTCTAAACATCATGTTTTATTTGCCCTTGAAAACTTATATATTCCAAAATTAGTAGTTGTCATTTTTTAATAGTCCTACATGTATCAAAGTTATTAAATTTATGAAAACCAAATGTCTGTACCATTGAAATTTTGAAAAGTTTTTAAAAATGTTTTTCTTTCTAGGGACCTGGCATAGGAAATGCTTCCCTTTCTACTTTTGGTTTTGTGGGAGCAGCACTTGAAATAATTTTGATTTTGTATCCTTTTTAAAAGTAGGAATTCTGTCTGTTAACAATTATTCTGTCTAGTTTTCTGGGGCACTGGTGGTTTACTTAGACACTTTTCTGGGAAGGAGAGAAAAGACTAGGTCAGTCCTTCTCAGGCACTCCAAGTGTTTTTTGTTTTGTTATGTTTTGTTTTTCCTTTGGTTCTTAAGGCTTTTTGTGAGACTTGCATTCCTTTGGAGAGCTTTTCTCCTTGATTCTCACAGTTACCTTATGGTGTCCTCTGTTGTCGGCTTCTACAGCCTCCGCTTTTTTGGGAGCTTTACTCCCAGGAAGGACGACACAACGATGACAAAGGTAAGGTAAAGTAAAGGCTGAGGTGCTGATGGCCACCCTTTTGCCACCCAAGACATACTGACTGTTGTATTTAGTAATTGCTCTGAATGGCTCATTTACTGTGATCAGTATTTGTTTGTAAGCTGCGCAAACACAAACTGGACGATTTTCAAAATGCTGAATGAGTGGGAAAAAGGATGTGCTCTGTTTAGTTTGGATGGCATCCATTCACTTGTAAAACGCCTGAAATAGCTGGGCTTGTTAACCAGCTATAGAAAAGCTAGTGAAAGGACTTTTCCCCCACAAATGAAAACGTATTGCTAATGAGTTACTTTGATTGTGCTAACGGTACTTCAGGAGCTTGTTTGAAATCTGAAGAACTTAGTTGCTACAAGTAGTAGAGACAAAGCATTTCAAATCTGAATAATTAAAATAAGACTAAAGGGTTCTATTCAGTTACATTTTGCAACCTGAAGTTAATTTGACTTTCCACAATTTGACACTGGTTTCAAAAATCAAAATCTTATATATAGTGATTCAAACAAAATGTCCAAACATTTTGTTAAAGTGGTATCACAAATTAAGCAGAAAATTATTATTATAACTCAGATTTTGTCTTCTGTTCCATATTCATTGTTTTTGTTTGATTATTGGAAAGGATTTTGGAGAAAACCTAAAATTACTGCTTTTAGTTTGCTAGAACTTTTTGGAAGACAAGCTAGATCTATGTTAAGAGAGGTGTAATATCTAGTTTAATTACTAGAAAATAATAATATTTCTTATTATTTTTCTTTTAACATAAAATTTATTTTAATAATATGCTTTATTTCAAAATAGAAGATAACAATAAGATTGGTGTGAATTGGGAATTAGTTCCTAGAATTTAGATGAATTTGTGCCTATGATTAATTGTTTTTAAGTCGCTATTAAAGAAATTAGAAAGTTAGTAGAAATTAATTTAGAAAATTTGGTGCTATTTTGATTTTTTGGCATAGGTCACATGTAAGTGAATACCTAAATTTTTTTTCAAATTAACACCTAAAGTTCACATTCAGTACTCGCTTCCATAAATCATATTCTATTATCTCTTAAGTGATTGCTTTAACATAGTATTTTTGAAGTATTTTTTCAGGAATTCAGGATGTAATGTTAAATGTATGCTCAGAAAAAGGGTTTCTTACTGGCTTTTCAGTTCTATATGGAGAATTATAAAATTTCATTAATAAGTAAACAAAACATAAAATGTAGGATTACAAATTTTCTGGAATTTTAACTAATGAATTTTTTCTTCCATCTACTATTTAACCATCAACTCTTTTTCCTTTCTTGAAACAGATAATTGGAAATTGTGTTTCAATCTTAGTCTTGAGTTCTGCCCTACCTGTGATGTCAAGAACTTTGGGTAAGTTTAACTGAAAATTTGAGCTGAAGATTCATTTTACTTTTGAGAGCTTTGGTTAACATTTTCATGGTGATCTTTGATTAGGAATTTTTCTCTTAGGAACCTGATCACCTTCTGAAACACATCTTTATTTTATTTATTTAATATTGACTTCTTATATAGACATTCTTTAACCTGCAGGGACCTGGGAATGATAGGAACAAGACCAGCAGGTTTCTAAAGATCAAACATTTTTCATGTAGTTGCATTGCCTCATAAAATTATATGAATATTTTCACATGACCATATTTTTTAGGTCCTCTACTGAACAAATAGACTTCGTGGTTCCTTAATGGGAAGATAATATAATAGAATTTTTTAAAAGCATATGACAAAAGAATGTTCAGAAATAATATTTAAGCTAAATCTAGAAAACATTAAAATTTTGGGAAGTAGGTATTCACAAATGGTGTATTTTATCTCAATAGAGATTTGCATGTCATTAGTGGTCTTAAGTTTTGGATTTGCAGTGATTTTCAATGATATTTTTAATTGAAGAAAAATTTTCCTTTGTGCGTACATATTTGACTAGGTCTTGTTTTTAATCAGCTTGTCTCTTTCCTAAGTAATATAATGGGATGTTTCTTTCCCAAGTCTGTCACAAAATGTTATTTCTAAATAAAATTTCTCTTTAAACTATATTAAATTCTAAAGCCAAGTTTAAACTATATTAAAACCTTAGCATATGGCAATTCTTGGAAATGCCATTAGTTGACAAAAGTGAATTGATCATTTAAAAACCGCTAACAATATTAAGTGACCTTAGTTTTAGCTTTTATAGAACTTCTATTATTTATGCAAAACTCAAGTATCAGGGGAAAATGTAGGCTGTGCAATGGCAAACTTTGTAGTTTTGCTCACAATTCTTATGCATAATTTCATCTTTCAATAAAAAGTTAAAACTTTGTATAAACATGACAAAGAACTGTTCTAAATGCTAATATGGTTTTCTTTTTTCCCTTTTTTTCTATTACCTTGGCTTTTAAGTATAGGGTATGTCATTGTTTTGACATCTGCCTGTGGTGTGCTTATCTCTAAAATGTGGAATTTATACAGTTTAGTGATTCGAAACCAAATTTGACTATTTGTATTATGACAGTTCACAAATAACTTTTGTGGCATTGAAGACACCATGCCTTTTTTTTAACACTTGTATAATTCATTTATACACTGTAATTTGAGATTGACTGTTGGTAATAATATGAACTGATTCTATGGAAAAAAAAGTGCACACTCTGTGCGCTGTCGCTAATACAAAGAAAACAAATTAATGGCAAAACTCACTTTTTGAAGACCAACAAATGAAATTCCTGAATAGTTTACCATAGAGATAAATAAAAGAATAAAACAGAAGAAAGGAAAAGAAAGATAGGACAATTAAAATGCAGCTAACAAATGCCCGAACCCAGCTGTCCAAACAGGATTAATAGAGTGCATTAAAGTACAGTGAGTCATGTGGTGCTTTGCAAAATATCAACATGCATTGCATTACATGTTATGCCCAATGGCACTGAATAGATGAAAAGAAATAAATACGTTAAACAGATTCATAGAGGCTTTTCACAGTATTAAAAAAGCAAGGTTCTAGGCTAAAAGAAAAAAAAAACCCTGGGTTTTAGCATTATGGGAAAGGCAAACTAGAGAAAGTTATCAAGTAATTCACATATTAACACTTTAGAATTGAGTATTTGAATTTAAGAAGATAGAATGTAGGCAGTTGTGGATATTGTACTTAAGTATAATTGGGGATTTTTGATCATCTAGCTATGATGTCTCCAGGGCAGGGGGTAGAGTGTGTATTTAAGAACTGAATCTAAAGCTATAGAATTGTTCTTTCTTTATTTCAGAGCTTCTTCCTAGTAAATCCTGATCATCAGGGTAGTGTCATTTGCCTCTGTGAAATCAACTAACTAGCAGCACTACATTGTTTAGATTGAAAAATCCCTAGTACCTAATGTGATGTATAGTGAGGAAAATAATATCAATCATCCCTTTTTCCTTTTAAAAATCATATCTTTTAAAATTGTAAACAATAGGGAAAGGAACTTGGGTGTCAGTTATATTTTAATGGGGCAAATGGTTCAAAGTAGGGATATTTTTGTTTCAAAAGTTGAAGATATTTGTGCTTATTTTAAAAATATATCAATAGCTAATAATGATATATTACTAAAATTATACAATTTAAGTTCTAAGTTATTTTATTTAGTGACTATCCTGATATCTAGTTTTACTTTTTTAAGAAGAAAAAATCATGTTTCATTGATGTTATTAGATTTTTCACACAAAAGAGTAAATTAGAATTATGCAAATATGTATTAGTTTCAGGAACATTGAGATTCTCAGATGAATATTTTCAGTATACTGTAAATGTATCATTGATAATTAAGTTGTGAGGAAGATGTTAATCATATGTATAGTCTTACAGATGAATAATAGTTGTGATGTTAGAGTTCACTAAAATACAAAGAAACTTTATTTTAAAATATCTATCAAAACTCTTTAAACATGTTATTTTTTAGCTGATTTGGATATTCAGACATGTTTAGAATGAATATTTTGAAGGCCTCAAATATTTTAAAACTTTAAGATTAGACCTTTTAGCTTTATCATTGTATTTTGTTTAATTGTTTGGCAAATTACCCTGGTAGGTTTGAAATATGATTTCCTATCAATGTATACATAGGCCCAAGTTTTTCTAAAATTAAAATATCTCAGACTTTTTTGGCATAGTTTTCTGAGCAATAATAAATTCTGACCAAAAAGCATGTTTTAATTGTTTACATGCTCTGTGATTTGACTTAAGGAGGATAGAGATTATACTGATAGATGCTTTGTACATTATATTTCAAAATCTACTTTAACTAAAAGTGAAATGGATTCCCAGAAATGATTCATGTAAATCAGATTAAATAGATGTTTGTTGGGAAGTCTCCATTGTGTCAAAATAAAATTGATGAATACATTAAAAAAATTATACCAGTAGACTTCAAAAGTATTTTTTACCAACTCCTTTGTTTTATTCATTGTTTAACAATTACCTTGGTTTCTTTCTGATATATTTTCTGCGTTTAAGACATGATTAAATATTGTACTTATACTGTTAGACAACAGTTCTGTCACTTTCCCAAATGCTCCTTAAATTCGTTTTAATTACCTCCCCACACATTTCTCATCCAGTGCCCATACAATCTGTCATCTTCTTACAGGAGATAAAGTGGATTATTCCCCTTTGTCTCCTTTTTGAGAGGAATCTGTTTAAAAACCAGTCTTTTTAGAAAAGGGCTTTATGTGGGCTTTCTCGTAAATGTATCTCTAAATCTTTCCTTTTCAAGTCCTTTTTGTCTAATGCTGGAAGAAATGACACTTTCACAAGTACTTTTTAAAATGAAAAATAAAAGCAACCAAATATTTAATTGCTAAGTGAATACCTAACATTTGACTGATAACAAAGATCCATAATGAAAAACCATTAATAGCATAAAAAGTTGTATTTGGCTTGTGATATACATTAACACCAAACAAATTTAATGTATGATCTTGGCTTCCCCTTGCTGGTTCTTATTTTTCTTGTAGCTCATGGCTAAAGATAAACAATACAAACATATGTATATTTAAGCATATATATGTATATACACACATATATGTTTATGTATATTTATATATGTGTGTGAGAGTATATGTTTGGATTGTTGTGTAGGCCTTTTAAAAAATATATTTCCTGAGTGTAGAAATCTGTAGGTAAGAATGAGAAGGCATTGACTAAGTAAACCTCAGTTCTTTAAAAGGTGTTAATCTATTCAAAACTATTCATATTTAAGGACATAAAATTCTGACCAAGAAAATATCACCTGGACAGTAAGGCTAGTTGGTTCTGTGTCAGAAATCTGTTGACAAATAGTCAGATTAATTCACCTCAGGCAAATTTATTAAGAACCAACTATATGTCAGGTACTATGTGTTATTTATGACACAAATATAGACACATCACAGACATGGCCCTGTAGGAACTTATGTTCTAAAAAAGGAGAAAGGTATGTACACAAATAACTGTTAGAAGGGAGAGTGTGATTAGGTACAAAGGAGAAAGCTAGTCAAAATGCTGTGAGAAGGTTGGTGTTGGAGAAACCACTTACTAAGCTGGGGTTGAATGGGTTCAGGGAAGGCTTCATCTTGGAATTAGCATTTAGATTACAGGATTTTTTTTATAGATGAGGAAACTGAAACGCAGAGGTATTACTTGCCTGGTCTCTCACTGGTAGTAAGTGCTAAAAGCTTGATTGAATGTAGAGCCTCTGATTCCAAACCTAGTGCTGTCCGTGGTACAGGTGCTCAGGGGTTCAGGTTAAAGAGTATGACATTGACACACAGCTCTCTGACTCCCACATAGCACACACGTTCCACTTGAAGGTGGCTTTACATTCTCCAAAATTAATTGTAGATGGATAGCGTCCATTGCTGCTAGCTCATCCTCGTAAGGACATGGCTCTGAGTGTTGCTGCACAGACTTTTGGAACCAGATTGCAAACAGTTAAGGAAGAAGTGGGTGGTGAGAAAGTAAAGGTGATGAATATGAAGTTTGTTTTTGTTTCAGAAATGTGATAGAGATAAGAGTGAGAGGGAAAGGGCCCATGTGTACAAAAATACCAATAGCATTTTGTTGTTATTCAGTCATTTTTAGTCATGTCTGACGCTTTGTGACCCCGTGGAGGTTTTCTTGGCAGAGATAAAAATCGGGCATTCTATCCACTGCACTACTAGCATTTTCTCTTGTAGCAAAGGACTAGAAACTATAGGAGTGGCCATTAATTGGACAATGGCTTGACAAAGTATTGAATATGAATATAGTGAATATTATTGTGTCATAATTGTGCATTGGTGTCAAACCCAAATAGAAATGGATCCCTCTAGACCACATATTGATTTAGAAAAATACAAATTTACATTATGTTTTATTAAAATTTTTTTTAAAGTTTTCTCAATTATATTTTAATCTGTACTTGGAGTTATGGGGCCAATAGGCTGTAAGTTTGACACTTCTGATCTAAGAGATGGAATCAAAGAAACCTGGGAAGACTTAAAAGAACTGATGAAGAGTAAAGGGAGCAAAAAGAGAAAAAAATTGTAAGATTGAATACAGCATTGTGAAAAAAAAAACCTAGCTCTTGAGAGCCTTAAGAGCTATGATCAATATAATGACCAACCATGATTCTAAAAGACCAGCGCTAAACCGTGTTTCTCATCTCTTGACTGAGAGGCAGTAGACTAGGTTTGCAGAATTAGATGTATGTTTTCAAATATGGCCAATATATATGCTTCATGGGAACACCCTTTGGGGGTTGAAGTGGAGAATTGGTGGGGTAAATCAAGGCTGGTGACGGTGATGCCAAAAAAGAAAGAAAAAGAAGAAGAAAAAGACAAGAATATCAATGGGTCATTATTTAAATTGTATAGAAGAGAAGAGAAAAAGTTCAGAAGGTCAGATAAAGTGAGGTGTTGAACTTATTATGTATTTTTTAAAAATTCTGTATGTGATAGAGATTTGCAGTTGGCTTCCCTCTTGCATCCAGGGGCAAATAAAAAATGCTGTATTTGGCATTCCAAGCCCTCCATAACTAACCTCCTCCCATCTTTCCAGTCTTCGTACACCTTGCTCCCTGATACATACTCTTTGATCTAGAGACCCTAGCCTCCTGGCTGTTTCGTGAACAAAATGCTCCTCTCAGCTCCAGGTGTTCTCTCTGGCTGTCCCCTGCCTATGATCCAAATACTGAACTCCCTGGTTTCCTTGAAGTTCCAACTAAAATCCTATCTTTTAGAGGAAGGCTTCTTGAGCTAGAGGCAGTAGGTGGCACAGTGGATAGAGTGCTGGACCTGGAGTCAGGGAAATCTGGGTTCAGATCCAGCCTCTGACACTTACTAGTGGTGTGACCCTGGGCAAATCACTTAACCTCTGTTGCCTGTTAACTCATCTGTTAAATGGGGACAATAATTTACAGGGTTATTATGAGGATCAAGTGAAATGTTTGTAAAGCACTTAGCATAGTAGTACTACCTAAATGCCTATTCCTTTCTTCCCAAGCCATCTCAATTCTAGTGCCTTCTCTTTGTTAATTATGTCCTATACATCCTGTATATATTTTGTCTGCTTGTGTGTTGCTTCCCCCATTAGATTGTAAGCTCTTTAAGGGCCAGGGCTTCCTTTAGTCTCTTTTGTATCCTTTGCATTTAGCACAGTACCTGACACATAGTAGGTGCTTAATAAGTTTTTAGTGATTGATTGACATATATGAACCTCTTTCTCTTCTTTGTATATGGAAAGTTTGTGTTCAATGTCAGGTTAAAAATTATGAAACATTAAAATTAAGTGCTGAAAAACAAAATTTTAAAGAAGGAAAAGAGTTTTTGGCAATGAAGAATTTTAATAAGAGAGACTATATGGATGATAATGTGAATGGGAATTAGAGTCAAAGAAAGAATTTTTTTTTTGTTTGGAGATAGAGAAATCTGAGCTTTTATTTAGGATGGTAAAGGAACCATTTGAGGGGAAAGATTGAAGACCTTTCCATTGACATAGCTAGAAGGCTTAATAAGTGAAGTTCAGAGTTCTGGAAGAATTGAGAGAGAAGATGAGATGATTGCTTTCTCATCCTATGAACCCAGTCTTTTTAGTAAAATAGTGGCCAAGTTCATGTACTGAGAAATGAAGTAAAATAGGGATTTGAGGAGAGGAAAAAAGTTTGGAATAGTAATTTTGGAAACTGATAGTAAGAGATGAATAAAAGCATTGTTAGACAGTAGTGATGACCCATTCGAGATTAAATAGCATAGTTTGTAGTGGATCAGTGACCACTTGTTTGGTGGCAAGCAGTGTTAGGAATAGGAAGGGGGTAATACATTAACCACTTTTAGAGGTTAGCAAGGTGTGATTGGGGAGAGCAAGGCATTACTTAGATTTTTGTCTGTACCATAATAGTTTTAGAAACAACTTGAATTTTTCACTTGAAGAGAAGTTCCAGAAGGATTACTCTGAAAAGGTTCCTTGGAAGTAATTTAGTCAGGCTCAGGACTATGTGTGAAAATGTAGAGATCAGAAAAGGAAATTAAGATAGGGTCTGATTTATGCCAAGAATAATTAAAGGTCTTGATTGGTTAAAGTGTTATAAGAAATGGTGGAAATGAATCAGCTTTTTTTTTTTTTTTAATTTTTTAAAATTTATTTATTTATTTAACTTTTTACATTCATTTTCACAAATTTTGGGGTTCCAAATTTTCTCCCCTTTTATCCCCTCCCCCCCACCCACCCCAAGCACTCTAATTTTCCCTATCTCCAATCTGCCCTCTCTTCTGTCATCCCTCCCTTCTCTTGTCTCCATCTTCTCTTTTCTCTTGTAGGGCCAGATGACTTTCTATTCCTCGTTAACTGTATGTCTTCTTTCCTAGTTGCAACATCAATACTAAACAATTGTTCCTAAAACTTTGAGTTCCAAATTCTCCCCATCCCTCCCTCCCCACCCATTCCCTTTGGGACGGCAGGCAATTCATTATAGGCCATATCTGTGTAGTTTTGCAAATGACCTCCCTGATAGTCGTGTTGTGTAAGACTAACTGAATTACCATCCCTCCTAACCTGCCCCTCATTGTTTCTCTTCTGTCTTTTGATCCTGTCCCTCCCCAAGTGTTGACTTCCAATTGCTCCCTCCTCCCTTTGCCCTCCCTTCCATCATCCCCGCCCCCCCCCACAATATATCCTTCTCCCCCACTTTCTTATACTGTAATGTAGGTTTTCATACCAAAATGAGTGTGCATTTCACTCCTTCGTTTAGTCAAATGTGATGAGGGTAAACTTCTTGTTTTGTTTTTTTTTTCCTCAGCTCTCCTCTTTTTCCCTCCACTAAAAACATCTCCTACTTGTCTCTTAAATGACATATAGTTACCCCCTTCCATTTCCCCCTCTTTCCTCCCACTACATTTCTCTCTCACCATTTACCTTAATTTCTTTTAAGGTATGGTCCCATCCTATTCAGTTCAATCTGTGCTCTCTGTCTCTATATGTGTGTGCATGTGTGTATGTGTGTGCATGCGTGTACATGTGTATGTGTGGTCCCACCAACTATCCAGATACTGAAAAGTTTTAAGAGTTAGAAATATTGTCTTTCCCTGTATGAATGTGAACAGTTCACTTCTGGTAAGTCCCTTAAGACTTCTCTTTGCTGTTTCCTTTTTCATGCTTCTTCTCATTCTTGTGTTAGAAAGTCAAATTTTCTTTTCAGCTCTGGTCTTTACATTAAGAATGCTTGAAAGTCCTCTGTTTCATTGAAAGACCATATTTTCCCTTGAAGTATTATACTCAGTTTAGCTGGGTAGGTGATTCTTGGTTTGAGTCCTAGTTCCTTTGCCTTCTGGAATATCCTATTCCACGCCCTTCGATCCCTTAATGTAGAAGCTGCTAGATCTTGGGTTATCCTGATTGTATTTCCACAGTACTGGAATTGTTTCTTTCTAGCTGCTTGCAAGATTTTTTCCTTGAGCTGGGAGTTCTGGAATTTGGCCACAATGTTCCTAGGAGTTTCTCTTTTTGGATCTCTTTCAGGTGGTGATCGATGGATTCTTTCAATACTTATTTTGTCCTCTGGTTCTAGAATGTCAGGGCAGTTTTCCTTGATAATTTCATGGAAGATGATGTCTAGGCTCTTTTTCTGATCATGAGTTTCAGGTAGTCCCATAATTTTAAAATTGTCTCTCCTGGATCTATTTTCCAGGTCAGTTGTTTTTCCCATGAGATATTTCACATTCTCTTCCATTTTTTCATTCTTTTGGTTTTGTTTGGTGATTTCTTGGTTTCTCATAAAGTCATTAGACTCCATCTGTTCCATTCTAATTTTGAGAGAACTATTTTCTTCAGTGAGCTTTTGAGCCTCTTTTTCCATTTGGCTCATTCTGCTTTTGAAAGCATTCTTCTCCTCATTGGCTTTTTGAACCTCTTTTGCCAATTGAGTGAGCCTATTTTTCAAGGTGTTAATTTCCTCAGCATTTTTTTGGGTCTCCTTTACCAAGGTATTGACCCGTTTTTCATACTTTTCTTGGATCTCTCTCATTTCTCTTCCCAGTTTTTCCTCCACCTGTCTAACTTGCTTTTCAAAATCCTTTTTGAGCTCTAACAAGGCCTGAGCCCACCCACCACCCCCCTGGGGTGTCTGGGGTACTGAGGCCCCGCCCTCCACGTCTTTCCCTGATGGCAAGAATACGTCCTCGTCCTCGCCATCAGATCCAAAGTTCGGGATCATTTGCATTTGTTGGAAAAAACTCTCTATAGTCTTATTTTTCTTCCCTTTTCTAGGCATTTTCCTAGCCAGTTACTTGACTTCTGAAATTCCTTTCCACCCCCGCCTGGATCCGCCCAGCTAGTGCTTGGCCTCTGAGATTCAAATTGGTGCTGGGGTGGGGGCAGAGCTGCCTCCCAGGCTGAGTTCCCTCGGGGGCTTTATGCAGAGACTTTCAGGAACGGAGCGGGTGGGGGCGGGGTGGGGGGCCCGCCTCCTAGGCTCAGTTCCCTCAGGGGCTTAATACGGATGCCTTCAGTAATAGAGCGGGGTGGGGGCAGGGCCGTCTCCCAGGCTTAGCTCCCTCAGGTTGCAAAGACTTTCAGTAATGAAGATCCTGTCTGCTGCCGCTGCTGCCTCACCCTCCGCCCACTCCTCTGCCTCCGCCACTTCCTGCCCCCGTCTCTCTGCCGCCGCCGCTTCCTCCCGAGGGGGCCCGAGTCACGGAGACGCTCCGCTCCCCTCCCCTAGCCCAGCTTTCTCTCTCACTGCCCTGTAGCTTCTGTGGGCGGAGGGACTTTCCCGGCTGCCGGGGCTTCTGCCGGAGCTTCCGTCTCTGAAGCCTGCTCGGGTCACCTTCTCTGGGGCCGTGGCCAGGGCAGCGTTGCGGTGGGGTCCGCTTTCCGGGGCGTGACGGACCCTGGGGACGGCTCTCCAGGGCTCACTGGAACGGAAATCTCTTCCCCTATATTTATGCACCCCCTGCAGTGATTCAGAATTTATGGGGATCTCTTTTTACCTTAATTCTATGGGTTGTGGGTTCGGAGCTCGTAAACGTGCATCCTTCTACTCCGCCATCTTGGCTCCGCCCCCAATGAATCAGCTTTTTAACTCTTTACCCAATTTTCAGCAACAGCAGTTTGGAGCTCTTAAAATTCGTGCAGTATCTTTTCTTTATCTTTCCTTCTAATTTTGAATTTGATCTGTTTCTCTGGCTGCACATAAACATCTGATTCTGCAATGATAAACTTGTCAATAATCAATTGTTTCTATTAAGAATCACCAGTTATATTTTATTGTAATGGTAATTAATTCTTGCCATTTCTAGTATAGTCCAACTCTCTTCCTGAATAAAATGTTTGTGCTACTGATAGTTTGCAAGAATTTAGCCTCATTAATTTCCTAGACCTGAAACCTATTTTCCAGTATATTCTTCACAGCCTTCTCTTGTGTTTATTTTCACAATGAGGTCAGTAAGTATCAAGCTATATATTGATTTGGTTTTGGCATATTCTTGTCAAGTTCTTTCTCTACTTCTTTATCTTCTGCCACATATATTGGCACATGTATTGCAATTATGTTTACAGTAAGTCTTTTTGTGCTTGCTTTCCATGAACACTACAAGGCGGGATGATCAAGTGTCCCATAAAATTGTATATTAATTGTGTTTGGGCAGATAATGAAATTGAAAATTGCCAACTCTTTTATTTGCTTCTCCAAGGAGAATGCATTTTCCTCTATTTGTTTTCAGCTTCTTTTTGTCTTTTAGCATAGTCATTTCCCAGTTGACTGTGCATGCATCTGTGCATCTGAGGTATGTTTTAAAGTCCTGACTGTAGGAGTTGCATGATGGCCATACAGTACGCTTTGTTCTCAGTTTCTCCTTCCCTCTCCTCTCTTTCTCATTGCTCAGAAGTATAAGATAGAAGTGGATGTGATTTGAGATTCCTTTTTCTGCCCCCCAAATCAGAGCTTAGACTTCTGAATATCTTTTTAACCCAAAACATGTAGTTTCCTGGTCCATCTACTAGAGTTGACTGATTGTATAAACAAGAATGTAAGTCAAGAAAGTAAAAAATTGGTTCTGCTTAGGATAGTGCGTCGAACCAGGCTGAGAGATAATAGTCTATCTACAGTATAGAAAGTTTTATGATATTTAACATAAGGAATTGATTGTTTTAAACTAGGATCACATGCTATATTAACCCTTACAGTGCATAGTAAAATTATGGTATTCAAGAAACTCATTTTTATTTACTTATTTTTTTGTATAATAAGGCAGTTATTAGACAGCTACTAGCATTTTTACTGTTTGGAAAACTGATAGATCTTATCTATTTATGGATATTGATAACATTTTAGAAATCATTTTAAGAAGCATGGGGGAAATGTTTGTTTTATCATTTCCACGTGGAGTATATTGGGAATAGTTAGTGCATTCAAGTGAAAAAGAGCAAAAACTTGGAAAGGGATGAGGATAGCATTATGAAATACTTAAATAGCAGATTAAAAGTAAGAAAACTCATGAGAGTTATGTGGCTATTCCTAAGGAAAAGTAATCAAAGTGAGTAAAATTTTAAGGTAAATTGTGGATTTATACTCTTAAAGGTAGAAACACATTCAAATTGGCCTTGAAAAATTGAAATATCATACCAAAATAGGCTGAACTATAGAAACAACAGATAACAGGGGTTATGCTCTCAGGACAGAAGCAGCACTGAGCATACTGGATGCTGAAAGAGCCAGGAGTCATAGCAGAGCACAGACCAATTAAGGAGACTATTCATAGACAATGTAGTTCCAATGAAGAAGGGAAAAAAACACCATAATATTAAAAGAAGTATTCATTGGAGGGAAGTATCCGACTTTGGGACTACTCCTCATTGATAAAATAAGTCTGACACCCTCAAGCTCTTCCCTCCTCATTCCCCACCAAAAAATACATGCAAAAATTGAGAAATGATCCTGTATATTATGTGAATTGTGTTACATGAATCTTACTTTTGAACAATGAATATATTTAATTTTAGGATATTTTATAAAAATGATAAGCACATTGACAAGAGTCTATTATTAAACACAGAAAAGAAATGACATTCTATTTGAGAAAAGGTTATACTTTCGTGTACCTTGGCTTGTTTACTGTTCTTTCCCTGCAGTATCCTCCTTGCCCTTCTTCAGATGTTGCATTCCTACATATCCTGTAATGGTCTTCTCTTATGAGACTTCCTCCAGTATGTTGTCACAAGTTCCCATGGTGGGAAGACTTCATGCAGCCTCCTCAGGCTTCATGCCACCCTTTGTTTTGTACTTTCCAGATGCATTTATCATGTGTTATTGTACATTATCCTGAATGCATGTTTCTTATTCCCCTAAAAAGACTTAAAGCCCCATGAGGTCAGGAATTTTTATTCTATAAACTTTTTATCCCTTCTAAGCACCTAATATTCTTTCATAAATGTTTGTTGAACTTGTATATGACTTAATTATTGTCTTCAATTACAGGAAAGGTTTTAATTTTTTCACTAAATATGTACAAAGTGCTTATGATATGTAGTATGATATTCTAGATACTGGGAGAGGTATAGCATGGCCCTTGCCCTCAGAAACTTTTATGATTTCTAATTTTATTAAGCCTGTACTAAGCAATTTTTCATAATCAGACAAATGCATTGAGAGATATAGAAAATACAGATTCTTCATTCAGGAAGGGAATAAGGAAGGAAATAGTAAGTCCTTACTATGCATCAGGCACTGTGCTAAGTGCTTTAAAAATATCATCTCATTTGATCCTCACTCCCTGGGAGTTACAGTTAAGAAAGCTGAAGCAGACAAAGGGTAAATGACTTGCTCAGAGTCACAAAGTTAGTAAGTATCTGAAGCAGGATTTGAACTCAGGACTTCTTGACTCCAGGCCTCGCCCTCATTTCATTGTGCTCTGTCTAGCTTCTTATGGTTTGTTGGTCTCCTCCACTCCCCAACTCCCTCCAAAAAGTAGTAATCCCCCGATTTTTGTTTTAAATTGATCAAATGATTGGCAGTAGACCAATTTAAAAAAAAATCTAGTAGTAACAAAGTTCTTACATGGTTCCTGAAAAGACATTATACTCTTGTTAAAATAAAAATAATGATTTTTTAAAAATATTTATTCATTTATTTAACTTTTTACATTCATTTTCACAAAATTTTGAGTTCCAAATTTTCTCCCCTTTATCCCCTCCCCCCCACCCCAATACACCTAGCAATCTAATTTTCCCTATCACCAATCTGCCCTCTCTTCTATCATCCCTCCCTTCCCTTGTCCCCATCTTCTCTTTTGTCCTGTAGGGCCAGATGACTTTCTATTCCCCATTACCTGTATTTCTTATTTCCTAGTAGCAAGAACAATACTCAACAGTTGTTCCTAAAACTTTGAGTTCCAAATTCTCCCCATCCCTCCCTCCCCACCCGTTCTCTTTGGGAAGGCAGGCAATTCGGTATAGGCCCTATCTGTGTAGTTTTGCAAATGACTTCGATAATAGTCGTGTTGTGTAAGACTAACTCTATTTCCCTCCATTCTATCCTGCCCCGCATTGTTTCTATCTGTCTTTTGATCCTGTCCCCTCCCCCCGAGTGTTGACTTCAAATTGCTCCCTCCTCCCATTACCCTCCCTACCATCATCCCCCCCACCCTGCTTATCTCCTTCTCCCCCACTTTCCTGTATTGTAAGATAGGTTTTCATACCAAAATGAGTGTGCATTTTATTCCTTCCTTTACTCGAATGTGATGAGGGTAAACTTCATGGTTGTTTTTCTCAGCTCTCCTCTTTTTCCCTCCACTAACAAATCTCCTGCTTGCCTCTTGAATGAGAGATAATTTACCCCATTCCATTTCACCCTCTTTCCTCCCACTACATTTCTCTCTCACCATTTACTTTAATTTCTTTTGAGATATGGTCCCATCCTATTCAATTCACTCTATGCTCTCTGTCTCTGTATGTGCATGCATGTGTGTATGTGTGTGTGCGTGCACGTGTGTACGTGTCTGTGTGGTCCCACCAACTACCCAGATACTGAAAAGTTTTGAGTTACAAATATTGTCTTTCCATGTAGGAATGTAAACAGTTCACTTTTGGTAAGTCCCTTATGACTTCTCTTTGCTGTTTACTTTTTCATGCTTCTTCTCATTCTTGTGTTTGAAAGTCAGATTTTCTTTTCAGCTCTGGTCTTTTCATCAAGAATGCTTGAAAGTCCTCTGTTTCATTGAAAGACCATATTTTTCCCTGAAGTATTATACTCAGTTTTGCTGGGTAGGTGATTCTTGGTTTGAGTCCTAGTTCCTTTGACTTCTGGAATATCCTATTCCATACCCTTCGATCCCTTAATGTAGAAGCTGCTAGATCTTGAGTTATCCTGATTGTATTTCCACAATACTGGAATTGTTTCTTTCTAGTTGCTTGCAATATTTTCTCCTTGACCTGGGAATTCTGGAATTTGGCCACAATGTTCCTAGGAGTTTCTCTTTTTGGATCTCTTTCAGGTGGTGATTGATGGATTCTTTCAATACTTATTTTGCCCTCTGGTTGTAGAATATCAGGGCAGTTTTCCTTGATAATTTCATGGAAGATGATGTCTAGGCTCTTTTTTTGATCATGACTTTCAGGTAGTTCCATAATTTTTAAATTGTCTCTCCTGGATCTATTTTCCAGATCAGTTGCTTTTCCCATGAGATATTTCACATTCTCTTCCATTTTTTCATTCTTTTGGTTTTGTTTGGTGATTTCTTGGTTTCTCATAAAGTCATAGACTCCATCTGTTCCATTCTAATTTTGAGAGAACTAATTCTGCTTTTGAAAGCATTCTTCTCCTCATTGGCTTTTTGAACCTCTTTTGCCAATTGAGTGAGCCTATTTTTCAAGGTGTTATTTTCTTCAGCATTTTTTTGGGTCTCCTTTAGCAAGGTGTTGACCCGTTTTTCATGCTTTTCTTGCATCTCTCTCATTTCTCTTCCCAGTTTTTCCTCCACCTGTCTAACTTCATTTTCAAAATCCTTTTTGAACTCTTCCATGGCCTGAGCCCACTGGACATCCCCCTGGGATGTCTGGGATAAAGAGGCCCCGACCTCCATGTCTTTCTCTGATGGTAAGAATAGTTCCTCGTCATTAGAATTGAAATGCGGGAACATTTGCACCCCCTCAAAGTAGCTCTCTGTGGTCTTATTTTTTCTTCCCTTTTCTGGGCATTTTCCCAGCCAGTTACTTGACTTCTGAGATTCCTGTCCACCCCTGCCTAGATCCGCCCAGCTAGTGCTTGGGGTCTGAGATTCAAATGGGCTTTCTGCGGCAGGCGCAGCTGCTATTCAATGTGAGCTTAAGTTCTGGTGCTGGGGTGGGGGCAGGGCTGTCTCCCAGGCTCAGTTCCCTCAGGGGCTTTATGCAGAGACCTTCAGTAATGAAGATCCTGCCTGATCGAGGGGAGTCCCGGGCCACCGCCTCTGCTGCTGCACCTGCCGCTGCCGCCACCTCTGCCGCTGCCTCCCGTGGGGGCCCGAGTCACAGAGACACCCCGTTCTGCTCTAGGCCAGTCCAGACGTCTCTCTCACTGACCTGGAGCACCTGTGGGCGGAGGGACCTTCCCGGCCGCCGGAGGTTCCATCCCTGAAGCCTGCTCGGATCTGCTCCTCTTGGCCACCTGGCCAGGGCAGTGCAGGGGTGGACTCCACTGTCTGGGGTGCGACGGACCCTGGGGACTGCTCTCCAGGGCTCTCTGGAATGGAAATCTTTTCCACTGTGTTTCTGCGCACCTTGAAGTGATCCAGTATTTGTGGGGAGTTCTTCTTGCAGGAAATATATGGGCTGTGGGTTTGGAACTAGCATACGTGAGTCTTTCTACTCCGCCATCTTGGCATAATGATTTTTGAGAACAAATAAATATAACAATTTTGAGGTCATAAACACTTTAAGTATTTAGACTCAAGTTTTAAGTTTGCAGAAGGAAGAATTAGTTTATGCCTAAGTTTTGCCAAAGATATTTTTGTTTTATAAATTGGTTTGTCAGAGATTTGGGTATATTCTTTGCAGAAATCAGAAATTTTGAAAAGTATTTATTTAAGAACAGCTTTTTATCATACTGTGAAAATGAACTTATGGCCAGTTTATTTGCATTTGTAATATGCTAGAAAATATGATTTATTAGTCCTCTTCTAATGAACATTTTATAGTATCAGACTATACAGATTATATCTGAACTTCTTTGCTAGTTATGAACATGAATGTACTTGCTGAAAGTAAAAGCTGATTCAGGTGGGTTAAAAACATAA
The DNA here is from genome assembly GCA_023548195.1 of Bettongia penicillata ogilbyi. NCBI lineage: Eukaryota > Metazoa > Chordata > Mammalia > Diprotodontia > Potoroidae > Bettongia > Bettongia penicillata. The sequence goes on along the minus strand of JAJHZJ010000410.1, from coordinate 7,438,700 downwards.
ATTCTGTTGACTTGTGGTATAGTAGGTAAAGTAACAAGATCTCATTTAAATGAAAAGTTTTGTTCTTTCTTTATAGATTAGATTGGAAGGGGCAATTATCATTCATGGAATTGTACATACAACATATCTGAGTGAGATGCTGAGGAAAAATCGTTGTTATTTCTGTGGTAGAAGAGAGTTTATTTTGTTGTTGCCCAGATGTTCAGAGATCACTCCAGCTTTAGGGCTAAATGCTACAGTTGAATAGAATGAACTTCCTGGTTCAGTTTTGTTACTCATCATTATTTTCCATTTTTCTTTTGTAGAAACTTCTGTAAAGAGAGAATATGTAGTTTTTATACCTTCAACTAGGAAATATAAAGTATGTCAGGAAGGAAATTTAAGTAAAAATGCAATGTCATAATTTATGTTAATTTTCTGTAACAATATAGGTTTTGGAGTACTGATTTTCAATGCACTTTACTTTTTAAAAGTTTCAAATTAAGCTTTTTTTAAACAATGTAGAAGTTATTTTTTTTGGCACCTAAAGGTTTTCATGATTTTAGACTCTGTTTAAGATTATAAATACCATTAAGAAGGGACATTAAGACTATCTCATCCTTGAAAATTGTTGAAATTGAACAGGTATGAAGGTTTTTCAACATGATGTTCAATAGGAATTATCAGTGTAAGGGACCCAATTTGATTTCACTAATAGCCGACTATTTTACTTCTTTGTGGTTTTCCTGGAAACCAGGAAGCCTATGAAAAGACCCCTTGTTTGGAAAGTTCCTTCTGGTACCTAAGTCGGACTCCTTGAATCACAGAAGATGGTGAGCCCAGGGTCTCTTGGTAGAAAGTTTTTTTCCTGTTGTTAGACATAGTTTTCAGCTCGAATTGTGAACCCATTCTTGCTACTAACTTTCTTCTCTGCTTCTGACACAGCTTTCACAGTTCAATTGTAAGTTATGGACTACTGAACTGCTCCTGGGTTGGGAGATTGGTGTCAGGTGCCTAAAGCTTGTGGAAACTTCTTGGGCTGGGAGTGTGTCATGAAGTCAGAGAACTAATGAGACAAAATTAAATTGAACTTAATGCCTATTTAAATGCTTATTAAATTTAGAATTAGTGTAGAATTTTAGAAAATAAAAATATAATTGAGTGATATCTTGAAAAACCATATGTATTTTGAAAGATGACATATATCACCTTCTATGAGGGTGCAGTCTGATTACTAGTTAGAATCACAGACTTTTAGAGCTCTAAGGAACCTTACAGTTCATTTTCCGACTTCTCATTTTATAAATGAAGAAACAGTTCCAGAAGTGTTGGTAATATTTGGATGTCTTTTAAGAAAGGATTTTTGTGTTATTTTGAAGACCTGTGTGGTACATGGCTGTCATTTTTTAGTATTTTAAATATAGGCAGTATATGTTTATATTATGTGTATGCATATATATAATTTGCATATATTTGAAAATTTTATTTATTTTTGTTCCACATTTAATAAATAGCAAAAATAATGAGCATTTGTATATGCAAAGTAGAACAGAAATAAAGGACTATATAGGTATCTCCAGACAGCTGGGTAGTGCAGGAGAGTGCTAGGCCTGGAGCAGGAAGACTCATCTTTCTGAGTTTAAATCTGACGTCAGAGACTTACTAGTTGTGTGACCCTGGGAAAGTTACATAACCCTTTTTGTGTTAGTTTCCTTATCTGTAAGATGAGCTGGAGAAAGAAATGGCAAACTACTCCATATCTTTGCCAAAAATAAAAACTGCAGACCCCAAATGGGGTCATGAAGAGTTGGACACAACTGAAAAAACAACTGAACAATGAAATATGAATCTCTGTACAACTTACTCTTTTAAGCATATAATACATTCATTACTGTTTTGCTTTTCTCTTTTCCTTGTGGCTTTTGCATTTGTTTATTTCTGTGCATTTAAAATATCCTTTTCTTTTCTTTTTTTGCTTCTGACAAATCTGTTGCTAGACTCCTTTTTGTCCCCTCTTCCCCAAATACGTTTTACAAACAAAACTTTTTAATCGATATACATAGTCAGGTAAAACAAATTTCTCCCTTGTCCTTGCCTGAAAATTTTTGTTTTATTCTACACCTTGTGAGTCTCTTCAGCTCTCTCTCAAGAGGTGTGTAGCAGGTTTCACAGGTGGTCTGTGATAGTGTCTCCATTTCCTTCCCTCTCACCGTCTTCTGGGCTTTTGGCTCTTTGGCCTGTGACATCAACTGAAATTGTTCTCTCCGCAGTTAGCACTGATCTCTTAATTGTCAGATCTGGGGGCCTCTTCAATTCTCACTTCCTTAACCTCTGCAGCCTCCAACACTGCCATTCTCTCTTCTTTGACACTCTCTGTCTCTAGGTTTTTGTGACATTCCTCTCTCCTGGTTCTTCTCTTACCTGTGTGACTGTTCCTTTTCAGTGTCCTTTGCTGGGTCTTCATCCAGGCCATACCTGCTGAGAGTGGAGATCCTACAGGTTCTGCCAAAGGCCCGCTTCTCTTTCCCCTCTATGCTAACTACATGTTGATCTCACCTGCTCCCATGGATTCAATTCTCTCTGTGCTAATGATTCTCAGATCTGCTTGTCCAGGTCTACCTAGCCTTTGGTCTTGCATCTCTAATTGCCTTTTAGACATCTCTATCTGGAACTTGTTGTCCTATAGACTTCTTAAACCCAATATGTCCAAAACTCATTATCTTCCTTTCCCTTCTTTCAGACTTCTCTACTACTATTACTCTATTATTATTAAAGGTATCATCATCCTACCAGTCCTTCAGGCTCACAATGTAGGATTCATCCTGGATTCCTCACTATCTCTCATCCCCCATAGCTACTATGTTGCCAACATTTGTCCATTTTAGCTTTGTAGAATCTCCTGAAATGCCCCCTTCCTCTCCTCCGACCTTGCCACCACTTTAGTATACACCTCCTCATCACCTTACATCTTGATTACTGCAATAGACAGCTGGTGAGACTGCCCGCCCCAAGCCTCCCTCCATTCTAATCCAGTCTCCATTCAGCCACCAAATTGGCTTCCTAAAGCTCACATCTGATTCATTAAACTCCAGCAACTCCCTGTTACTTCCAGGATCAAATACAAAATCCTCTGTTTGACTTTTAAAACCCTTCATAACCTGCCCCCTGTCCTCTGCCCTTTGGGGCTTCTTACACCCTATACTTCTCCCCTTCCTTTTGGATCTGGTGATGCCGCCCTCTTCATTCTTCATACATAACCCTCTGCCTCATCCCTCTGGGCATTTTCCTTGGCTGTTGCCTGTGCCTGCAACTTTTTCCTTCCTTGAGGCTTTTTCCAGGCCTTCTTAATAATATCAGTGATTCCCCACCATTGATTATTTCGAGTTTATCCTGTATCTATTCTCTTAGTAATTGACGTTGGCAGATTGTCTTCCCCATTAGCCTGTGAGCTCTTAGAGGGCGAGAGCTGTTTTTGCCTTTCTTTGTATCTCCAGCTTAGCACATAGTAGGTATTTAATACTTATTGACTTGATATTTTTCCCGAGAGATGATAGTGGATTTAACTAGAAAGCAATTCATTTGTGATCAGTTGTCCATACAGTACCCTATATAAAAACTGCTTTTTAATCACTGGCTATAGTCAAGAGATTGGTCAAGCTTATCATTTTGGCTTTGCCTTTTTGTTCCACAGGCTATTGTGATTTTTGTGTCTTCAGTTGGACTGTTTTCATGGTTGTTATTTCAGAGAATTCTACAGCTCTTCTCCGTTGCTTCTCCTTGTGTTTCATGATGTCCTCAAAATCCTCCTATTCTCATCCCACTCTTTATTCTTAGCCATTCAGCAGTTGAATTGCTCATCATGCATCCTCCACATGTATCCTGCTACATAGTGAATTTGTGTTGCAGTAAGCTTAGTTTTTACTGATGGCATCCCAGGTCAATTCCTTTTCCTGTCTGAGGATGAAATGGAATTTAAGCACCTGCCCTTCTTCTTGTTGCTTTGTAATTAACTCTGACATTAATGGTAAATTATTTTGACTTGCTTCTTAATTGCACAAATTTAATCATCATATAACTTAAAAGACCCAGTAGAAAATTAGAAATAACAAAGATGAGAAAAATGTTACCAACCAGAATTTAGTATATTGCCCTACATCATAATCTTAAGGTGTTGCTAATGAACATTTATATCAAATTTTATTAAGAGTCATTTTCTTCTGTTTATTTAACAGGAATTACTAGGTTTGATCTTCTTGGAGATTTTGGAAGATTTAACTGGCTGGGGAATTTCTACATTGTATTATCCTACAATTTGCTGTTTGCTATTGTGACAACTTTGTGTCTAGTCAGAAAGTTCACGTCTGCTGTACGAGAAGAACTTTTCAAGGCCTTAGGTAATTTGGAGTTTGAAGGGGAGGCACATGCGTGTTTGTTATGCTAATTAATGACATTTTAGCTAATTTTAAGTCTTTTGTAATCCACAGATTACAGTGTATAAACTTTATTGAGGTATCCAGACAGGTCCCAAAGTACTGTCACTTTGTGTTTAATAGACTATGAGTACTATCGTAAATGATATTCTTTATAAACTAAATAAATCTAATTTTTTGGTTATGGGTCTTTGTGAAGCTTGGCTTTGACCTAAAGTAGGGTGGTTTATACTTCAGGAATTTATAGTTTATACTTCAGAAAAGCTTGATTTCTTCAGTGTGTTTGGGTACTCCAACTACTGATCCCAAAACTCATTTCTCCCCTTGACTTAGCATGTTGTTTCATCAGCTCCTTGGACAATTTACTTCACTTGGTATTCATGTTTCTTGTCCTTTTACAGGTTATTAGGGCCTGCCAGAGCTTGTATATTGGCACAGCCCTACAGAGCCCAGGGTTACCCCCACACCCAGGTGCTGTGGGATGAGGTATAGATACAGCATAGATCTTTAGTGGTGGCAGCTGAACCACAATTCTCTACATAAAGCAGAATAATATTTCAGGGTAGAAACATAAGCATTCCATTATCAGTTAGGGACAAAGTTTATCTTAGATTACAAGTGATTCTCCATTATTTGACTTATAATCATTGTTAAAAATGTCAGGGGCCTGGAGTCAGGAAGACCTGAGTTCACATCTACTTTCAGACACTTTTCCTCAGTTTCCTCATCTGTAAATTGGATATAATATGTTGTAAGCATCAAATGAGATAATAAGTATAGAACACTTAGTACAGTGCCTGGCATAGAAAATACTATAAAAATGTTAGCTTATATTATTATTTTCAAGTTGTTTTAAAAAATCTACTTTAGTAAAAGGTATAAATCTGTCAGTCATATCCATTTCCATATTGGTTCCAGGTTTTATTGGTTTTTTTTTTTTCATTTTTAACATTCACAAAAAAAAAAACCAAGCAAGCCTGAAACACCATATACCCAAAGTATTATAAAATAATAATAGCAACTGACATTTATGTGGCACTTTAACAGTCACTAGGGGGAAACCCTTTATCAAGCCCCTGCCTCTGGGGATACCAAGACAAAAGAGAAAGCAGAACCTTAAAGAAACTGAAGGCTTGGCACCCTCTAACGCACACACACACACATACCCTCATCGTCATTGCTTGACAGATGAAGAAGCTGGTTAAGTGACTTATCTAGGTCTGCACCTGGTGGCGAGTGACTTACTCCTGGGATTGAGACTCAGGTCTAGTCTGATTCCCAGTCTGGCACTCACTCCTTCCACTTCGCCCTGCAGAGGTGAGTCATTTCAGAAAGTGCCCACCGACATTTAACTTTAGTGGTAGGTGGTGACCAACCACGTGCTGTTATTTGACCCAGATATACTTGACCGGAAAGACAATTTTCCCCAGCACCTAGCATATTAATAAGTGTTTGCTGATTGGTTGCATTAAATCATAAATGTAAGAAAATATTTCACCCTTATTCCATTTAAGCTGGCACCTTATCCTTTCCTCCTGTGCACTGACCCCCTTATTTATATTTTTTTGCATTGTAATGGCTAATGAGACTTGGCTCTGTTCTCAAGAAAATTCCATTCACAGGTCTCATCCTCTCCACATATAGTTTGTATCATCACTAAGCATTTTTACATTTTGTAATCCTTCCCCCTTACCTCCTGCCCCCAAACAATGGTAAAATATTACTTAACTAAGATCAAAGGTAACTTGTGCTTATGTCAGCCTTTTGGATAAAGAGGGCAGCAAAATCTGTAAGGGTTGTGGACAAACTAAGGTTAATGGTTTTTTATTTTATAATACATTTGCAGTTATACCTTTGAGCTCATGTATGCTACTTTTAAGTGCTAGATTCTGAATATGGTTACAACAGTTCCTGATTGCTGAATTGTAATATTTGGCTAACTTTCTCCTAATTTTTGGTTAAGCAGAGCTAAATTTTTATTTTTTTTTTTGCTAGATACTGTTTTGATGCTATCTAAATTTTTGTGGACAAATATACAAAGCATTCTTATAAAAACAGGGCCCACTAAATTTAGAAATGGAATTTATTTAAAAGAGCCACCTCTTCCTCCCTGCCCAGAGTACTGAGTTGCCATCCTCACACTAGATGATGCAGTGAATGGAGAGCTGGAACTGGAGTCAGGAACCTGGATTCAAATCCAGCCTTTGCTACTAGCTGTGTGGCCCTGGGCAAATCACTGACGTCTGTTTAACTCAATTTCTCTTCTGAAAAATGGGGATAGTAATAGAATCTCACTCCCTTTGTAGCCTTTTATTTCTTAGGAGTGCTGTTTATGGGCTAAGATTTTGACCACTCATTTTTCAGTGCTATATTTACATAGGTTGTTTTTTTTTGTTTTTTTTTTTAAGTTTTTCAATTCAACCAACAACCTTTGATTCACTACCTATGTACCAGGTCTAGTGCCAGGTCCTAGGGATAAAAAGAGAAAAACAAAGACCTCTGCCCTCTAGAGGTTTACATTCTCAGTAACTGGGTGTTCATCCTTTGTTGCCGAAGAAAACCATGCTGTCAGAGAAATAAGAAATAATGACATGACTTGCACTTGACTTTGTTTTGAGTGAAGGAGGGCTGTGCAGGTCACTAGCCTCACTTCTCCAGAGGCATCTGAATCCAGTGACCAGATATTCATCAGAATGACTGGAGGTGACCCAGGATGAGGCAGTTGGGGTTAAGTGACTTGCCCAAGGTCACACAGCTAGTAGGTATCAAGTGACTACACAACCTGTAAATGTATGAGTACAGACCAGCTGATTGGAGGGAGGTCAGCAATGAGGAGGGCGATCACTAAAGGTATCCCATAGGAGGCATTCTGAAGTGAATGGCAAATTCTTCTCCATTAAGGGAACATTCTGTGCAGAGAGAGCGAGCAGGAGTTATAAGGTGCCTCAGACAGCAGCAGCTAGGCCAGATTGGCTGGAACATAGAACAAATGTAAAATACATTTGGAAAGGTAGGTTGGAGGCAATTTGTGAAAAACTTTAAATGCCAAGCTGAAGAACTTTGTATTTTTTATTAATAGGGAGCCCCTGAAGGTTTTTGAGCCGGGAAATGACCTGGTCAGATTTGGAGGGAAGGGAAGAGATCATTCATTAATTCTAGAACTGGCATGCCTTCATCTTGCAAATGTAGGTTTGGAGGGCAAAAGAAGCTGAACAACAAGCTAGTAGCAGGGTCAGGTGCAAACTCAGGCCTCTTCTCACTCCGTACCAACAATTCTTTTTCAGATGACTTATTGCTGGGAAATCAATAAGGGAAGTTAATCAGTTCATTGGGCTGTTTAGAAAATAAAATTTATACAAGTAAATTTTAGGGTATTAAATCCTTGGGAGAACTATTTTGCTCCTACATTTTGTGAAACACCTGTTAACTTGTACTGTTTAGAACTTTGTTAATAAAGCATTCTCTTTTGATTTCACCTCATTGTTCTCTGGTGAAACAAAGCAGGAGAGTATAAGTCATTCTAAAATAGGTTGTCCAAGAAATGACTATAACCTCAAGATGATGCTGATAATTTGTGTTTGTTTTTCCATGAAACTTTATCAGATCATAAAAGCCAGAGGGAACTTGTATTGAATATTTTATTCCCTTCTCACCATCTTTAATGTCTGTGCAGGTCTTCACAAACTTCAACTCTCAAACAATGCAAGAGACTCAGAAACAACCAAACCTTCTGCAAATGGGCATCAGAAATCACTGTGAGAGACACAATCAATAATCATTTACAGTTAGAAGAACTGAAAATTCCGACCTCATGACATTCCTGTCACTGTCATCAGAATATTTTTTGTACTAATTTTTGGTTCATATTTTGAGCTCCAGCTTGTAAATGTCATTTTCCACAGTGTACTTGTGAGAACCTGGTTACTTCAGATTCTACTTTTTCTAGTCTAACTTTTGATCTACTCTGTACTTACATGTTATACAGATTCCTTGAAGACTGGAACCTGAGAAGAACATGGGATTCTTTTTCTGCAGACAGAGTATGTCACATCAACAGATGTAACATCTTTATTACCATATTTAGGAAAATTGTCTTTGCCTAATGTGAAAATGTACTTAAAAACAGATTTTGAGATATTTAACAGATTCATTTAAAGTCCATCACAAACTGGACCAAAAGTTATATAAACATTAATAGAAGGTATTCTTGAAAGTAAATGAAGATCTCACCAAAACGCAGTTATTAAATGCTTGTGAATGTCAGTTATTGTAACGTAAACTACATTAGAACTAGTGATTAGCATTCCAGAATAATATTTGGAAATGACTTTTTAAAGTTTTCTATAGGTTTAGTTTTAAATAATAGAAGCTTTAGCTTCTGGTAATTATTATAGACTATGTGGATCAGCTGATGAGCCCAAGGGACAAATACTAACTTCCTTCTTAAACCTGAGCCTGGTATGTTTGTTAGAGAACCCCAGAAATGTCTTAGGTTATGCATTAGAATAAGCTATGGTAAGAAGTATTATGTAGTCACATTCGCTCTATAAAATTGCATCTGTTCTGTTCAACATTACCTCCCATAACAGTGGCCAGTGTGGGAATCCCACTTGTAATTTTGATTTTACCATATAGGCTCCAAGTCCTCATGGTTTTCTTGGCCTTTAGGTAAGGCAAAAATCATTTCCCTGTTCTTATATGGCCTGACAACTGATTAAAATATAAGTGCTTGGTGAAAATTAACTTAAATCGATGAGGTTTTTACTCCTTAAGTTACTGTTTCATATACTGATAACTTAAATATCAGGCTTATAAAAAATTCAAATCTGGCATCCACAACCCATGCAGAAATAGATTTGACATAAGAAAAGTTTTTCAGTGCAGTGTGATCTAAGTAATGATTTTCAAAAATTATTTCTATCAGATGACTTTGCTGACTCTAATGCCACTGACTAAAAAATAGAAAATCTTGTTCAACATTATCATATTGGGTAAAATGCCCAGAATTCTGCATGTAAAATGTATAATATGGACACATTTGCACACAATTCATATGTATGCAATTTATATATACACACATGCACTATGTGTATGGGACTAGATTGTCTGTGTTCAGACAAGGTTACTAAAATGTTTGTTTTTCACATTGCTGAACTTAAGGATGTGTGTGAGTGTGAGTGGTTATATATGTGTGTGTGTGTGTGTGTGTTTATTTCCATAAAACTGGAATGTGTATATTTGGCATTTAAAACTTTGCTTTTATTTGGAGCCCAATGATGAGAAAATGACTTTAACTTTGTAAGACTTCTGTTCCATGCAGCCTGCTACTGTTCTGTTTTTGCTTCCTTCCCTTCAGAGAGATCCAGAGCCTGTCAAAGATATAATACAGGTTTTTTTAAAAAAAGAAAGAACACTCAGTGTTTCTAAACACCACAAGAATTCAGAACGAGTGAATTTCCCAAAGTAGACTCATTTGAATGGAAATAGTACCACAGATATTAAGTACATAGATAATTAATAAAGGTCACCTGCCTTGCTACTGCTTTCTTATTTCCCTATTAATGATAATTTCAGCATCAATTATGTGCAGTGCATTGTATAGGAGATTGGATTACAGTCCCTGCCTAAAGGATTTATGAACTGGATTTAAACATCAGATCAAATTAAGACTATAAGAGGGAAATAGACTTAGAAGTCTAGATGATTATGTGGCCAGGTCATTAGCAGTGTCCATAAAGCATTTTATATCTGCATTGTACACCCAAGGGAAGAGTTCGAGGGTATGAGCTTGCTGTCAAAGAAGTGGTGAGTAAATTGTCTTTTCAGAAATTGTTTCTATTTGTTAAGCTTTTGGAAGGTATAGAGATTTTTATTTCCAAAATTGATATGAGCAAGAAACAAGTGATACACAGTATGCAAAGATAAATTTTTCTTTGTTATTTTAGTCTTTTTTTTAATGTTTCTCAAAAGTGATGATGGTGATTGTGTTGAGCACAAATCATTAAATGATTCACAGCTTACTACATAATCACAATAGATTGAGATCCTAAAAACAACCACTATGATTCTGATAACTTATTTTTCAAATTGCTTCTGAGACATTTGCTTTTAAAGCTCATCTCCTTGAGCCCTTCCCTCTCCCCCATATAGTTTTTTTTTTGCACTGAAGGTCCATGACAGGAGGGATAACAAAACAGCATTCAGTTCTGTTACTACTGAGAGTCTCCATCACAGCCTTCCTTTTTTTTTCATTTATCCGTTAGTGGAAGAGGAGAGGTACTGCTCCAGAAAAGAGGCCCAAATGTTAATAATTACTTCCATTTTTCATTTCCATTTAGATAGGCATTGACATGAGACTATACTAAACCTAGTGATTGCTGTATCAAGCCCACCTGCATCCCTGTATCTGTTTAATGGAATATTAAAAGCTCTAGTCACAAAGATTTCTTGGATCAGCACACTTAAGTGGGAGAAAGATACCTTAAATAGCACTGAGAAGAGACAGTGTGATATGCTGGATCATTATTAATTGGTTCTTCACTATTTTTAATAAATTGCTTAAGGCATTTGAACCAATTTCTGCTGCTCCATCATGATATTACCCAAATTTGAAATCCACTTAGCAGCTTAATGTACGTTCTGTATACAAATAAACTTTTCTATCTACAAAACTCTCTTCAGAGCTAAATGTGAAAGCAATTCATGTATATTTCATTAAAACACCCTTTGAACTGCCATAAATTACTGCTGGGTATAGATGATGTATTCTTAATTGTTTTGACTCGAGCTGCATTAAAGGTGCTTCTATAGCTGATCTTGGTGACATCAACATCTGCCTCGTTTGTTGTGAATGATACATAGATAGCCTTCTTTCTCTCTTGCCCCAGTATCAGTGTACCGTAACTGTGACCAAAATGGCATGTGGCTTTTTGTTGTTAGCACAATGGCAGGGCTCTTGTAATAAGATCTTTTTCGTTTTATTTTGTTTGAAAAGTATAAGTACATCTACAGTATTGATTTTTTAAACTTTTAAACTAATATCACACTGTTCTGATGACAAATTTTCAAACTTCCTGGTAAATGATTCTTGTTTATAGACTGTACTGTGTTTTATCTTTTGGCCATGTTTGTTCCTCTGAGATACTTTTGAGTGTGATTGTTTTAAAATGTCTTAGAAATTAAAGAGTTTTACAAAAATTCATTTCATATTTTGAATTTGGAAGTACTGAAGAAAATTTTTTAAAAATCTTAAATACAACCGTAGCAAAAGTTTTAAATGTATTACAGGTTATTTTGATTTATATTATGGAATGGTGAGTTCTCTCTTTTGCTGTTGTTCAGTCATTTCAGTTGTGTCGGACTCTTCATGGCCCCTCATTTGGAGTTTTCTTGGCATAGATAGTGGAGTGGCTTGTCATTGTCTTCCCAAGCTCATTTTACAGATGAGGAAACTGAGGCAAACAATTTAGTGACTTGCCCAAGGTCACACAGGAAGATGAGTCTTCCTGATTCTAGGCTTAGAACCCTGACCCTGTCCTCCCCTCCCCTACCTCAGTCATCTCTTACTAACTAGAAAGGTAAACCATCTCTACCACTGACCCCTATTTGAAGGGGAGGGAAATGAATTATGTTCTTTAAATTTCAACTGTTATCATTAATTGAGGATATCTATCAATCTTGGACAATTATACTGTAACTAACTTAACATAGTTACTACTAACTTAAGTTTAACTAACTTAAACTCTGTCATATTACCCAAATTTGAAATCCACTTAGCAGCTTAATATACATTCTGTATACAAATAAACTTTTCTACTTAAAAACTCTATTCAGAGCTAAGTGTGAAAGCACATTATGTATGTTTCATTAAACAAGCTTTGAACTACCATAAATATTCTTTAAAAAAGGCTTAGCTCTAAATGGCTTAGCAACTATTAATTAGAGTGGTAAGGAGAACCAACCTAATAGAACAAATAATTCAAATTAGTAAATAGTTGCAAAATAATTTATTTTTGGAAATAGGCAAAATCCTGTTGCTAAAAAATATAAATCTATGAGTCTGTGTACCTTGACATTAAAAATCTCAATTAACCAGGATATTGGAATAGAGTCATGATCACTCAGTTTAGAAGTCTGTGTCTAATAGTAGCACTGATATTTTAGAAGCAAGGATGATTGTCCTCCATGATTTCTCAATCAAAAAGTTAGGGAAGTACCCAGACATTCCCAGCTTCTTCTTAATCATTTTGTGATCATATATTTTTCTAAACCTTCCTTGAATTTATTCACACATCTAACCTGAACTAGCTTAGATCAGTGAGGTCCCTAAGTTTACCATACATTATATAAGGTAATATGTCCTAAATTAAATCTCTCATAATTGAAAAGGTGCCCCATAGTTCTGTATGCCAAGATGATGAAAAACATTTTGGCACTTAATAGCAATTTCTCCTCCTTCCCCTTTTGTGATTCTAGCCTTGAGTCTTCTAAGTCATTATTTCCTCCTTTGGATAGTGTTCAGAACTTCATATAGATACTCTCTTGCTTTCTCTCTCTCTCTGGAATATATATGGTGTATGGATATTCTCTATACATATATGTATGTGTCTGTATATATGCAGATATATGTATATGTACATATATTCTTGCCACCTTAATATAGCTGGTTTCTTCATAACGTTTAGTAAATGTAGGTGCATAAATACCAGGGGTAGCTAGGTGATACAGTGAACAGAATTCTGGGCCTGAAGTCAGGAAGACTCATCTTCCTGAGTTCAAATACTTATTAGCTGCATGATCCTGGGCAAGTCACTTAACTCTGTTTACTTCAGCTTCCTCATCTGTAAAATGAGCTGGAGAAAGAAATGAAGCTACTCTGATGTCTTTGCCAAGAAAATCCCAAATGGGGTCATGAAGAGTTGGGTATGACTGGAAGTGACTAAACAAGAACATTAACATTAACATGACTATGAAGTATTAAGAGTGATTCCTTCAGCTGTGTTTGGTCTGTATGTGGAAACTTACCTATTTGTCTATAAAGAGTACCTTTGAACTGGAAGGATGTGTGTAACTGGTTAAGTGAGCTATTCTCTCTGGACTTGTTTCCTCATACGTGTAGTGATGGTGTTGGACTAGAAAGTCATCTTCTAAGGTCTCTCTCTTCCCCCTCTAAAATCCCGTGAGCTTTTCCCATAGGTGTAAATCATCTAAGACTCTCACATAGCTAGCCAAAGTAACAACATTTTTGAGGAAAGCAAGATAATGAAAATAGCCTCATGAGAAATTGGGTCTTGAGGAACTTTCCTTAGATGACTGAAAGGCACCGAATATAGAACTGATTGCTAGCTTTTGCTTTAAGAGCTGTGGACCCTGCTGGTTCAGAATGACTCTAATTGGTTCTGAATCTATAAGGAACTTGATTATGAACCACTTGTGTCTGTTAGTAATATTTTTTCTTTTTCATAGTTCTAATTTGTAATTATAAAGAATGTAAGAATAATCACAAGATAAAAATTGACCACTATAGGCATTTTAAGGGGTGTAAGATAACTTTATCTTAATAGTGGTTTCTTTGTATATATGGAGGTAGAAGGAACAAGGTCGGGAATAATTGAAGCAAATTCTTTAAAAACCGGTCAGTCTTTATTTGCCCAATATTTAATCCCCACTCAAGAAATTTCTAGAAGTGAGTTCCTTTGTCAGTAATAATTTATTGTAATTGCTTTGTTTATGGTAAATCTCCGAAATGCAACATTACCTAAATTATGATGTTTTATAACCTAGGTTGAAGCTGTCTGAGCAAAAAGCCTGGAACAATCCAGAAAAATATATTTTTGAGTTTTAATACTGCATCTTCTTTGATATTTAATTAAGACTACCATGTATATACACATACACTTATGTACATGTATGTGTCTATATATATACATATACATATATATATATATATGTTTAAACTATAAGCTAATTTTACCTTCCTTTTGTGTTTTTGTTTCCATAAAATAGATAGAACTTCAAAAGGCAAAAGGTGAATTTGAAATATTTTTTCCTCATTTGACTCATTTGTTCTTAAATTTCAGTATTTGAAAGATTATACCACTGTAAAAGCATCTGTTTGTTTTGTAACACACTTAGATGCTACCATAAATTTCTACTAACCACTATCACCATTCTCCTTGTCTGACTTATCCAAACCAAAAACTTACTTTTCAGAGTATAGATGTTTATAGGAATAGTTTTATTTTCTTCATGTTCCTTTTAATATCTTATCATTGTAGAATTGTCTACATTCTAATCAAATCATGACTTTACTAGTTATTTTTTACTTTAGAATTTGGGACTAAAAGCCTTTAACTTATATTGAACCTAGTTGTGAGTCTTTATCTATTCAAAACTCATTGTAGATTCTCATGCTCCACCCAACACCTACGGGTTACAGATATTAATGTTGATGCCTCTAGAACTGAACTCTTGTCCACAGCAATAAGAATGTAATAACTATCTGAAAATGTACATTTATAATCTGTTTATAAAAACATCTTATTTTTCTTCCTTTGGCAAAGAGAAATAGTTAAAAAATAGAATACAATGATATTTAATTCAGTATTCACAATGAGCTTAAGTCATTAAGTTCACTATCAAGGTAATTATAGTTTATGTATCAACATCTTTTGCAGACAAAAACTTTTAAACACTCCCCCAAGGCTGATTTCCATATACAGCCAGAATAAGAGGATTATATGTGAGACCATGAGTCTCTGATTTCATCCCATTTTTGCTCAAGCAAACTCTTCTCTGCAAGTGACCTCATTGGTCCTTCTGTCATCCTTATTTTTTCACTTCAGTCTCTGCCCACTGGTTGCTTCTTCACCACCTTTCTCTGTACTCTTACAGACAGGTCTAGAGAATGCACTAGACTAAATCCTGATTGGAAAGTCCAAGAAACAATGAATAATTTTTCTAGCCCAGGTTGGCAAAGAGAGATGAACAGTCCTGCAGACACTGCCAATGGAGTCTGTCTAGAAGTGTTGTTCGGGGTGCATTCTTGTGGAATCTACACACCTGGTCCCATATCCAGTAAAGAGGAGCCCTAACTTGTGTAGGGTGCAGAAACTGCAGATGGGCAGCTCTGTTGCTCACTCCCCAGTTCTGAACGGTAGGTCCAGGGAGGACTTCAAGGGGTGGCATTCTGGGGTAAAGAGTGATTTCAGTCCTTAGGCTGTGTACTGAGGAAAGAGCAAGTTCAGAAGCCAGCAGTCACTGTATGGCTCATACCTCAGGAGCATGGCCTAAGTTCCAGCTTCCAGCCAAATCTGAAGCCAGGGCAGGAATCTGTCACTCTGAACCAGGAAAATGTTCCAGCTAGCAGGTGACTGTTGAGTCCAGCAGCAGTCTACTGAAACTCCATATGGGTAAATCCACAGACCTGTTGCTCAGACCCCTCCTGGGTCAGGAACTTGCAGAGCTTAGACCAGAGGGCCAGCAATCAGAGATAGAAATCTTATAGGTCTCCAGCCTGAGCTGTCCCCTGAGGTCCTGGAATAACGTAACAATTAATATTCCAAGAAATCTGCATGACCAGCCCAGACATTCCTTCCACAAGAGCATAAAAACTGTGTTCCTAACAAATCCTGAAGTCAAGAAGGAGGCTGAAAAAATGAGTTAACAGCAAAAAAAAGGATCTTTACATAAAGAGCTATTAAAATGACAGAGCTGCCAAGACCCAGAACAAGAGAATGACTCCAAAATGTCTACCTTCTTTCCTCTCCAGGCTTCCCTTAGGACTTCCACTGGACCTTTTCTTGCCATACAAACCTTTTCATTGTGGAATCTCATTGCTCCCATGGACTACTTCTCACTTTGGAAATCCTACCTGGCCCCATATCCTTTCCCTCTGATTGGCTGGTTCTTTCCAAAACTTAGGTTTTAAAAGATTCCCAGACCAACTAATGTCTTCATTCCCCTCCAAGCTGCATTCCTGACTTTTCATGGCCATGCCTCGTGTTTTCCCCATGCCCTTCCCTCACTAGAATGTAAACTTCTTACGGGAAGGGACTTTGCCTGCTTGTTTTTTTGTATTCCCAGTGCTTAGCATATTGACTGGCATAGAGTTAACTAAATGCTTGTTTACTAACAAATCCTCAAAGAAAAAACATAGCTCAGAAATGGAGCTAGAATTCTTTCAAGAGGTGAAGCAAGGTTTTAAAAACAGTCTAAAAAAAATGGGAAAAAATGAGAGCTGTGAAAGAAAGAATTGGAAAGGGGATTAACAGAGTGGCACATGAGATACAAACCTTGCCCAAGCAACAAACTCCTTGAAAATTAGAATGAACCAAATAGAAGCTAATGATTCCATAAGAAAGCAAATACTAAAAAAAGGTCAAAAGACTGAAAAACAATACAAGGTATTTCATAGCAGAAGCAACTGACCTGAAAAACAAACATAGGAGAAATAATTTAAGAATCATTAGACTGCTTGAAAGCTATGACCAAAAACAAAGCTACATACCATTTCAAGAAATTATGACTAAGGGAAAAGTGAAAATAGAATTCATCAGTCACTGCCTTAAAAAAATTCAGAATTAAAACTCCTATGAATATTATAACCAAAATTCAGAGCCTCTAAGTCAAAGAAAAAAGATCTATAAGCAACCAGAAAGAATTGAAGAGCCACAGGATCACAAATGATTTAGCAGCCACCACCATAAAGAAACAGAGCTTAGAATACAATGTTACAGAAGTTAAGCAGTCAATAAACATGCTACATGCCAGGCAGGATATTACATACTATGATACAAAGAAAAGTAAAAGACAGTCTCTGTTCTCAAGAAACTCCTATTCTTAATATGTAAATAACTGTGTACAAATTATATACTGGATAAATTGGAAGTAAGCAAAGGGAAGACACTAGAATTAAAAGGAATTTGGACAGGCTTCATGTGGAAAGAGGAATTTTAGCTGGAATTTCAGGGAAGTCAGGAGGCAGAGATAGAGAGCATTCCATGCATGGGTGACAGTGAAAATAAATGGTGGGAGTTGGGAGATAAAATGTCTTGTTCAAGGAACAGCAAAGAGACCAGTATCACTAAACTGAAAAGTACATAGGAGTATAAGAAGACTGGAAGGGTGGAGTGGCCCAAGCTGAGAAAGGCTTTGAAGACCAGGTGATCTTATATTTAATTATGGGGGTGACTGGGAGTCACTGGAGTTTATTGAGTAGGGAAACTGCATGTCCAGACGTGCACTTTTAAGAGTACCGTTTTGACAAGTGGACGAGGAGGACTGTAGTGGAGCTAGGTTCATCGTAGGGAGGCCACCATTAGGTTATCGGCAGCAGCTTGGGTATGGTCTGCACCAGAGAAGTGGCACAGTGTTACAAGAGATGTTATGAAGATAAAATGAGCAGGCCTTGACAGCAGAGAAGAGGTGAGAGAATGAGGAGTCAAGGGTGATGCCTAGTGAAGCTGAGGGACTAGGGGAATGATGTTGCCCCTTGGCAGCATTAGGGAAGTCTGGAGGGAAGAAAATGAATTCAGCGTTGGACATGTTGAGTCAAAGATGTCTACAGGACATCTAGTTCCAGTAGGTGAGGTATAATAGGGATTTGGAGATTCAAGACTACGTCAGCCTAGGAGTTAGGGCTGGATAATATGAGAATCATTAGCATAGAGATGATGACTGAATCTATGGAAGCTTCAGAGATCACCAAGTGAAATAATGTAGATGGAAAGAGAAATGGGCCTATGACAGAACCCTGTGGGACAATTATTGTTTGGCAAGTGTGACCTGGGTGAAGATCCAGAAATGAGACTGAAAAGAAGCAATATGATGGGTAGGAGAAGAATCAGGAGAGAATAGTCAAAAAACTTACAAGGAGAAAAGGGGATTAACATTGTTTAGAACTACAAGAAGTTGAGAAAGATGAGGATTGAGAAAAGGTCATTTGGAGTTGATTTCAGAATTGTCATTAGATTTAGCATTTAAGAGATTATTAGTATGTAGGCTTACAACCAAAAACAACAGCCAACAAAACAATCTAACTCTATAGGGGAAAAAGTGAACCTTCAAGAAAATGAAAATACCAGAGTTAAGTAACCACTTTGAAACCCACAGTCAAGAGACAAATAAAAAGGTACACATTAGTAAACAACCCTAAGCAAAGATAAACTTCATATTCCAATATGGGGAAATAGTACTTGTGCCCTTGAATCTTGTCATTATTGGGGTTCATAGGGGGAGTCTAATAAGGAGAGGACCTGGAGTGATTCTGTTGTTTCAAGAATCTTAAAAGAATGGGGAGGGGAAGAGGAGTTGCAAGGAGCAGGTGGGCAATGGACAGGAAGAATGGGGGAAATAATACATGACTATGCAACAAAAAGGAGGGAATAGGGGGAGTAGGTGACACATGAACCTCACTCTCAACTGGTGAAAGGAGGGAAGAATACACATACACGTCACTGGATTGAGAAATACATTTCAGCCAACAGGAAAACGAGGTAAAAGGAAAAAAAGAAGGGGAAGGTAGATTAATGGGGAATGAGGAATTAGTTCTAAGCAAAAAAAAAAAAAAACTAAGGATATACAAAAATACTTAAACTTTTTGTGGCAAAAAAATTGCAAAGGAGGTTCCTGTCAATTGGGGAATAGCTGAACAAGTTATGATACATAAATGTGATAGAATACTGCTGTGCTATATAAGAAATTACGAAGGGGATTATTTCAGAGAAGCCTGGGAAGTTTTGTATGAACTGACACAGTGAAATAAGAACTAGGAGATTACTTTATGTAATATTAAAAAGACAATTTTGAAGGACTTAGAAACTGATTAAAAATGGAATGACTCACCACAATTTCAGAAAATCCAGCTGTACATTTATGTGCCTTCCTCAAGCTCTGTTTAGCAGAATATAAAAAGGAGTGCAAGAGGCAGGTGGTGGGAATAATTCACTGTTGAGATTTAGCAAGACATAAAGGGCAAGGAGTCTGACCTCAGATACTAGGTGACCCTGGGCAAGTCACTCAACCCTGTTGGCCTCAGTTTCCTCATGTATAAAATAATTTGGAGAAGGAAATGGCAAACCACTCCAATATTTTTGCCAAGAAAGCCCAAAATGTCACAAAGAATGGGTCACAATTGAACCACAATAATAAACAACATGACTTTAGAAGAGTCCAAAAGAATCAATTTTAGCTTAAAAATTAATTTAGGTTTTAAAAAGTCTGCATTATTTGACATCATATTTCAAGGATCTTTAATTTCTTTGATGTGCATACCACCTCACTACCCCCCCACACACACACATCATAATTCCTTTGTCACTTTGTAACCACATATGGTGGTCTTTGAGTTTCATAACCAATTAGTAAGAAGCCTGTTCAAACTTGTTAGGCTGTCCTTGGCTGGCAAACACTCGTTCAGTCGCTTGGTAGTATCTCCCCAAACTTGCTTGTTTCTGTGTTTTGTCATAACCTTTAAGTACCTATGATTCATCTGGGCTCCATGATGAGACATAAAAGTAAAAATTGTCACATATAGACCAAAAAAAAAAAAAGGTGAATCATCATCTATACATTTCTACAAAAATGATGTGCTGATGTGAGTACATGTTCAAATAAAGATGTCAAGGAAACATACTTTTTTATCCACAAGTCCAGTGAAATTCCAGCTAATCATGCAGTTCTGTCACAGTTGGAATAACCACCCATGTATTTGTGCATTTCACCTATGTATTTGATGAATGCAGGGAAAATATTCCTCCTTACACCCACCACTGGCCCTTCAGGGGTGGGGTAGATTTAGAAATCTCTAGTCATTAACTCCTTTCAATTAAGTACAAATGTTCAATATAGAGGCAAGACATTAAGCCAATGTTAATGATTAATACCTAGGTGCAAATTAGAATAGGGGATTAGCACTGGCAGAGAACATTTAAAGGTCTTGGACCTAGAATCAGAAAAATGTTACTTGGGTGAGTGGAGGAGAAAGGTCTGAAGAATTCCTGAAAGGATAAACTTTGATGAATTTGCTTACATTGGGGAAGTTTGAGAAACTAAAGAACACCAGCTCAGTGAAGAGATTTCCAAAAGGGAGAAGGGAGGTAAAAATGGGGAATGGTTTGGATACTTAAGATAAATTTGATCAAATTCATGTGTCGAGGCCACACTGATACTTGTTACTAAGAAAACCTGGGTTCAAGTTCTAGCTCCTTCACTTACTAATTGTGTGACTGTGGGCAAGTTGGTTTTCCCTTTTGGTCTTCATTTTTCTCATCTGCAAAATGGGGATAATTAAAAATACTTATACTACATATTGCAGGTATTATTTGTTTTGGGGGATGAACCTTAAAGTCTTTATAACTATGATTACTATTATCCAGAGCCACTCCTAAATACAATACTTAATAATGTGTGTGTGGGGGAATCCCCATCGTTTGTTTGTAGTATGAGAATTGCTTTCTTGACTTTTTGATAGTTCACTCTAAAAAAGTACCCAAATTTCATTTTTTTTGGTCAACTTGATTTACATATTTGTAAGCTTCACTTGGTAAGTTATTTTTGGCCACTGGTTTATAAATTGCCATATGATGACCCCACACGTTTCCATCCTCTAGTTTGATCAGCATCTTTTTGTTATACATAGGTGTTCTCTCTGGTGGCAAAAGAGGGTTATACATAGTACATAGGGTAAAATATTTATTTTTTTCCTGATTCTGTTTTCTAAGATACTTCCAGAAATGTACTGTAGTAGATGGTTGGGCCTGCCCACATTAAGTTTTTTGTTTTGTTTTTTTTTTTTGTATCTCTCTTGGGGCTGAAAAAATGCTCTTTACCTGAAAAAAAGTGAGGTAAACCAAAAAATAGAGACCTCCAAAATGTTTTTTAATCCCACTGTCTAGCCTAAAATAAAGATTAGAACACTAGCATGTTAATATTTATTTGAAATATTTCCCTTAGATATGTTCATGAAAAGAGGTAGCATGGTATTACTATAGATGGAGTATTGGGCTCCCAATAAAGCCCTGAGTTCAAATCTTGCCTGTTGACATTTGTTAACAGTATGACCCTGGTCAAGTCCCTTGATCTTTACATATATAGGAAACTCCCTAGGACTTATATATTAAGGCATAAATAGATTGTGCTTTACAGTGATGGGAGGGAATCCCCAAAGGGGAGTTCCTTAGACTGACTAATCTTTCATTTGCATAGTCCCAAATTTATGAAATATACCTTCTTGAATCATTAAGAAAATTTATGCCCAGATTTTCAGGAATGTATTTCCTTTTAGAAAGCATGCTATATTCTAACGTCCTAAAAACAATTGATTTGGCTTTTGAAAAAGCACGTTACTTGAAAACATTTAGCTCTCATAAAAAAGGGATCTCAGAACTAGAAGAGATATTAGAGACCATCTAGTTCAACCTTCTTAATGCAGGAATATTCAGTATTCTTGATAAATATTTCTTTCCTTCCTTCCTTCCTTCCTTCCTTCCTTCCTTCCTTCCTTCCTTCCTTCCTTCCTTCCTTCCTTCCTTCCTTCCTTCCTTCCTTCCTTCCTTCCTTCCTTCCTTCCTTCCTTCCTTCCTTCCTCCTTCCTTCCTTCCTTCCTTCCTTCCTTCCTTCCTTCCTTCCTTCCTTCCTTCCTCCTTTCCTTCCGTGACATCTCACCCAGCCTGGCAGTGTTGTACTTACTCATGAGTGAACTGTTATTGATTGCCATACAAGTTTTGACCTGCTCTGTTTCCAGCCTGCTCTGGTTAGCCCTTCCATAGGCAGCCTGATGACTTCCTTCCCTGCCAGGGACTCACCATATTGGTGCCATACTTTGTGAGGATACCTGATTGGCATTAGCCCTATTATACTTCAGAACTCCTGAGTTCAAGCAGTTTATAGCAGTTTACAGTTTTATAGGCTATTTCTAGCCTCCTTAGTAGGAGGGACTCCAGGGGAAGCACCACCACACCACTTCTTTCACTTTTTAACTAGCTCTATTAGAAAGTTCTGCTTTATATTGTCAAAATCTACTTCCACCCATTGGCCCTTTGGAGCTACATAGAATCTGTTTAATCCAGCTTTCATATAATAACCCTTTAAGTAGCTGAAGGCTGTCTATCAGGGCTCCTGATCCTACCAAGTGTTTTTCCTCCAAGCTCTTAACCTACATAATACATATTAGTTTATTTAATACAATATGCTTTAAAGCTCTTATTAACCTAGTTATTTTTCCTTTGCTCCATATTATCTTTACTCTTGAAACTTGAACATCCTGTTCTAAGTATGACCTAACCAACCCAAAGTACAAAGGAACAAAAGTGGATTTTTGTTCTGGACACCAGATTCTCTTCCCCATGATTCAGGGACACTTCCCCCCTCCCCAGCATTCTTAGTGAATCATCCCCAGGAGACCCTGTTCTTTTTTCTGCTTCTGCCCTTACTCCAGTGTAAAATTCCAGGTTGGTCTCTGAAAACAAAGCTATATATGGTCTCCCCAAATGTAAGTCATCGTGTACTTCCCATGGAAGTATAGTGTACAAAATGGGGATCCATCACGGAGCAGCTCATTTCCCCCAATGCAGAAACTGTGCATGATATAACAGGTCAACGGGGTGCCTGAACAAAACAAGGAAGCATAAGACTTAAATAGCCCATTAGTGTTATTATTTCCCCCTCTCCCCCATGGTAAAAAGCTCTTTATGGGCCTGCAGAATAGGCAAGCCTTAATTAGTTCAATGCTTTATTATGGAGAGTTGGCAAAGTCCATATCTCCTGCTCTGCCTTGGAATAGCTTGGTTAGCTACAGACTCTTTTGGTTGGCAGACCTCTTATCGATACAAAGAGCATGTACTTAGAAAAATCTCCCTTAGAACTAACAACTCAACTCTGGAATTTGGGAATCTTGAGTTCAGGGATTTTCAGCTCCTAAGGATGGAAACATCTTTCTCAGGATCACTAGTTAATTGAACTGTTCTTATAAGATAAAAAGCCTAGTAACTAATGTTTGCCTGGATAAGCATGCCGTCTTTGACTGCCAGGTCTTGCCTTATGTTACTATTGCTGCTGGTGAAGGGAGAGAAATGCTTTCTTTCACCTTGGCTGGAATTCCAAGGGAGAGACAAGAGTTCATTTCCCTTAACTGGTGCCAATCTTGAGGCAGCTGCAGTCATCAGGGACCAATCAGAACTCCACTATGCCATCTCAGAAAGGGGTTAATGCATTTGTCCTGCTCTATAGGAGATGCCTTCTTTCCACAAAGGTCAGTACCCTGTAATCTCATTGGATGTTCTCCTACTAATCAAGCCAAAATAATTCTCTTAATGAAAGCTGATTGAAGCAGTTGGGAGGGGAATTAGTAATACTACTGTTACGATCAATAAAATCCCAGTTGTTTGTTTTTTTTTTTACCTTAACTATTATAAAGCTACTAACCTGCTAAGAATAAGAACTGAAATTGATATAATATTTAGGCATAAAGTCTGAGCATGATTGAACCTGAATTGGTTTAACTGGTTCTCACAGGGATTCAGAGGGGACAAGAGTAGTTTGTTAGTCATGGAAGAGTAGGTTATCATGCCTTTATCAGAAGCACTTACCTTGGCTCCTAGAATGATGATTTGATTTTTCTCTCCTGAGCCAGAGCTGGGAGGGAAGAAAAGACTGGTCCTGGTCCCTAAATGTCTTTGTTAGGTTCTCTTTATCTCCTTCTGGGTAATGTAATCTATTCCCATGGATTCAATGATCATCTTTATGCAAATGACTCCCAAATCTATAAATTAAGCCCTAAATTCAGCAGGCAGTTAGTTGGTACTGTATCTCTAACTGGATTGCTCCACAGTCATCCCAAACTCAACTTGTCCAAAACAGAACTCATGTATTCCTCCCCTATCCCTGAACTATCCTCTTCTCTACTAACTGGTCATCCTCCAAACTTTGCTGTTTCTGTCAAGGACCCTACCACTTTGCCAATTACTTGGGTTTATAAACTTAAAGTTATCTTCAAGTCTTTTCTCTCAAAACCCACCATCTAATCAGTTGCCAAAGCATATCAATTCTGCTACCACAACACAGCACCCCATTCATCACTATACACCATCCTAACTCTGGCCCTCTTCACCTATCACCAAGACTATCGCAAAAGACTACTAATTTGATTTCCAGTTTTCAGTCTACATGTGTGCCAAAACAGTCTTCCTAAGGCACAAATAATTGTTTCACTTTCCTGCTTCAGAAGGTTCAATGATGCCATAGTGCCTCTAGGAGAAAATATAAAATCAGCTTGACATTTAAAACACATAATCTGCCTTCAGCCTACTTTTCAGGTTTATTTCAAACCACTCTCCTTAAGATACTTCTGTTTCAGACAGACTGGCCTTTTCCCCAAGTTTCTCAGTTCCTCTTTCTTTGTCCCAGTTACCTGCAATAGTTTTTCCTCCCCTCTTCCTCATAGAAGCTCTAGCTTCAATTATGTCCTAGTTCACAGGTCATACTTCCTATTCCCCTAATTCTATGAGTTTTCTGTTTCCTTAAATGACCTGATGCAGAATATAAGCTCCTTGAGGGCCAGGACCACTTCTACCTTGGTATTCCTAGCACCTAGCATGGTGCCTTGCACAGATGCTTAATAAATGCTTGTTTTATTGGATGAGAGTAATTGGATAAGAATAATAGTGCTCTCTACAAAACCTCCAACAGGTGACCAGTCAGCTCCAGTGAAGAAGCATCAACTACCTTTCAAGGCTACCCATTCCACATTTGGATAGCTAAAATTGTTCTAAGATTTAAATTTTGAATAAGGAAACAATCTTCATATACCAAAGTCTAGTTTCTTAGGAAATATTTTTTTACTTGATAGTGTATTTCTAACAAAAAAAAATAGAAACTCTCCTATGCTTGTCATAATTTATATGGGAAAGCACAGTTGGTGTTATATCATATTAAGGGATGAAAATATTTTGCAGATATAACTTTTGAAGGATATAGGTTTCTTTTTCATTTTGTAGTTTAGCTATACAAGGTTTTTACATAGAATAGTAATATTCCTTCCTAAAACAAAATGAAACATGCATGTGTGTGTGTGTGCGTGTGCGTGTGTGTGTATACACAATCATCCTTCGACCTCATGACTTTCCTCATTGCATTTTCGAAATATCGTGGGTCAGCATAAAAAGTTAAATGGAAACTTTCTGGGAGTTTTGCAGAAGCCACAGATGACACACATAGGCCAACAGATGACAGAAAAAGTTTAGAAACTCAGAAATGCATAAAATATGTATATATATATATATAGTATTGTATTATATCAACATATTTTATCTTTTAATATCATAATAATTCAGACTTCTCTGGTATGAAGAGATGGCCAAAAATTTTTGCATAGATTTTCCAGATTGTGGGGGTACCACACTTCCTTTCCATGCCATATCCCAGTGATGTGGAAGGGATAATTGTATGTATATATATCAAAGTTTTGTTTTTAAAAAAGACAATAACTAATGAAGGGGGAAGCTAGGTAGTGCAGTGAATAGAGCACCAGGCCTGGGATCAGGAAGACCTAAGTTACAGTCTGGTCCCATACACTTCCTAGCTGTGTCATCCTGGGCAAGTCATTGGACCCTATTTGCCTCAGTTTCCTCATCTGTAAAATGAGCTGCAGAAGGAAACCACTCCAATATCTTTGTCAAGAAAACCCCAAATGGGATCAGAAACAGCTGAACATCAATGACAAATAACTACTAAAGAAAATCAGGAGCTTCATCTGCGATAATAACGTATGTATTTGACTGAAGACCATGTAAATGGTAGCGGTAGCCAAAGTGTGGAGGTGCAGGCGGTGTCCGGGTGTCATCTGCTGCCGCTCAGGCATGTTGTCATTTCACCAAGAGGACAGCTAGTTGTTTCTCTTCAGCTTCTGTTCTCAGGGGCCCTGGCCTCGAGGCCGTGTTCCTACAGATGTGCGCTGGAGTTACCAAGGACCACTGCCCCTAGCGGTTCCTGTGCTGATGAGTTGCCACAGAAATGTCCTTGGCTTCCAGTTCCATGGTCTTTTTTACTGAATTCTCTTTGGCCCAGGATTAAAGGCTTAAAAAACCCTTCCCCCTCCAGTTAGGAGGAGCTTATCTTTTCTGTGTGTGTTGCCAAAATGAATCATGTCAGAAGCTTTCCATTCTCCTTTCCAGGTTGTCACATGGAGCTAACCATCTTCCCTCATGACCTTAGATACATGTAGGACTTCTAGGTCCTGAGGTAAACGTTCTCTCCAGACTCAGAACTTTTTCTCTAGGGGTTCTAGTGTATGGAACTCTTTCTCAGGTCCACCATAGATTTTGTTCTGCTAAAGAGCAAACCATCCTGTGGGAGCCCTGTTTGGTTCAAAACCTATTTTCTTTTCCCTACTTCTTTCTTTAGAGTCAATCAGAATCACGTAGGAAAGAGTTGGTTTGTTTAATTGTCGTTCGGTCGTTTCAGTCATGTCCAACTGTCCATAACTCCATTTGGGGTTTTCTTGGCAAAGATACTGGAATGATTTGTTATTTCCTTCTCCAATTCATTTTACAGATGAAGAAACAAAGGGAAACAGGGCAAATGGCTTGCCCAGGGTCACACAGATCCGAAGTGTCTAAGGTGGGATCTCGAATCTTCTTGACTGTAGACCTGGCACTCTGCCACCTAGCTGTCCCTGTAACATTGATCTGAAATCTAATTTCTGAAAGGATGTTGACAATTTAGTGACTGGAAATTTCCATTGTCTAACTACTCATTTTTCTGTAGTAAGTGACCCAGTCTTAAATCTGAACATAACTTTAAAGAAAACTGAGACAATTTGCTGGCAGACCCCATCATTTTTGAAATATGATTTGAATTTATAAAAAGAATGAATTCTGCCTTGTGCTTCAGTGGGGATGAGCAGTGTGTACAGTGCAGTCTTAAGCAAAATCTCTGGCTATTCTTTTAAAATTAAGACAAACTTTTCTCAAAATGATGTAACTTTTCTTGAATAGAACCATGTAATTTAATGTAAATTTAGCATTCAAGAATTCTCTTTTGATAATAGGAGCGGCATAGGGGACAAGTATGTATTTCTCCCAAGGAAAAATCCTCCAAAGCCAGGAGACAAGTATGATGAAACATATGTGAGCAGGACAAGAGAACAGTCTCCCGGGAATGTCGATTATTATTTTTTTCTGAGGATGTAAACAGAAGATGATTGCTCAGAGAGAGGGGTGTAAGGCAAATGGAACAGTCAAATATCTCTTGGTGAAATGCCTGCAACACAAGAACATTTTTAAAGGACTGTTACTTGGGCAAAGATTTAAACAGCAGTCAAATATGTCAAGAAATAGCCTACCTGAGCATTCTTCTCCACTACACGGTATTAAACACTTAACAGTTTACAAAACACTTTCCTCACAACAGACCTGTGAGGTTAATATTTAGTGAGGCTTAGACAATTTACTGACTGGAAATTTCCATTGTCTATTTCTGTATTAAGTGACCCAATCTTAAAATTGAACACAGCTTTTATGAGGACTGAGACAAAATTTTGTGGACAGATCCCATCCTTTTCGAAATATGGTTTGAATTTCTAAAAAAAATAAAAAATAAGTACTGCCTAGTAGATCTCACTGGTGATAAGCAGTATGTATAATATTCACTTAAGCAAAATATCTGGCCACCCTTTTAAAATTGAGATAAACTTTTCTCAAAATGATGTATATAATTTTGGGTATTTGGGTATGATTAGTGGTCAAACCCTGTGTTTTCACTGGTATAAAAGATCATAGACTCATAGTTCTAGAGCTGGAAGAGATCTCAGAGTCCATCTGGTCCAGACCCCCTCTTGCCCATTTTATAGATGAGGAAACTGAGGTTTGGAATGATAAAGTCATGGTGACTCCAAGCCTATTGTTATTCCTGCTGTACTGTCTTGCTAGGTGGTACAGTGGATAGAATGTTGGGATTGGAATCACAAAGACTTGAGATCAAATCCTGACATAAACACTTAGCTGTATGATCCCGGGCAAGTCACTTAACAGATGTTTGCCTCAGTTTCTTCGTTTGCAAAATGGGAATAATATTAGTAGCATTAGTATCTACCAGGGTTGTAGAGGATCAAATGAAATGATAATATTTGTGAAGTGCTTTACAAACTTTAAAATGCTGTAGAAATGTTAGCCATTATATCTATAATGATAATAATGAAGAAAAATAGATTTAAATAATGCTATCTGGAGTTAATTTTTTTTGAAAGGCTTGAATAGTCTACCACCAAGTTGTGATAAATTGCTGTGAAAAAGCAAATTATTTCATATATTTTGAATACTTCTGAGAAATGATTCCTTTTTACCAAGTAGCATGAAGTAACTTATTCATCAACATAATAATAATAAAAAAAACCCACTTGGTTTTAAGTGACTACTATCTGGTAATTACAAGCTTCTTTGGACCTCTTCACATTTTTACGTTAAAATAAGTTTCTGTGCTTGATGCTTTTTTTCCAGTCCAATTCCTTGAAGTCTTCCTTCTTGTTTGTCTTTCCTTGCACTTTCTATCAGCCTCCATCCAGGGTTGTTTTTAGAGTTGTCAGAGTTGGAGATAGGCAGGACTTTTGCACAAAAATAAAACTGTTTGGCTAGTCTTCCCTTTTACAACATTTCCATTTTTTAAAGGGTGGGGTGGAAGGGGGCTGCCAGTGAAACTGCTGGTAGTTGGGAGATGAAATTTGTTCCAGGAAGAAAAAGGCCAGTGCATTAGTTCAAAGATTAACTGTGGGCAAGGAAACAACAGAATCGCAATAGTTGGGGGGTGGGGTGGGCACAAGCTAGGAAAGAACAACTGGTCCAAGGACACTTTTCCTTTGGGTGTGTTGGCTAGCATCCTGCTTCTAAGAGTAGAGGCTGAGACTCCTGTGGGCTTGGATCATTCCCAACCTTTCCAAGGAGAGGAAGCTTTGAGAGGCTTGTTTGCCTAGGAGTAATTTGGTTTGGAAAAGCAGCTAAGCTAGAGGGAGAGATGATATACTTGTCTTCAGAACAAGGATTGTTATGGTACCTTTGCATGGACCCACAGGAGCAACAGTTTTAAATAAACAAAAACCAAAACAACCAAACAAACATGATCATTCAGAATCCCAGAATTGTTTGGATATTTGGTAAAAGGCTATTGCCTGGTGGTAGCACAGCCTACAGAGATGAAAATTTGGAAAACACTAGATAATCACCATAAGTTAATATGGAGTCTCTCAAGAGGAAGAATTATTGAAGAAGAAAATCCAAGTCAAAAAGGCATGAAGTGCCAAGGGAGCAGATCAGGGAGAGTTCTGATAGTCCCTTAGGACTAAGGGCTCCTGATCTTTTCAAATGGGCACAGAAGCATTTCAGCTCAGAACTGAAGGTGATTCTACAGGGTGCCAAGGTGAGGGATCAACACAGTGGGTGGAGCCTGGACAGTGGAAGTTCAGATAGAGAAAGCAGCCTGAAGGGGTGGAGCTGGCCTGGAAATCTTCACAACTGTAATATGATATCTCCATTTTCTCCTTGGACTTTCTAATGGGACTTTCTGAACCCACATCCTTTAAGCCTGGGAAAAGTTGGTTTACATTTTTTTTGTTTTAAAGATTATATTGTCTTTATAAAGTTGTCCCCAGGCATTTGCTAGTTTAGGTAAGAATGCCATTGGGAAGAGGTAACTTGAGGGGAAAGAAGGAAAAAGAGATTTTACACTAAGGTGTTTTGTTGCAACACTAGCTTTGACTAGGTGTTTGAGGAGAGGGAGAGACAGAAAGAATTATAGATCTTTTTTTTTGTTACAACTCCTGTTCTTTAGTTCTGTCTGACCTTTCATGACCCCTTTTGGGGTTTTCTTGGCAAAGATACTGGAGTAGTTTTCCATTTCCTTCTCCAGCTCATTTTACAGATGAAGAAACTGAGGCAAACAGGGTTAAGTGACTTGCCCAGAGTTATACACCTACTAAGAGTCTGAGGCTGAATTTGAAATCAGGTAGATAAATTTTCCTGACTCCAGTCCCTGCACTTTATCCTGCATTCCACCCAGCTGCCTACAACTTCCTAGAGAGTTTTATAAGAGGAAGCCCATTTAGGAAATGAATTAGCTTACCACCCTGCCTCACTACTGTTAGAGACAACATGCCTTCTTGCCTCCTGAAAAATGTGTTGCTTTTTACTGGTAGTACAGTTAGAGTTTACTTCAGTAAGCAAACAAACAAAGAAACCAGTAACTCTAAGTCGACCTGCATTTGTATTTTCTCCCAGTCATCTTCGGTAATTTCCTGATCGCGCCTTTTTTCAAACTGCTTAAGAATGCTTCTGTTTGCAGCTATGCAGTAATCAATTTCGGAAAAGAGCTCCTCTATATTTATGTCATAGGAAGACAAGATCCTGTTGCTGATTTCTGTGAACTAAGAAAGGAGAAAAACTTATTTATTATTAATTTTTAAATTTTGGATTAGTTTAAAGCAAACAAAAATGTTGAATTTGAGTTTAGGTAAGAAATCAAACAATTCTGTGAGCTCAGCTGCCCTAATGGCTGTAGGGCATTTTAGATAGGTAAGTCATTTATTAAGTGTTTTCTGTGTGCCAGGCATTGTGCTAATAAGCACTAAGAATACAATTACAATAGAAACAATAAAGATTTCATCAAAGAAAATGATAATTATAAGGCAATGTGCCAAAACTTATGGGATGCAGCTAAAGCAGTTCTAAGGGGGAAATTTATATCTCTAAATGCTTTCATCAACAAAACAGAGAAACAAGTCAATGAATTCATTATGCAATTAAAAAAGCTTGAACAAATAAAAAAATCCCCAACTGGAAAATAAGTAGAAATTCTGAAAATCAAAGAAGAGCATAATAAAACTGAAAGCAAAACAGGTCATTGAATTCATCAATAAACCTAAGAGTTAGGTTTTTTTTTTGAGGGGGGAAACTAATAAAGAGATAGAAAGCCTGATCAGAAAATAAGAGGAAATTGTTTGTATAAAAATGAAAAAAGGAAAACTTATAACAACTGAAGAAACAAAAGAAATTATTAAAAATTATCTTGATAATTTGCATATTAGCAAAATTGAACTTGGAGGAAACAGAGGAATAGACAAAACATGAAATACTCAGAATAGGAAAGGAAGGAATATACTATTTTAAAAATCCAGTATCAAAACTAAGAAAATGACCAAACCATGAGTGAATTCCAAGAGAAAAAACTCCATGACCGATGGATTCACAGTGAAATATATTAAACATTTGAAGAACAACTAATTCCAAAGACAGTTAAATAATAAGAGAAGGTACCATTAATTCTCTTGCTATGATACAAATAAGGTTTTGATACGTAAACTAAGGAGAGAAAGCAGAGAAAGGAGATTACAAATCTTTAAGGAATACTGATACAAAAATTTTAAATAAGATATTAGCAACTAGGTTACAGTAACATATTAAAAACATCATTCACTATGACCAACTTGGGTTTATACCAAGATTTCAAGGTGGGTTCAAAATAAAGAATAATAATAATATAAAAGGTCATGTTAATAATATAAATAATAAAACTAATATGATGTCAATAGATGCTAAAAAAACTTGGCAAAATTCAATACTTATTTTTATTAAAAACTCTAGGAATCATAGGAATAAGTGGACCTTTTTAAGAAAATATATAGTACATAGTATTTTATTTAAATCCAAGAGATGTAATGGAGAAAAGTTAGAGACCTTTCCAGTAAGATAAGGGATAAAGCAAGGATGCCTATTATTTCAACTGCTATTTAACAACGCTAGAAATACCAGTGATAGCAAAAAGAATAGAAAGAACTCAAAAGGACAAGCATAGGCAAAGAGAAAACAAAATTATTGATTTTTGCAGATGATATCATGGTGTGTTTAAAGAACCATACAGAATCAACAAAATTAATTGAAAATAGTGTACTCATTAGTGCATATAATGAATCCTATGAATTGGTTGCTTATTGGCACTATGAAGTTAAAATTATGTAAAATATAGTAATTGATTCTAGTTCAATGCTAATATGCGGTACAAATTTAAACAATGCAAACACTGTGGAATTAATTATTTGCCCTAATTGGGATGTACATAGAAACATTCCTCAGCCTATACCTCCAAAGAAATCAAAAAAAGAGGAAGAGGATCTATGTGCACAAATATATTTAAGGCACTCTTTTTCATGGTAGCCCAAATTTGGAAACTAAGGGAATATCTTTCTAATGGAAAGTGCCTAAACAAATTGTAGTATACGAATGCAATGGAATATTATTATGTCATAAGAAATGATGAAATAGAAAATATGAGAAGAAACTGGGAAAACTTCTACAAATGGATGCAGTGTGAAGTGAAAACCAAAACAGTTCAATGATAACAATAGAGAAAATCAACTTGGAGAAACTTTAGAATTGTGATCAATGTCATGATAAATTATGTGTTCAAAAGAATGAAGATGAAATACTCCACTGACTTCCTGCCAGAGAGGTAATGAATTTAAAATGCAGGAAGAGACATACATTTTCAGACATGGTTACGTGGGAATTTATTTTGCAAGACTATGCAAGACAATGTATTGAGGGATTGGCTTTTTATTTGCCCAGTGGGGGAAGGGTAGATGAATGTTACTTGAAAAAAAGAAGAGGAAGTGAGATTAAGGGACATACGAAGGGGATGGCCTTGCTAAAGAGAAGGGTCCCTTCTTAATCAGAGATCTGAATGAAAGCAGAGATAGTGAAGGTGATGTCATGGATGTGAGATGAGAAAAGCTAAAGGAGAAGGAGCTCAGAGTGAATGTTCTCTCCATCTCTCTCTGAAATAGGTGGAAGGGAAGGGACTAAGTGGTTACATGGTACCTACTATGCCTCAGGTGTAGTGAGAAGTGCTTTTTACAAATATGTAATCCTCACAGCAATCATGGGATGGAAGTGCTATTATTATCCTCATTTGGCAGTTGAAGAAAATGAAGCAAAGAGAGGTGAAGTGATTTGCCCAGGGTCACATAGCCAGTAAGGGTCTGAGGCTGGATTTAAACTCAGCACTTATTGACTCTAGGGCCCACGCTCTAGCCACTATGCCACCAGCAGCCTCTAAGTATGAGGTCAGGTCCTTAGGTGAGAAGATTAGGAGAAAAGAGTGCCATGGGAATCTGGAGAGAAGAAAAGATTTGGAGCAAATACCAAAGAGATAAGAGAGTAGGATTGCCTTACTTCAAAGAGGGCCTAGTTGAGATCACACATTTGTAGTGAAATTAGTTGGCATGGTTTTGTGACTTCTTCCAGATCTGCTGAGCGTTATCTGAATAGGAGTGGAAGAAGAAGATGGTAGGAGTAATACAGAGTTGGAATTTGGCACACCTTGATCAACAACAGGACAAGTGTGCAGGGGATATGAGAGCAGAACATAATATAGATTGCTGCACTGATGCACCAAGAGGTCAAGGCTGGGGAGGGGAGGGTAGCCAGAGTACACATGATGACTTGGGAAAAGTACTGAGGGATGGAAGGGTTAGACATTGTAGTATGGGCAAAGAGTGTGTGTGTATGTCGGGGGGGAGGGGGCGGATAATAAGACAAAAAGAAAGATGGAATAATAGAAGATTATGGTCAGATAAAGGAATTTTGGAGTTGTTGACCATAGCGGTGGAATTCTTTTTGGTGATCACAAGATCAAAGGTATGACTGTCCCTATGTGTAGGTCATGTATGTTGAGTAGACTGAAGAACTGAGAAGTTAAGGCATTTGACTGAACATCAGATATGTTGATCCCTTCCTATAAGGACAGAAGATGGAGAGGAAAAAGAGACTTTGAACAAGTTCTTGGACTTACTGAGGAAAAAGGAATGTTCTGTAAGTTGGTCAATAATTGCCACCAGGATCTGGATTGGGTGATATATTTGGAATGGTATAAGTGTCAAAAGACGGGGAGTTGCTAAGTGATGATGGCAGTTTTACAGAGAAGGAAACTGAGGTTCAGAGAAGTAAAGTGAATTTCTCATAGTCACATAGCTAGGTAGAATTTGAACCCACACCATGCTATCATTCCACACTGCCTCTCAGCAGATACCTGTTAAAAGATCTATCTAGCAGTTTTTAGTTGCAGAGAATGTTAAACTACCTAAACATTAATTAGTGAATCACTGGGTAAACTATGGTGTATCAGGGCAATGGAACACTACAGGGACTTGTAAAGTGATAATCACTTCATTCAATCTATGATCTCATCAGTTGGAGTACTGCTTCCTTGCACAAGTACAGATGCATAACTTCTCATTCTCTATGATTCCTGTCTATGTCTAAACATCCTCTAGTGAGGATCCACCCAACTTGCTGAAGACCTCCCTCCAGGTATTTTGGTATCTCATAGGCAACATTGATATGTGATTCGGTTTCTCTCATAGCATGTCAACTGATTGTTTGTTGGGCAGATGGGGTATCCACAGTTACTGTCTGTAGATAATGTAAAAATTGTGTGTTTCTTAGTTATTGCTGCCTTTTTGGTGGCCAGTGTGTCAGCACTATGGCAGAATATTGCCCAGGACTGAGGGTTATTTAGAATTTTTATCTGTTTCAAGAGTTATCATGAGCAAATTGAAAATAACAGGAATATAAAGATTTTTGGGAAAATGTATATGAAATTATGTGAAAGAAAGAAAATGAAATGTGCAGAACAGTACATGTACTGACTGACTACATAAAAGGAAAAATGTATACATATTGAACTGAGTAGACAAAAAATAGTAAAGGAATAGAGAGGGAATAACTGATAAGATGCTTTGGATTTACCATATGTAAAATGAATTTGACACACACAGAGACACACACATACACACATATATATGTAGCTGTAATCTATTTTGTTTAAAAATAAGTGCATGATAAATTCTTTATTTTTTTAAAGTGCCATGGGATGGATGGCAGAAATTCAGATAAGCACGATAATTTTTTTTTCCATTCCAGTCATCCATTTTGATGTTATGTATTGTGCCCTTGGTTCTTTAATTCCAGTAAGGTGGTTCTCCAAGGGGCATTAAAAACTTCACCATTCTCATAGACAAAATGCTGGAGGCAAAAAAAAAAACAAAACTAAGAAAGACGAATTCTTGAGAGGCAGTGTGTTGTAAAAGAATGAACACTGGACTTGGAGTCAGAAAACTGGAGTTCAAGTTGGTTTCTGCCGTTTGCCAGACTGTGGTCAGTGTCACTAAGTTCCAGTTTCCTTATCTGCTATATGGAGATGATACCTGTGGTTGTGAATATCCACTGAGATTATGAATGTAAAGCACTTTGTAAAACTCTGCAGTCCTAGGATATTATTAGAACCCAGTGTGAAATAAACGACTTGGCTTTTGATGCCAAATGATGTCTCTGGAGGAGGGGAGTCTTGTGCATGCCCTTTTTTTTTTTAATATCAAAGTTAAAAAAGGAAGAAAAGGGAGTAGAGTCTCTGAAGCCTTCAACAAGAAGGAATAGGAATGGTAATAGTTACATACATCGATAGTGAGAAAAGACAGCAGACAGTTGCTGCTTTTTAAATTTTGTTCGGAAATTATTAAATATGGTTTACTTTTTTTTTATTTAAACATTTTTTGTTTATGTCTTTATATGACTCATAGTCCCCTTCTTCTCACAGAGCTAGAACACATGGCATCTTAGAGATCATCTAGTTTAACCTCCTCATTTTACATGTCTCAGAGATCCATCCTTTAAATCAAGGGGGAAAAAAGTCAGTTTAGCAAAACTCCACTTCCCAGTGTGACTAAAATTCCAGACTTTTTTCAGTCCCCTATGGTCCCCCAGCTCTACAAAGAAGGGAGGGGGGGGTGCTCTCCTAGCTCTTCTTTATGGTCAGGCTTCATCATTATAATTCGCAGCATTTGGTTTTGGTTGTTTTGTTACTGTCCTTTCCATTTGTTGTTGCTGTCAGCTGTGTACTTGGTTTCCCTCGTCCTTCTTACTTCATTTTGCAAAGTCTTCCTGCGCTTCTCTGTATTCATCATTTCTTACCAAGAGGTAAGAGTCCATCACATTCATGTGCCACACTTTGCTAGCTACTCCCCAATCTAGAGCTATCCACTTTGCTTTCCAAGTTTTGCTATTACGCTAAGTGCTTCTATATTTTGGTGTATATGGGAAGTTTTCTCTTTATCACTGAACTCCTTGGGTATATACCTAGCAACAGGATCTGCTAAACATTCCAAAAAGTCATGTTTCCCATGTATGTTTTAAGAGAGAATTGTGATTCAAATAAGATTTGGAAAAGCATGCTAATCTCTTAAACACTGACTTAAGATTTACTCTTTGGAATATAGAGCCATAATACGCTACCTCAGCTTGGTGGCAATATACCTAAAATTGTAGTGACAGCTTTTTAAGGAGTCAATACATCCCTAAAGGAAATGAATCTTTACAAATGAGGCTTATAAAGTGACAATATTGATTTGAAATATTAGAAAAATTCAAAGAAAGGAGAAATCAATATAGACTTGATGGAAAAAGCCCATCTTGAACCGCCCCCTCCTTTTCTGCATTCCTCTACCTGATGATCATGTGACATGGTATTGAGACCTCCTTAGGACTGTGGCTGCCTTCCTCAGGGTACACACCATCTTATCAGGCCCTTTCTTCCCTTTCTTAAACTATGGCACCCAGAAGTGAACATTTGTCCCTACTCAATTTTATCTCATTAAATGTATTCCATTGTTCTAGTTTAGAAAGTTCTTTTTGGATTGCAATTGTTCCATATAATGTACTGGGTACTTTTCTCAGTTCTGTATCCTCTGCAAATGTGATAAGCATGCCAGCTATGCTTTCATCTGTTATTGATAAAATATTGACCAGAAAAGGGACAAGGCCAAATTGCTGAATCCCTTTGCTACAGATATTTCTCTAAGCTGATTTTGCCCTGAATTCTAGGCATAACTTTGGATAAGACACTTCTACTCTTTGAAATGAACTGGATTAGGTGATGCCTCCCAGCTCCTGCCCTTATTTCTCTTTTCTGCTGACTAAGTACCTTACACATCCTTCAGAGCCCTGTTCAAATGCTTCTTCTTTCATGAAGATTTCCAAGACAGGAAGCACTCATTCCCTGAGTTAACAAGCATTTATTGTTTACTATGTGCCAGACCACTGTGCTAAGTGCTGGTGGATAGAAAGGCAAGAATAATCCCTGCCCTTAAGGCAATTACATGCTAATGGAAGAGATAACATGTAAATAACTAGATATATTACAAGATCTATCAGAACTGATGGAAGGTAATGTAAAGGGAAAGCACCAATGAGGGTAGTTTGTTTTTTTTTTGAAAGATCTCTTGCAGAAGGCATGATTTGAGTGGAATCTTGAAGGAATCTAGGGAAGTTAAGAAGTAGAGGTAAAGGGGCAGAGTATTCTAGGTGTGGAGGGAAACCAGTTAAAAAGACACAGAAAGGATATGTCATATTTAAGGAAAGTCAAGTAGGGCAGTGTTGCTCGATATGGTTGAAGGCTGAAAAATTAGGAAGGGTTATGAAGAATTTTAAATATTAGAGAACTTTATATTTGATGTTAGGGATAAAAAAGGATCTCCTGAAGCTCAATGAGAAGGGGAAGGGAGAGAGAATATGACATGGTCAGACCTATCCTTTAGAAAAGTCGTCCTGGCATTTGAGTGAAAGACAGACTGAAGCAAGGAGATAGACTGAGACGGAGACCTCAATTAGAAGACTATGGCAATGTAGCAGGCAAGGGAAGATGAGGGCCTGAATTAAGTTGATGTCTGTGTGAAGAGACAAGTGGATATATATATTGAGTCTGAGTGATTGGAAGGATTGTGGTACCCTCAGCTGTAATGGGGGAAAGTCAGAAAGCAAGAGAATTTGGAGAGAAAGACAGTGAGTTCTGTTTGGAGTATGCTGAATTTGAGATGTTTATGGAACATGCAGGACAAGATATCTAAAAGGCATGCACAGCTAGCTTGGATGAGAGGCTGGGACTGAATGTATTCATCAGGAGTCACATGCATGGGGATAGTAACTGAACCCAAATGAGATAGTAGAGAGGGAGGAAAGAATAAGGTTTAGTACAGGACTCCAGAGGCTACCCAGTTAGTGATCATGAGCTATGGAAGAACCAGCAAAGAAGCTGAGACAAAGCAGTCAGAGAGTGAAAAGGAGAACCAGAGAGAGCAGTGTCTAGAGAGTGTCTGCAGGAGGCAGAGGTGACTGTAGAGAGGCCCAGGAGGAGGACGGACAGATGGATGGAGAAAAGTCATTTTACTGACTATAATTTCACCTGGCATTTTTTTGCCTGGCATTGTTATTATGTCCTTCCTCTTTGTCTTGTCTCCCCCAGAAGACAGTAAGTAAACAAGCAGAGGGTAAAAGTCAACTTTTCTGCTCTTCTCCATCCTCTTCTGAATTTGCATTATGCTTCACACATAGTAGGTATTCAATAGTTACAGATTTGATTTGAAGAGGGAACTGATTTAAATTGCAAATGACTTCTTGGCTATATATGTGGCAAGATTTTGGAAGATATTAAGATGAGTTCTGAATTTTCTCTTTAAGGCAGAACAGAGTAGAACACCACAAAATCCAAAGAACAATTTCAAGTAACCTAAAGGGTAATGCAGAAGACACGTAGTAGGTCTAAGTAAGTATAGCATATTATTAATGAAGACATACTAGTAACAAATGGCATAAAAATATTAATCAGATATGATAAAGAAAAAAAAGTGGGCCAGTCATTTAGTGAAAAAAAAGAGCTAATAAATGGGCAGCTGGAATACTTCATTGGTATCAATGGAATGTTAGAAGACTTAAGAGGGAGGCTGCCTTTCCTGAGGGCAGAGATTTTCTCTTTGTATATCTAGAACAGTACCTGGTACATAGTAGGTGCTTAAATGCTTATTGATTGTAAATGGACTGATTGAAAAAATATGACTAACATATTAAGTAAATCTTCTAAGGGGGACTTATGGGTAGCAATGGACAATACTTATATAGGGTAAGAAGACATGAGTGAAATTGCAAATTGCCCCATTTGAGGAAAATAATCCTCATGGATGAGATCATAGATTCATTGAAGTATTTAAAGAACAGGGTAAAGAGCTTTATTTTCATGATTCTCAGGGTCACTTCCAGAACTATGATTAAATGATAACATACTCTATTAAGTGGCTAAGTAACATTTTATGGCCTATTACCTCTATTGCAAATTTTTACCACACATATTATCTAGAGTGTATAATGATATTTCTGATTGAAAAGTGAATTAACTTGACTGTTATTTTAAAGTATTAAAGGGTCGAATAATAAGAATAGCCAGCATTTATACAGTATTTTAAAATTTACAAACTTACTATCTCAAGGTCCTCACAAGGACTTTGGAGGGAAGGTGCTACTTTTATAGTTGAGGAAACTAAGGCTATCAGAGGAAGATGACTTCCCCAGGGTCCCACAGTTACTCTCTGAGGAAGGATTTTGATTAAAGTCTTTTGCTCCAGTGTTTTTGCCTACCACTCTCTCCCCACCCCCCACCCCCAAAGCTGCATTTCAGCATGTTTATTTTGTCCTGGTTATGTGCACCAGGCTTTACTGGGTATAGAGGGTGAGCTGGGGAGAGGGATCATGGTGAGGGTAGAAAGGGAACAGTGCCAAGAGGAATCAGTCTTATATTAGCTGGCAAATCCTGATGTTTAATTTTTTTCCTTCTTTGTTTTATTACTGCACTAAATACTGTATTTAGATTATCTCTGGCAATTTGAGAAGCAGAATTTTGTAAAAAGAAAAAATTCTAATTGATTTTAGTAAAAGAAATGTAATGCTTAAAATAATTTGAGTCAACAGAAACATCCCAATTTAAGGGAAACAAAAGTTTGAAAAAGGAGAATTTCTGTTTTAAGTATCTGTTTTCCTTAATGTACATAAAGCTATCCTATATATTTGAAATATGTGATTTAGCTCAGTAACTAAAACATTGGGCTATTGATATATGAAACAATTATCAGTCATTTACAAGTAACATACCAGATGCACATTAAAAAAAAATTATCCTAACAAAAGCACCCAGGTGAACTTTGTCTACCAAGGAGACCTTTTAAAGTGATCCATCTTGATGTCAGCAAATTGCTTACTAATGTGTTGACTTATGGAAACTCTCAAAAGCAAAATGAAAAGACTGGAATTTACAGCATATCAATGAATCAGTTGATAAGCTTTTACTGGTTTAATATCCTCCAAGTCTTGCTGCTTGGAGTCACTTCAAGTTAGCAACAGAATGTTTGCCATCTCCGGGTGATAAAGGAAGTCAAAGGACTAAACAAACTTCAAGACCATTACTCTGTTTGGTGAGATTTAAATGAAAATTATCCAAGAAATCACTCGCAGGCGGTGTGGGGAAGAAAAGGGGAGCCTAAAGTCAACTACATCATCTTACAAA
Source organism: Bettongia penicillata ogilbyi (assembly GCA_023548195.1). Taxonomy (NCBI): domain Eukaryota; kingdom Metazoa; phylum Chordata; class Mammalia; order Diprotodontia; family Potoroidae; genus Bettongia; species Bettongia penicillata. Next base: position 7,397,871 of record JAJHZJ010000410.1, on the reverse strand, counting down.
TTACTTACCTAACTTCTTAAACAATGGTCAGGACTTTTAGCTAAGGTAGAGATAATGTAATGCATTTGAAAAGATTTAATTGCAGCAATAAAAGACCATACCTCAATCAAATGACATATGCAAGCAAGGTTTCTAGATAAGGATCAAAGAAATTCAAGGACCAAACACACTACATTCTAGGCAACACTTAGGGCTTTCTGTACACACTGGTGACAGATATTAGCATAACATGGTTTCGGTGACCTTTCCAAGCTGCTTTGATCTAAACTGGTAAGAACTTGAATGAATTAGTGTAGTAGAGACTACTGTATCTGACCAACTTACTACTCTGGCAAGGATATTTCTGGCTGAAATTCTAATTCTGTTAACTTAAGCATATTAAACTCAACATTTGACCTCTGTTGTATTGCCACGATTTATTATCATTATTATCTTGCCACAAGATTTCAATATATTCTGAAGGAATCAATACTTGTAACACTCTATTTCTTTGAATTGTATTGTGAGTCGGTTTTGTTAGGACTATTGCAGTGACATTTGAAAGCACAACAGATTTTTTACCATTAGTTAAGAAAAACAATTCTTTCTCACTATTATGCGTGTACTTCAAGGAGATAAAAGTGAGGTCAAAATATTCACAGTCCTTTTAGGGGTATCAGAAGACTGGAAACAAAGTGGATGCCCATTCATTGGAGGATGGCCGAAAAATTATGGTTTGTTAATAGAACGGAATATTGTGCTAAAAGAAGGATAAATATGAGGAATTCAGAGAAACACTGGGGAACACTTTAGTGGCCTGATGCAGAGTGCAGTAAGCAGAACAAAGAGAACAATAAACAATGATTATAATAATGTAAACGAAAACCCTCAAAGGCACCTGAAATCGGATTAATTGCAACATCCAATCTTGGTCCCAGGGAACAGATGATGAAACAGACATCTCTTCCCTCAGTATGAAGGTGCAAAATATTGCTTATTGTACCAAAAATGATAGTTTTGACAGACTTCTTTAATTGGTTTTCCAGTTTGTAAGGAAAGGTTTAATGGAGGAAGAATAAATCAAGAAATTACTGCCAAACTGCATCAATAAAAAAGAACAAAGACAAAAACAAAGCAACTCTTATCGCCCATAATATTTCTATTTGTGGAAATATAACACAGGAAAACTAAAAGTGAGGAAAAACCTCAAGTATAGATAGGGATAAAAACTTAAGCCTATAGGAAGACAAGTGAACTAGTCCAAAGGACACACAACACACAAACATTTTGTTCAGATCCTGAAACTTTAAATAGTTAAGGAGTATTTTCTAAATGATTTAAAATGTTTAAAATGCTAAATCTCTGTCCTTCATTCCTTATCTCTTGAAATCATAGAATTTGAGAATTTCATTTGTTGGGGATGTGACTGATGGGATTCTTTCGTAGGCACATTTTGGGTTGGACAGCCCTTAAGGTCTGTTCTAGTTCTTAGCGTCTGTGATAAGCCCCTTGAGGACAAGAACGGTTTCATCTCTTTCGTCGTGTCCCAGTGGGGCCATCCGCAGTCGTCCTGATCTATATCTTGCTACTGGATGCAGATGGCTCTGGAGGGAGAGAGTGAGGAGGGTCACTTGGCACAGTCCTGCCTCACTTAAATCCAGTTCACTTCCCAGTGTCATGGTCCTCGTTAAGAATGAAGGACAAACAAACAACAGCAGTTGTACCCCAGTGCCTAGCGTAGTGCCTGGCAAACAGCAAGCTCTTAATAAATGTGTGTTGATCAATCTGGTCTAACGGCCTCAATTAACCCATCTGAAGGGTCACAATGGTGGTTAAGTAGTGAAGTTAGGGTTTGAACCCAGCTTCTCTGACTCCAGTTACAATGTTCTTTCCACCATAACATTCTACCTCATTTATCCTTCCTTATCAGAGGGATCATATTTGACATAAACTTCTGCTATGTTCTATTACTTTGATATCCCTTAAGCCAAGTATGGAAATCTCTAAAAACTTTATAAAGTTTTAAGCACATTTTAAAAGTTAGACAGTGGTGGTGGTGAATACATGTGGTCAAAAGGCAAAATTGGAAGGGGCCAATAAAAGAAAAAACAGTAGCAACTATGTAATCACAAATGAAATTTAAAGGGACTCATGGCATGATGAAGTTATTTTCCTTTTAGCTTTCAACCTAGTTTTAAAAATGAATGGGCCATTGGGAAAGTAATTTCTTATCTACTAAGCCTAGTTTTAGTCTCAAGGGCTGTGCTCTGTGCTTTATGTTCTAATTTTATACTTTTATTTAGCGCAAATTTTCAATTCAGAAAACCTTTTTGAAATGTATACATTAAAATGAACTGAATTCTGAGTTGAAATTGACATTCTATATTTAATTCAACAAAAACTTATTGTCCTACTACAGGCAAGATACTGTGCTAAGGAGTGGGAGTAGGGGGATAGGGAATTCAGAGAAGATAGGGTCTCTTCCCCTTTAGAAGTTAACAATGTAATTGAGGAAATGAGGGAGGTACATTTAAAGCTACAATGTAAAATGCAATCATCATTATTATCATTACCATTCACATAGTGCCTAAAATGTGCCAGTTCTGTCCAAAGTGCTTTACAAATATAATCTTACTTGATTCTCACAATAGTCCTGGGAAGAAGATGCTCTCTCCCCTTTTTACAATTGAGGAAACTGAGGTAAACAGAGGTTGAATGATTTGTAAAGGTTAAACAGCTACTAATGTATTCTATTGGTAATAAATAACAACGCTAATGATTTGTATATATTTTATAGTCTGCAAATTTGCTAACGTTTTTGTTTTAATTAATTTTTTAGTTACCTCTTTAGGATTCTTTAAGTACACCATCACATCACCTGCAAAAGTTACAATTTTGTTTCTTCATTAATTATGTTATTTTCTCAATTTCTTTTTCTTCTCTTATTGCTAAAGCTAACTTTTCTAGTAATTTGTCAAATGGGAATTATGACAGTAGTCATCCTTGTTTCATTTCTGATTCTATTAGAAAGGATCCTAGTTTATTTCCATTACATATGATGGTCTCTCTCTTGGTTTTAGATAAGTACTATTTATTACTTTAAGGACCATTTACTCCTATGTTTTCTAGTGTTTTTGAAAAGAAATGGACACTGTATTTGTCAATGTTTTTTTCTGTATCTATAGATATAATCATGATTTTTTATTTTGTTATTAATATGATTAAGTTTATAGTAGTCCTAATATTAAACCAATCTGGCATTCTTTTTTTTATAAATACAAACTGGCCATAATGTAGAATCTTTATGAAATGCATATTTTAAAAATTTTTCATCAATGTTCATTAGGGACATTGATTTATAGTTTTATCTGTTTTAACTCTTCCTGCTTTATATATCTAGACATATCTGTATAATAGAAAGGATTTGGTAGGATCCCTTATTTGCTATGTAACTGCAAACAGTTTATTGGAATTTTTCTCTTAATTATTAATTTAATTATTATTCCTTTAATGTTTGATAAAATTCTCTTGTCAGTCAATCTGGTCTTGGAATTGTTTTTCTTCAGGTTCATTTATGATTTATTCACTTTTCCCTTTTGAAATTGTGTTGTTTATTATGTTTATGTAGATATGTATATTTATTATAAATATTCATTTATTTTGTCAGGTTTTTTTGTCACACAGTTTGGCAAAACAGTTTGGAATGACATCATTTATTATTCATTTCTTTTGAGCGCTTTCTTATTTTTCATACTAGTAATTTAGTTTTCATCTTTTTAATGAAATTAGCTAATGGTTCACCTATTTTATTTTTAAAAGTCATCTGCTAATTTAATGGTTTTGTTGTTGTTTTCAGCATTACTAACTATGTCTTTGATTTTCAGATAGATATTCTAAATCTCTAATCCTCTAATCCAAATTATATATTTTTTTGTTTAATTGGATTTTTAGTATTTTTAGTATTATATTCCCAATTCACTGATCTGTTTTTTCCTCTATTTTGTTCATAAAAATGTTGAGACATAATTTTTTATAAAATAAAATATTTTTATAAAATATTTATAAAGTAAATCTTTTTAAAGATTGCTTTGGCTGCCTCCCAAAATTTTGGTATGTTGCATCTTGTTGTCACTATCTTTATTGAAATTACTTTCATTTTTATGATCTCTTCTTTGACCCATCAATTTTTTAAGGATTAAATTATTTAGTACAGTTGGTTTTTAATTCTTTTCCACTGACTCTTCCTTTATTTAAAATAGTTCTTATTGCATTGTGGTCAGTGAAGTAAGTGTATAATTTTTCCTGCATTTGTTTAGAAGAGGTTCATGTCCCAAGATATAATCAGTTTTTGTAAAAAGGTGCCATGCACAGCTGAGAAATATGGATATTCCTTTCCATTTCTATTCAATAATTGTCAGAGGTCTAGTATAACTAATTTTTCTGAAATTCTATTCAGGTTTCTAACTTCTATCTTGTTTATATTCTGGTTAGATTTTTTTTAGGATTGCCTGACAGTAGTGAATTGGGTTCCCCCACAATTGTAGCTTTACTGTTTATTTTTCCTCATAATTTATTTAGTATTTCCTTTAAGTACACAGAAGCTGTTTCAAATGTGTTTCTTGTGAAGCACATTTTGTTGGAGTTTGCTTTCCAATACTTTCTGCAAATCTTTTGTTTGATGGGTGAATTAATCCCATTCACATTCATAATTGTAACAGTTCCCATTCACTATATTTATTTTTCTCCATCCTATTATCTTACTTGTTTTCTTTTCTTTGTTTTTACTGTTTACTCCTTATTTATTTCAAATTGTTACTCTTTCCTTTTTTCCCTCCATTTAACCTCTCCACTGTTCTTTCACCAAGCTTAAGGTTTATTTTGCTTATGACTAATAACTTTGTGAATCTACCCTCCCTTTTATGCTGTCTTTTCCTCACTTCGTATTTTTATTTATATCTAAGTGAAGTTCAAATGTTATCTGTTCCCCCTATTCCTTTCATTTTTATGTAAATAAAAATGCACAATTCAAATATGTGTGTTAACAGATTTTTCCCTCTTTTGTCCCATTCTTCCCTAGTGTATCCTTTTGCCCTCCACTCCCCTCCCCGCTACGTATTTGTTGGTATATTCAACTAATGGATGCAACAATTCTGAAAAGCAACTTAGAATCATAAGCAAAATATTATTAAACGGCATTGTTATACCTTTGACTCAACTATACCACTGCTAGACCTATAGCCCCCCAAAGATAAAAGAAATACAAAAAGATACTAGATATATAGTAATATTTTTAGCAGCTGTTTTTGTGGTGACAAAAACTGGAAACTAAAGGAATACCCATCAATTGAGGAATGCCTGAATAAGTTGTGGTATATGAATGTGATGGCACATTATTATCATATAAAAATGAGGAAATAGATGATTTCAAAGAGACATGGCAAGACTTATATGAAGTGATACAGAGTGAAATAAACCAGAAGAATAATTAATAGCAGAACAACAATATTTTTTGAAAGGAACAATTTTGAAGACTTATAAAAACTGATGGAGAATGAACTGAAGAGCCAGGAGAACAATTTATACAATAACAACACTACTGTAAAGAAAAATAACTTTGGAAGCTTAAGAGAAATATAATGACCATCTATAACTATAATGGATTAATGATGACACATACTATCTGCCTCCTGAGAAAGGGTTGATAGATTTAGGATGCACAATGTAACATATACATTTTTGTATATGGTCAATAAAGGAATTTTAATTTGATTGGAAAGTTGGAGAGAGAGAAAATAAATTTTTGTTAACTAAATTTTTTAAAATAGAAAAGTAGAGGGTGCTAAAAATAGGGAATGTGGTACACATTTTTTTATGTGGTCACCATATTGTTAGCTTTGCTAATTCCTCTCTAGTTGCTCTTTATGAATCATCTCTCCATCCTCCCCCTTAGAATGTAAGCTCTCTAGGGCAGGGCACTGTCTCATTTCCTTGTAATGTATTTGTATTCCCAGCAGTTAGCTCAGTGCCTGGCACATAGTCAAGTGTTTAGTAAATGCTTGATCTGTCTGTCTACAGGAAGGCAAGCATGACAGGAATAAATGTATTTTAAATTCTTTGGAGCATAGGACAGGTAAGGACCCCATGAGAAAAATGCTATTTTAGCCAATGGGCTGAGTTTGAGTAGTGGTAGTGATGGTAGAAGAAAGGAAAAGGAGTTGAGGAAAATGTAGGTAGAGAAATTATAAAGGAATTTATAACTCAATGAATGTGACTGATGAGAGTAAGAGAAGTTCAAAATGATTTTGAAGCTTTGGACCTGGGTAAGTGGGGAGAATAGAATGTCTTCAGCAGATATATAGGTGTGAATAAGGAAGAAGGGGTAGCATTTGATGACAGTTTTAGCTAAATTCCATTTTGGGCATGTTGAGCTTGAGATGCTAATGAAACATTCATGTTGAGATATTAAGGCTATCTTGATTATCAGATTTTAAAAAATTGCTGACCTCTTAAATAAAAAGTACAGACATAACCATATATATCAATACAGACATAACCATATATATCTCTATCTATAGACATCTAAAGGAAAACAGTTAATTCAAACATGCCATTCATATTGATCTTCACTTAGAGCTAGTTTGGTAACTAGTGCTAAAAAACTATAGCTCTCCTTAGAAGAATTATCTTTTAAGTAGTTTATGAATTTATAACCTAAAACATAATTTTAAGCAAAATTGGCAAGTGAAAGACTTTTGTAGAAGTTCACATATGTAGATGACAGCTAATTCTTTTATTTACAGACCTATTCATAGTACTTGGTCACTTTTGCTACAAGGCAGCTAGTGGCAGCACTGCGTGTGCAGTCAGAAAAATGTCAGTTCCAATTTGGCTTCATACACTAGCTCTGTGACCTTGGGCAAGTCACGTCTGTCTCAGTTTCCTCATCAGTAAAATGGAGATAATAATAGCACCTACTTCCCAGGGTTGTTCTGGGGATCAAATAAAATGATGATTGTAAAGCCCTTAGCACAATAATTATTATTTATAGCTATTACTATACATGTTGTTGTTATTATTAACTTAGCGGTTTTTGTCATTAAGTTGATCTAGTTTTAAAATATTAATGGATATTTATTTCACTCCTGCATGACTAAGCTAAAATAACTTTGCCATTTCCTTAGATCAGAACACAAGAAAATGTACCACTACAACATGAAAATTTTGATACAGTATTAGTGAACATACTTGCTACTGGTTATTATGAACAGGAATAAAGAATATTCTTTTGCCTTGTTAACAAAGACAATATAAAATAAACTTTATTTTTTCTAAAATCTAGCTCTTTAAATTACATTGCAATCAAAGCCACTAGATGGATCCTGCACAGTACAGCTAGGTCCTGATTATTGTGAATAAAAAAAAAATCCCCTGAAGTGGTTGTACGCATTAGAATTCATATTATTTGAAGTTATAATTATGTAAAATGTCATAATTGGAAATATCCCATGGAAATATGCAGTGAGAAATGGAATAATGCAACCACTTTCAGGAGATTCATTATTTGTACTAATTAGGATTTGCTTGTATTTTCAAGGTTGAATAATATGGAGTTTGACTCAATGGTAGCTTTCACTATCTTCCATCTAACTGAACTTACTTCCTATGCTGTATTTTGTACAGTATCAAACATGAGTTATTTAGTACACAGGAGGTGAATAGTACTACTGTACACATTCAAGGGGTACAAAGTAGAGATTAGACTGGCTCTTTGCCAGTCTTGAAAAAGGTGAACTAACTAATGGGGGACGAAAACTACCACTAATATAGATCAGGGGTGTGTTAGGAGTCCAAGAGTAGGTCAGAAATGATGTCCTGAGTTCGAAAATAGTGTTAGTTTTTAACGATTAGAAGTTTTGGAGGCAGTTGTTCTAAAGTACAATTTCAAAGAAGTAGGGGCTTGTTTCATGCATGGGAGAAAGAACTTATTCTATGAATATGGTTATAGCAAAGACTCCAAGGTAGAAAAGTCTCAAGGAGAGGAATAAGATGGCAAGTTTCAATGGAAACTGACAACTCAATAAATACTTATTAAATGCCTATTGTGTAAAAAGTATTGTGCCAGGCACTGGGGATAAGGACAGAATAAAATAGAACCATCTCTGGGCTTAAGAAGCTCACTTTTCCTGTTGGCTATAACATGCAAACATTCATAACATGCAAACAAGTAAATGGAAAGTACACACAAAGTAACAGCAATTTCTAGAGATAAAGATTGTTAACATCTAGAAAGCGGTAAGTACACTGGTAGACAAAGCTGGCTAGGTTTTGAGGGAGCTAGGGAAGTGAGGGAGCCAGAGTGGTTCTCTTTTGGAGTCCACGTTCAGAGAGGTTTTGAGGAGGGAGTGAGTGGGAAGTCTCCAGGAAAATGACTGTAGTTAACTTATAACAGAGAAGACACAAATGAAAGGGGGTACCATCTTGGAGGATGTAGCAGATAGAAGTTCTCAACTTTACCCTGAGTTTTATCACTTGTAATGGGTGTCAACAGGCAATTACAATGTTGCAAGACATGTGAAAACCAGGTTTGCTACAAGAGAAATGGACATGCATGTGGAACCCAAAAGGTTCTCAGTCTTTACAAAAGTTTACATTTTTATAAAAGCAGGACAAAGGGAGAAGGGGATGCCAGGAAGGTGGTTGTTGTGTTTGTCCTTTGTTCACCAAGAGAACCATAACATCAAGATGACGATATGACTTGCAGTTGACTTTGATTTGAGTGACAGAGGGCTGTTCAAGGTCACCAAATACTTTCTTCTCACATGCCATCCGGATCCCGTGGCCTGATATTTATTGGGACGGCTGGAGAGGGCCCAGGATGCAATGGAGTGTCACATGAGAAGGAGACTGGTGCAGCAAAGGTGGGAAAAAAGACACTCCCCATGGGAAGGAGGAAGGTGATGGCAAAAGCCATGAATATAGGAGGGTCTGCTTACTTGCAAAGGACCTCAGCTGCACAAGCATTATCCTGGCCTGGCACAGACTGGTTGGTGCCTGTCTTGCCTCTCAAGGGCACTCAGGGAGTCCAGCTTGGGGTACAATAACAATTATGTCAGCTCAGGGATCTTCATCCCTTGACACATTCAGGGTCTCTTGCATGCTCTGGGTCCAGTGTTTCTGGGAAATATGGCAACTCAAAAAGACAAGTTCAAGGGACCCTTTAACATAGGGTAGTGGAAAGAGTAATGACTTTGGAGTGAGAGGGCACTTGGATTTGAATTCCAGCTGAATTCCTACTTGTGTGACCTTGAGCAGCTCATGTCTCTATCTATAAAATGAGTAGGTTGGATTAGATAACTCCAAAGGTCCTTTCCATCTCAAATCCTCTGACATGAAGCTCAGTGAGGTGGGAAATGCCCAAGTAGCTGGAAAGTACTATGTATAAAAAATCATTGCAAAAGGAATTTTATTTTCACCACACTGAATCTGAGGTGACAGCTAGATATGTACTTCTGAGTTTAATGTCAATTATCATGATTTTCATGAGGAAGGTACAAAACGATTTGCCCTCTTCTGATTGCCATTTAGTCCATTAAAATCCATAAACACAGACACAATCTATCCTTAAATAATGGCTCTATTGACACCTACTGGGCTCCAAGGGTCTTGCAATTTACCTTTAGCTAGAGGAGCAAGCTGGGATATTTTGTTTTGTTTTTTGGGTTTTTTTTTGGTCTTAAAAAAACTATGAGACTTACAGAATTACATCTTAAGCATGTACCATTGTTAAAAAAATTTTAAATCCTATGTCATTATGTAATAATATAAGATGAAGGGCCTATGTAGAGAAATGTGGTTTTAAGAAGGACCCATTAACATGGGTTATCTTTCGATCACCTATAAAGTTTTTTAATTATATGTCTCCTTAATGGTGTATGTAGTAACTAAGGCAACACCATCTTGCGCAGATCACTTAACCTCTCCAGGCCTGAGTTCTGTCATCTGTAATAAGAGGAATTAAACTAGATGACCTCTGAGGTCCCTTCTGGTTCTAAATCTGTGTTATGATGCTTATTAACTTTAAAAAAAAATCACTCAGGACAGTAAATCCCTTCTTTTAAAGAAGTTTCCAGCTGTCTGAAGACTCCAGGTTATTTTTAGTATTAGATTGATTACTACATTGTCTATATTAGATATAAATGAATATATTTAAAACATTTATACATTCTCTTTTTAATGGAGGGCAGTTAAGAGGGTTTACCTTAAATTCAAATTGTGCCTTTACAATTAATCTTTTTAAATTCATATTGAAGTGCACATTCTCACTATGGGTCATATCGTGGCACCTGAGAGGTTATGTAGCTTAGCCTCTCATTTTACAGGTGACGAAAATGAGACCCATGGAGATGCTAAGTCACTTAGAAGCAGGTAGAGCTGGGCATCTCAGTGAAAGATGTGCTTAGCCCAGAGTCAAGAGACAGACCAAATCCACCCATAGGCACTTACCAGCTGTGTAACCCTATGCAAGGTCCTTCACCTCTGCCTACCTCAGTTTCCTCATCTGTAAAACAGGGATAATAACATCACCTACCTCTCAGGGTTGCTGTGATGATAAAAATGAGATAATTGTCAAGTTCTTTGCAGACCTTGGGGTACTACATAAATGTGCAATTGCAACTGGATGTTATCAGTGAGGGTATTGTTTCCCTATTGTACAACATAATATATGTATAACTTAATAAATATGTGTTGTATAGCATAATAAATATGTTTCATTTGAATTTATTTTTAACTGGCATATATATGCCTGCACTGTGTGTCAGTTTTTTGTACTAAGCAAAGGGAATACAAATATAAGCGGATGAGTTATCCCCTACCCTACATCTATATTTATGTATATATAGTATATATTTACATGGGCATACGGTAGATAGAAAGAATAAGGCAGAAGCAGAGTAGCATACTATACTGGAAAACTTGAGGCAGTGGACCTGGGCACTAAGGACAGCCTACTATGTCACTTCTAAGACCTCTTTAAGCTCAGAGATTCTGATGAACCTATATGGAAAACCAAGGCAATTAGAAATCTTTTATTTGTATCACATGTAAATAAATATATAATAAAATTTCATGGACTTAAACTGATTGCAGAAAACCCAATGTAAATGAAGGCAATATTTTAAAATGAAGTTATTATTTTCAAATATAATAATTCAAAGCTGACTAACAAAGTGTTGCCCAGAAGAGGTCATTTAGGAACCTGCTTTAGCAAATACATAAAAAAAGCTTTGTTCAAAAGTGATAAATAACTTGTTCTTTTAAGTCATTAAATATACTTTCTTTTGGGATATTATTTTGCCAAGTCAATTTTGTCATTTTTTACCTCAAGAAGATCACATGCTACTGGGAAAGATTACATGTATACATATGCATGTATATACATACATACACACAAAAGAAATAATGAAATTTTGAGGGGAGAGAAGGCACTAACACCTGTAAGAATCAATAAAAGTCTTATATACAGGACCTGTGCTCTTCCCTCTCCCTCATCCTTTCTAGCTTCCCTTTTGTTATCTTTTCCTATTAGAATGTAAGCATCTTGAGGTTAGGAGATACCTCATTTGCCTATATTTGTATCCCCTTTGCTTAGCACAAAAAACTGGCACACAGCAGAGCTTTAAAAAGGTTCTCTCTCTCTCTCTCTCTCTCTCTCTCTCTGGAATGTCATATACAAGGTGAACTTGAGCTGAACTTTGAAGGAAATTAGGAATTCAAAGATATAGAGATGAGAGTGGAGTGAAGTCCAGGCAAAGGGGAAAGCTTATACAAAGGCCTGGAGGATCCTGTTAAAATAGCCACTTGATTAAGAATTAGGCGACACAGCTATATTCCCACAGATATACTTCAGCTCCTCTAGAATTTGTTTAGAGTCAATTTTTACAGGTATTTTGAGGGGTTTGGCGGGGAGAGCTCAAGCAGGTCCCTGCTTCTACTCTGCCATCTTGGATCTGCCTTTTCCACACAGATATACTTCAGCAAAACCCTGAAGTTTGCACTGGACTAAATAACGATCAAGAAATTCAATGAGAAATGACAACAATTTACATCTTCCACTTCAGAACTACATGAAATGGTAGGCAGAAGCTGCCGTGGAGTCAGAAAGGGGCTCCTCCAGGAAAGATAATGTAAAAGTAAAAAACATTTCAAATAAAATGCAGACTGCAATAGTTTTGAAACTTTCTAAAGAAAATTATGTCTACAAAAGGTTAAATATGATTTCTAAACTTTTTTATTCATAACTTCTATTGCAGAGTAAACATTTTATACAATGATATAGTACTTTAAATATATATGTATTATTTGATTCTCAGAATAACCCTATTAAGTAGAAATAACATACATTATTATTTCCATTTAAAGATAAGAAAATTGAGCAAGTCATTTAACCTCTGTATGCTTTGAAATTCCATAGCTAGTTAGTGATAGAGTCAAGACTAGAAGCCAAGTTTCTTGATTCTTAGTTTATATATGTGTGTATGTGTGTGTGTGTGTGTGTGTGTGTGTGTGTGTATGGCATTATATGTAAGTTTTAACCTAAGTATCTCATTTTCAGAAGTTTCCATTAGATAATTTAATGCTTATTAGTAAATATAGTATAAATAGAATGTGAATTTAGACTCACAGAGTTCACAAGAGAAAGTAAAGCTATTTTTAAAAGGGTAATACAATTATTTAAAAAGGAAGAAGAATGAATAAGGTATATTTCTGAAGTCAGCATACTTAGAACTTATTGAATGTATTTCAGAGGGCAAGACTGAATAACAGAAAAGAATTCATCAAGAAACTCTAGAAAATATAAATATAAAAGTATGAAATACTCCAGTCTCTTTAGTGGACAGTCATTTCTTGAAAACAAAATAAACTGACATAGAGATTAACAACTTCCGGGGAAAGGTGAAAGATTGTTAAAAAAGTGATAAATTACTTAAGAGAATTATGAATATCATGAGGAGGGAGAGTACAACTATAGAGAGAGCCAGAGAGTATGGGTCAGGTTGAGGCTATCGTCTTTGGGAGGTGCTCAATAAAGTTTCTTTTTACTGGAAAAAAAATAAATAGAAAAGATTTGAGAACTAAAACTAGCATTGGAGAAATAGTATGTTACTTTCCAATCAGAGAAGACTTACAAGTCTCAGAGGAATGAGAAAAACATCTAATTTCCTTTTTTTCTAGGGAAATTAACGTATGTGTGTTTGCAAATTGCTCAGGAATAATCTGTTTCTTGATATAGACTGTTCCCTAAAATAAGACCATGATTCTGGAATGACGTGGATATGGGAGTAGGGATAGACATTGTTAAGAAGTTTAGGGTCACTTTCCCTGTACTCTGTATCCTGTAGGTACCTATTCCTATATATGTTGCCTCCCCATTAGAATGTGAACTCTTTTTGCTTTATTTTTGTATCCCAACACTTAGTCCAGTGACTGGCACACAATAAGCCCCAAGTGAGTTGATTATTGCTTGATTATATGACTTGGGGCAAGTCCCTTCACTACTTGTGTCCTCGTGAGCAAAACATAACCTTTTTGGTCTCAGTTTCCTCAACTGTAAAAAAGATAGGTTTTTTACTAAATAACCTGTTAAGTACCACCTGGCTCCAAGTCTTATGAGCCCATGACCTATTCCAACTCCCTCATTTCACAGACTAGGAAAATGGGTTCAGAAAGGTAACTTGTTCAAGGTCACACAAATATTTAGCAGCAACACCGGGACAACACTAGGAGCTACGGTATTTGAAATCCAAGAAACTGGGTTCCAATTGTGCTCTCTTCCTGGGAGGGCTCAGGCAAAGAGGTGCTTAGGCTCTCAGGGTCTCTGTCGTAAAATGAGGAGTGGGCTTCAATGGCCTTCCAGTTCTAACTTGAAGAGTCCACTGTTACTAGTGCTGTTACACCACTGCCTCCCTTTCACTAATTCCCTTCTCCTTTCCCAGAGACATGAACCTTTCCTAGGGCTGAAACGCCTTTTAAGCAGGGTCACAGGGACACTTTTAGGGGCTACTAAAAACCAAGTTGTTGTTTATGTTCCCAGAGTGAGGAGATAACCTGTCCCTGCCATGTGGCCCTGCGATGCCCTCGGGCTCCTGAGATCTTAACAGCTCTTTGACAGGAGCTCTGTTACCATAGTCTAGAGGCTGTTCTTAGTGGAGGTCCTATTCTTTATAACAACATCAGTCTGGGCCAGTTTCCCACTTTGTTCCTACTACCTATGCACTAGCAAAGACCCTAAAAAAATGTTTGCATTCTCCTGGGAACACAAAAGACAAACCTCCCTTGGACCAACAGTAGTTCACCTGATTCTGAGGAAGGCATAAAAAGTCATAATATGGGGCAGGTTGCCAAAACAGAGGGCAGTGAATTCCCTATATCACTCAATCTGTAAAGCTTTCTACCTCTAAAACCATATAGCTGCTTGCAGTGAAATAAATGGCGTCAGTAAACTAAGGAGCTAAAGATCTGATTACTATAAGCAACTATGTCTCCACCAGTGCTCTTCCAGTCTGACATTGCTTGCAACAGGGGTAGCACAAGGCCCACCAGCCATGCTGTCTGGGTCATTGCTGCTGCAAGTCTGATCCCTTCGCTCATTCTCTGTCCGCCATGACCTGTTACGCCGAGCTTTTTCACTCGTGACCTCATGTCTATATCTCAGATGTACAGAACTCAAACGACTGGTCACTGCTTAGGTTAAGTGTGCTTGTAAAACTAAATTAGACCCAAGCCGACTTATTTATCTCAGGGATTCAAATGTATTTTTGTTACTTCCTGATATGCTAATTTCACTATTATACATTTTGAAGATGTGGATTCTTGATTATAATTGAACTTTAATGGGATCTCACTAAACCAGAATTTTGATTATATTCTGTACCTAATAAATACTTATGACACTTGGAAAAATTACTGATTAAATGATCAAGACAAGCATTAGGGGAAAAGAAAACGTGAACATTTGTCATGTGCTTTAGTTATCTGTGTATACATCTTATGTTTTCTAGAAAATGGTAAGTTTCTTGAGGGCAGAGGACATGTCTTTATATATCTACCTTAGTGCCTAGCATAGTGTGTTACACAATGTTTGCTGAACTGAATTCACTTTAAAAAGCATTCAAATCCGACACTGGGTTTTCTTTGTGCAGATAATATTGTTCTTCTGCAAAAATAACATTGATATTTAAAATTTTATATGACTTGTACAAATCATGGTTCATCTTTGCCTACCGTGAAGTAAATGTCTGCTTGTGGATGATATGTCTTGGCAAATATGTCAGAAGGTACAGAAAACAAAATTATACAATCATTCTAGAAAGCAATGTGGAATTATGTAAATAAAATGTCTAAAATCATTGAATGGGCATTGCCCCAAACCAACTGAGATCTGGGAAAGACCTTAGTTTAAAAAGGTCAGTCTCCCATTGTATCCAGGGCCATTTCCAGTTGTCCTGATTTATACCTTGTCATTGGATACAGATGGCTCCAGAGAGTGAGGCCGGTGACTTTGCACAGCCCTGTCTCACTTAAATCCAATTTACTTGCAAGTCATGACATCACTTTCCAGATGTCAGGGTCCTCTTCCAGAATGAAGGACGAGCAACAACAACTCAGTCTAAAATGTCCATACTCTTTGATTTTTATATACTCCTGTTAAGAATATACTCCAAGGAGGTCATTGATAAAGAAAGGCTCTGCATATACCAAAATATTTAGAGTCCTTTGTCACAGCAAAGAATTGTAAACAAAACATATGCCCATTGATAGGTGAATGGCTAAAACAGATTGCGATACATGAATGTAAAGGAATATTACTGTGGTATAAGAAAAAAATATGATGAAGAGAGAAAAGCATGGACTCATAAGGATTGACGTAGAGTGAAGTGGTGGAACCAAGAAAGCTGCCATGCATGTTAACTACAGCAATAACAACCAACAACTGAAAACAAAGGTTGCAAGATTGCAAAGAATGAGGCTGACCCCAAAGAAGAGACAAGAAAAGATACTTCTCTCTCCTCCAATCCAGAGGGAGGAAGGTGGTTGAGGGGTGGGAATATTGAATATGTTATCATATTTTCTCATTTTGTTCACTGTTTTCAATGATTTTTTTTCTCTTCTTGCTTTTTCAAAAAATCCTTTTTAAAGGATGGGATAGCTCTCTGAGATGGTGTCAAAAGAGGTGCAGAGGGAAACAGATGATTCGAAAAAAAAGACATCAATACAACTAATTTTAAAAATGAATTAAATTACCAAGGTTAAAGGAAACTATTATGTAAGTATAGACTGTAATGATTACTTAAGTAAAGAAAACTAAAGTCAGTGTCAATAAAAATGGTTAAGGCTATAATTGGGATGAAGACGGAATCTCCAAATCGCAGAATTCGTTTCATTTTTTGAAACCCAAGAGCTAAATTTAAAATAAAAATAAAATAAATAATTATTTTACATAATGAGAAGTGAATTTATGGATATGAATAATTTGTGCTAAAAAGTTTTAAAGGCTAAAAAACTGAGAAGAGGCAAGTAAACTAATGAATGAAAAATTCAGGGGTGCTACCCAGAATCTGCGAAATTGATGACATGAAGGACAACCAGGCATGTCCTCGGTGCTATTGTAAGAGACCCAACATTGGGCGAGGTGAATCATGGACCTGACCAAACACCGTAGAGTGAACACTATGTGTTTAAATAAACAATACATTATCATGGGAAAAGTAGGAGTCATTTAACGTATTATTAGGCGGTTAAACTAGATGGAAATGTCATAATAACAGTGTAAGATGGAGAATGAGAACCGGTTCTTAAGAGTGAGAATACGAATTGTGGCACGTGGACAGAGGCCTGGGTCGGGAGTTGTGAGCACGAGCTCAGATGTGATCTCAGACAGGTTAGCCGTGTCACTTGGGCAGTGGTGGTAAGGCTTCCCTTCTGTTTGCCTCAGTCTCCTCGTCTGTAAAATGGGCATGATGATCATATCTAGCTCTCTGGGTTACGGTGAGGACCCAATGAGTTATATTTAAAGTGCTGAGCATAGTGCCTGGCATATAGTAGGTACTTAAGAAATACTTCTTAGATTGAAGATATTTTTTCTTTATTTCTCTTGAATTTTTTTGTTTGTGTTTCCTTCCACAGCACGACTTACATGGAAATGTGTTTTGCATGATTACACACACATATAACCTATGTCAAGTTGCTTGCCTTTTCAATGGAGGGGGGAGAGAATTTGGAACTCAAAATTTGAAAAAACGTTAAAATTGTTTTTACATGTAATTGGGAAAAATGAAATATTGAATTAAAATAGAAAAAAAGTCCTTATTCCTTCTGTCCTTTCTTAATGTATTACTGTTAAAAAAAACTGCACATTAGTGAGACCGAGTGTTCCTACTACGGTATCCTAGACATCATAGGCCCTTGGTATTTACTGTTCATGATGACGGTGAGGACTAACAGTTATGATTCTCTGCTTTCTCTTTCTGTTTTTACCATATGATATGCAAAAACCAGATCACTAGTTTTTCCCCAAAAGAACATTACTTGCCCAAAGAAATCACTGTGCTATATTTGAATAATTTCAGGGTAAAGCCATCTGTACAAAACACTATTCTAGAGATAGACAAAGCTAACATGCGTGGCTCCCTCAAGTCCTTCCACAGTGTTTTGTACAAATATTTGTTCATGCACAAAGCTAAATGAGACATAGTTCTTATCTCAAGGAATTTATAATTTCATAGGGGAGATAAGATATGCACAGTGGTAACAACAGCACAAAACAGGACATGATAACCATGTTGTGCACTGAGAGATGAAATTGCCTTGAGGGAGGGAAAGTATCTTATGGGAAGAAAACAGAACGGTAGCCAATGTCTCCATGTAGAGGTTGCAGTAAGAAGGGGCATGAACAAAGGAGAGAGAAGCAGTGGTTAATTAGAAATGTCAAAGGGGGATCAGGAGAGTTTGGTGCCAAAGAAGCCAAGGGAAGAGAGAGACAGTGGTCAAGAAAGTCAACTGCTGCAGACAACCTAGAGGAGTAGTATAAACTTAGATTCTTTCAGCACAGGACTATTAGTTCAACTAGTTCAAATGAAATTGGTCAATAGATTCAAACAATTTTCAATTTACTGAATCAAATGTAGTTTATTCAAATTGTCCTAGATATGATCTTATATTAAGTGTTAAGAAAAATTTTAATGAAATATTTTATGAACTATCATGAAATTGTCAAAAATATAATTTTAATTCAATTTAATTTGCTTAAAAATCATACAGCACTTTTTAGTAGGGCAGAGAAGTAAAGGGAAATAAAGATAATGGAAATTATTATAAAGAAAATGTAGCATGCTTTAAAGAGCCAATGTTATGGAGTAGAGATGGAAACAAGTCACTGGGAAATACCTTTAATTTTTACTTTAATAACAGCTTCCTTAAAAGAAAACAACAACTGGAAAACTTGTCTAACTGGACAGAATTGGAAAAAAAAATATTAAACCCTGAATGAGATATGATTAACAGTTTGGTTGCTTATGTAGGTTAAAAGATTCTAATGCCAAACCAATGTGGGACAGTTAATAATTGTAGGGACAAATCCCCAAGAGAAAAGAGAAACCATATTTAGAAATTTCATATCTACCTTTTCCTCAAAGAATTTTCTTCTTAATTTGGCATCTTTGGGAGGTATGGTTTGCCTCAGTTTTCTGTACCACTTTCGAACAATATATCCTCTCCAATAGGCCTGTATCCTAACAACAGAGGTATTTGATTGAAGAGATTTACGATGACCAAAAAGGTCCTGTTAAAGCATATACCTAAGTCATGAACCAGTCATCTCGCCAGTACAGGGTGATACAGACTACAAACCCTTCTCACGCTATATCGTCTTTTAGAGTAGATAGCGAAGAAAAATTCATCACCTTCAGGCCCAGCTGGTAGTGCGATTCTCTGAATTCAATTAGGCTGGTCCTTGGAAAACATACAGTCACTTTGTCACTTCCTTTCCACATTGCTCAGATCATGCACATATTTTAAAATTGTTTGTAATTGCATAGATCTCAATGCTTCATATTTGGGTTTGTTATGGATTTACTCTTAATTGGGTATTGGAATGATTCATGTCACGATTAGTCTGAAATACTTCTTACCTTGTTGCACACTTTATTTTAAAAAGCCGAGCTCCATCATGTATCACTCTTGTCTGATACTGCTGCTTTCTACACAGAGGGCAAGTTTTTTTACCTGTGAACTTTTCAAAAGCCTGGAGACATGCCTGAGGAAAAAGTTCATTCAAGATTTTGTGAGTAATTACTTCTAAACAACACATTTACTTCTAATGTAATTACAGTGTTCTTTCTCTCATAATTATGAGTGTCTAATTTACATTATGATGTCAAAAAGTTTCATCAGATATTAACACCTTCTTCATGAATGCTGTTCCAAAAATCATATTTTACAGGAATAAACATGAAGACATCAAAAACTTCTAGAAGTGAACTGCTGTAGAGGTATATTGTTATGTGTAAGACTAACATGAAGTTAAATCATGTGAATTGAGCTATCATTTACTTTGATGTACATTATTAATAACAATCTGCTATACAAACATTTGTGGTTCTTTTGTCACATAAAATTCACCATTTAAAAAACAGGATGAATTGTATTGTGGCCTTAAGTCATGTTTCCAACTATAAATGGTGATTAAGGATAAAATAAATGGCTCTTTTTGGAAGACTTCAAGTTGAGAAAGGCTAGGCTAGATTCTTTAAGTTACAAGAATGATGTATTGCATACTTTATTATAAGAGTTAAAACAGGATTTACTTACTTTGTGAAATACATGAGAACATGAAAGCAGCACCTGTTGTTCACAGGAAAACAAAAAATTGTTTGAAGTTGAAATTAGTTTAAAAGGGATGCACCACAAACATATTAATTAAAAGAAAAGTTCTGAATACACAAAAGGTTAACTATGTTGCTGCTTCTTTTGAAAAAAAAAACCCAACCCCAAACTAATCTCTGCTTCATAAGTTCAAAAACTATAATGTTAAAATGTAATCGAGAGCACAAAAGAGGAAAAAAATAATCTATAACAATTTATTTAGTACCTCAAAATTGAATGTATACATATGAAGTCAGAATGAATAAGCCAAATTTACCTTCACTAGTTTCAAATTGAATTATTCAGATAGTCTATATTTGAAAGTAAAGCAATTAAGTGTAGGCATATTTCCTAGACAGATAATGAGTGATCGTATGTATGTAAAGGGTAGTGGTAGGAATCAGAATAGGGATGTGGGGGATGGTGAGGGAAGGAAGCGGAGAAATGTTAAGTAAATACTTTTTTGGGGGCTTTGTTCCACCAAATGACACTCAAATTTAAGAAGCAATATATCATGAAGACATATGAATGGCTCTATTTTTCAGAAAAATGCAGAGAAAGTATGCTCACAAGCTTCATGAAAACTTCACCTTTCTCTGACCCAAATTCCCACCAAATGGTGGTTATCTGTGCCATGACAAAAGATGGAGTATTAGACCAAAAAGAGAAAAAGGAAAAGAAAAAGAAAGCAGTTGGTTATTAGTGGAAGGGAGAACTGGCAAAGGGGAGAAACTAGAACGAGTCTGCGCCATTGAGCGGGCAAACACAAAAGGATTAGTGGCTAACAGCCCGCGGAAGGGAAAGCTTTCAGATTCAGTGGCTTTTCTCCCCCCTTCAGGGAAGAAAGTTAAGGAAACATGTAGGACAAAAAAAAGAAAGAAAAAGAAAAAAGCCAAAGGCATTTCCCTTTTTTTGTGCAGAATCTGAAGTAACCTTTAATGAGCGCATTCTTTAACGCTGCCCAGTTAAACCTCAGCACAGTCAGACTGCCTGAATTTAGGAGCGCTGTCCTGTTTTCACAAGAATTAGCCTACCTACCTTTGTGCAGTCTACACTTTCCCTTAAAGGAGGAAAACATGGGGAAAAACACAGCTCGGAGTGTTCTAAATGAGTCCGTTGGAAGAGTTTTTGCTTTCAGTCCCTCCCCACCGCCCAAAAAGTTCTGGGTCCTTTCTGAATAATTACCATTTAATCTATCTAATAACAATCATATATGTAGGCAATTACTCACTCATCCTTTATTAAAAGAATCTTTTCAAGTATTTCATCAACAGATGCTTCAAGATATATTTTAATATAGTTAGAATTCAGTATATATAAGAACATGATAAAACATAGTAAGGTCTTTGTAAATACCTGCTACAGGGCAAATATTCTCTCAGATAACTAAAATAAATCAGTAAGTGGCAGTTAATGTGCCGCAAAAAAAAAAAAAGGCTGTAGCAACAGGGATGCTAATGAGAACTAAATTCTAATCTGGCTGTGTCATAACTTCTTGGGTGGCCTCAAATATGTTACTTGAACTGTTTAATCTGTTTCCTCATCTGTAAAATGGGAGTAACATTTGTCTATCTCAGAGATGGATGGGGTTCATTCAATCTCTTATTTGTCATGTGGGTGGGTCCAAAATGTAAGAAAATTAAAAAAGAAACTAGATATGCTAGGCAAATGAAGTTAATGATGAATCTATAAACAACCAGATAAAATGACTACATGTAATGAAATAAACAAATGTACATATGCCATCTTCTGAATCAGACCACTGTCCTCTCCTTCCTTTTTTCACGGTGCTCTTCATTCCTCCCACCTATATGAATATTCCTCCTATCTTTTGTTGGTTCATCAACCACATTATGCCCCTTAATTGTGAGTGTTCTCTAAGACTCTGGCCCAGGTCCTCTTCTTTCCTCCTCCTCCATATTCTTTCTTGATAACCTCAGAAGCTCCTATGGTTTTCACCTTTAAAGGTGACTCCCAAATTTACAAATCCAGCTGAGGTCTCTCCCAAGTTTCAGTCCTGTATGACCAGTTTCCTATTGGATATTTCAAACTGGACATCCTGGAGATGTCTCAAACTCAGTATGTCTAAAACTGACTTTGTAATTCTTTCCTCTAAACCTTTCCTTCTTTCAAACTTCCCCATTTCTATAGAAAATACTAATATCCTTCTAGTCTCCCAGATTTGTAACGTCAGCAACATCCTGAATACTTCACTCTCCCATATCAGATATATCCAATCAGTTCCTAAGTCTTACGGTCACTCATAAAATCTCTCATCTCATCCCTTCTCTGAATTCACACAGTTATCACCTTAATTCAAGCACTTATTAACCTTTCAACTAAATCATGCAACAGTGTCCTCCTAATTGGGTCTCCCTGTCTCAAGTCTTTCCCCACTTTCTTCCATCTCACACTGCCACTGAAGACATTTTCCTTAAGCACAAATCTGATCGTGTGAATCCCTTGTCCAATCAACTCCAGTGGTTTCCTATTGCCTCTAGAATTACATATAAACTTCTCAGTTTAACTTTAAAAACCCTTTACAAGCTGGCTCCAACCTATCTTTCCAGTTTCATTGTACATGACTTCCCCTCTTGCACTCTGAAGGTCAGCCAGACTGGCCTTCTTTCTGTTCCTTACATAGCACACTCTGGATCCCATTTTATTGCCTGCCCTGGTCTACCCACATGCTGGCAACATTCCTTTCTTTCTTTAAAAGGTAGCTCAAGCACTATCTTATTCATGAAGCCTTTCCAGATTCCCCCATCTGCTGGTACCCTCCTTCCCAAACAACCTTGTATTTAACTACTTTGTATATATTTGTATTTATTAACTTTATATTTCTATTGTATAGGTTTTTATATATACTGGTCTCCCCTATTAGAATGTAAATTCCTTCTAAGTAGGGATTGTTTCATTCTTTGTACTTATATCCCTAACGCCTAAACACAGTACTTGACACATAGTAGGAACTTAATAAATACTTGAAACTGTAGAGAATGAAAAGAAGTGAACAGAGTTCTATCCTGACACTTCTCCCCATCAAATCTTCCTTTTAAACCAAATAATTAAGAAGCAGTTCTTCTTCTACTTTACAAGAGAGCTGAATTAACTCATGTTAGTATCACATCACTTATTTCTAAATTATGTTTAGTGTTCTAGTCCTAAAGGGTAACTACACGGTTGTTTTTTAAATTAAAGGACATTTCAAAGTATCTAACATCTGAGCAATCAAGATCTGGCTGGTCCTTAAAAAAATTTCACAAATAATATTAATTTGAAAATAGCATGAGAATTTGAACCTGAAAAATACCAAATAATTTATGGTTGTGGACATATTCATTAGTTCAAACTTCCACGGCTCTCCCTATATGGGTGAGAATCTGTATGAATCAGTGCAGTTCGAGGTTTAGATGGCTATGGGGTTTTAGGCTTCCTTCTGATCCTAAAATCTGTAAACAGCATTTATTAAGCACTTAATGTGTGCCAGTCACTGCGCTAAGAACTGAGAATATAAGAAACGCAGAAATCAACCTCTCCCCTCAAGGAGCATTTCTTCAAAGTAGAAAGACAACTTGTAAAGTACAAGATGCATAGGGAGCAGATGTTAGGTGATATGGGAAGACATGGCATTAGCAGCTGGGGGATTGTATAGAAAGTGGGACTTGGGCTGAGTCTTCAGAGAGGAGAGCGGGCAAAGCATTCCAAGTGTGGGGGTCAGCCGTGGCCAAGGAACTGAAGCAAGAGATGGAGGCTTGGGTTCGAGGAACTTCAGTTTACATCAGTGTACACAAAATAACATTGCACACAACAATGAATGCTCTCCAGTTTGAACTTTTCATCTTGCGCAAATCTTGCCATCTGATCTAACTTAATCCCTATAGAGGAATCCTATCTAACTCTCAAGAAATAATTATTTATCCCTATTTGATAATATCCCATGGTGGGAGAGACTGCTGCCTTCCAAGGCAGGCCATTCCAGTTTCAGAGAATTCTAACCATTAAGAATTTCCACAGAATGGAAATTTGCTTTTCTTAACTAATATCCTTCGTACTAGTTCTCTTTTCTCTTGTCAAATCTACAATCCTAAGGCTAAATTCAGAGATGGAAGGTATCTTCAGGGTCATCTAGTAGAATTTTCTTATTGCTGAGGAAACTGAAGTCCACAGACTGGTCTAAGGTCACACAAATGACGTAAGAGGAAGAGCCAGGATTCGAACCCAAGTCCACTCTCTTCAGATCCAGTGCTCTTTCTCCTGAAGCACACTGCCTCCCAAGCAGAACAAGCTTCTTCTGCATGACAGCTTTCAAATAATTGTGGAGAGTGGTCAAGTCCCTCAAAAGTCTTCTCCTAAATATCTCCAGTCCTTCAAGTGATTCATGTATGGCATGATCTTAAGGCCACTCGCTATGCTCCGAGCTACCCTCTTAGTTCCCAACATGTGCCACCCAAGAAGTGAACACAGTTCGTTTGGTTAATTCATTCACTAAATAAGCATGTAGGCTGTAGTGTTAATGAGAGAATACAGAGAAGTCTAAAATAGTTCCCCATCCCCAGGAGTTTATAATCTAATTGGGTGGGGGGCAAGGATAAAACACGTAAAAAGTACGACATAAGGTAGTATATAATGTTGATAAACATGGCACTATATCACATATCTTACTGTGGTGACAGGAAGCTTAATGAATGATGAATATAAAGAAAACTTAGTTTCCATAATTTAGAGAGTTTCCTCCATGTACTATGGAGACTTTCATTATAAAGTATACTTTCTTCTTGCGTTACTATGGTTCATAAAGTTATTTATTTTCTTTAAAAATAGAAATTCCCCATGAATAAACTCCTTTAGACTGTTGGCTTCTTGAGGGCATCTCTCTCCTTCATCTATGAATCTCCTAAGGTGCCTTACAGAGCAAGTAGGAAGTCAATAAATGCTCGTTGAATTGAACTCAACTCTGACTTGATAATATGTACTCTATGTCCATAAGTACGTTTGGTTATTGTGATTTTTGAAGCCCCACAGAATTTGTCTTCAAGATCTCTTCGTAGGGAGGAGCCCTAGGGAGGCCAGGAACTCATCACATTGAGATGGGAAAGTGAATATCCATCAAGTCTCTTTCAGCTTAGTTTAGCCAAGAGTAATGAGCCAGGGCAAGCGCCAGTTGGGATCTGGAGTTCAAAATTAGACGCTAAATTGCTCTAGGTGAAAGAATCATGACCAAGGATACAACGAGCCAAGTTCTGGTCAGTAGCTGGTGAGGAAGAAAGGCCCAAGTGATATGGCTGGCATAATTTACTTCAGGCTAGCCAAGAGAAAGATGGGGCAAAACAAGAGAGGAAGCAGACACTTCAAGATAAGAGACCAAGGAGACACCAAGGTCCAAAATCTAGGGAGAGGTAGCTTTGGGGCCCACAAAAAGAAGAATTCTATATTTTACTAAATTCTGGGAGGAGAAGTGCAGGAACACTTCCTGGATATGGGTAGAGCTCAGAGCGAAATATATTTCCATGATATTTTTAAGCAGATTTTAGAGGGCTGAGAAACAATTCCCAAAAGATAAATGCATGGCAAGGGAACTAGAACTGAGTTTATATCAAATATAATGAAAGACTGGGAACATTCAGGAGAAGACATGAGACCTGTTCATAATTATTTGCGGCTATGCCAAAGGAAGTTAAGTAAAATGGAATATTGTAGTTTGTTCTAAGAACCTGTGTGCCGTGGACAATCATTAACATTTTCATCTGTTACTGATCTACCTCCTTCTCTCTTGTTTTTCACCATCACCTTACTTTTACTATAATGTATTATGTAGTGAAGGGGAGCTATGCAAGACATCGAAGTATATTCATTAAATAGCTTAAAGACGCAAAGCAGTCTATGTTAATTTTGATAGACAGCTAAATTCCAATGCCATTTCTGTAGATTACTTGTGACTGAAGCTCAAATTCTTCTCTACATATTGAACACGGATGCATAGAATCCCCTTGCTTTATGGACCTCTCTTTTACTTTTGCCCATTCTTCAGCTGATAGAGGCAGTGGGGGAGGTTCAATCAAACCCAACTTCTGTGCTAAAGTTTAAAAAAACACAAAATCTCAGTTAAAATATATTTTAGAATATTGAACTTAACATATAATTGTTGTAAGAAGTATTCCTCTAAACACATTAGTTATATTTAATATATCTTATAATTACTTTTATGTTCTTATTTCACATTTCTACAGCTGGCTTTTTTCTCTAAGGGAAGAGAAAGTAATATCACAGGAAAAAGGAATACTAATTCTTATACTTTTTATTAGATGATAGTCAATCAACCCACTAATTTAATGAGTACATACTATTTGCCCAGTACTAAATGAGGCATCAGAGAGAAGGGAAATAAGTGTAAGACAGATACCATCAAGGGGCTATCAAATCTGTTTGGAAAGTTAAGATTTAAAGAAGAAACAATTAGAAAAATGAATTCACCTTTTCACTGTTAAGATTTGAAGGTGGGAAGCAGAGAAAATAAAAACTAGAAAGGTACCAATGTGAAAAAAAAATTATTCATGGCTGTGAATTTACCAATAAAATCAACCCTAACGACTACTGGATCTTTAGATATGTAAACATACTATTATTATACCATTGTTGCACCCAAATTATGGCACATTGAGGAGAACCCAGATACTCTTTGCCAAAAAAGTAACTAGGTTCCATTACATTATTATGGACTGCTAAGACTTCTTCCCCACTGTGGCTGAAAGTTGTGTGCAAATAAAACATTCAATTCTATATAAATATCCTCTATTAAAGCCATATCCTCATGACTTAGAGGTGAGCCTGGATTCTCAGACTCCTCCCAGTCTTTTAAGGATCAGCCTGAGAGCAGACATGCTTTTTTTCCCTCTTCTCCCCCTCAACCTTAATATAGACTTCTATGAAACTTTCTGCTTGGGAAATTAGTCATTATGTTATGAATTGTTTTGGCTCTAGTTAACTCATGAAGACCATCTCCTGAGGGAGCAATTATACTGATGAAATCACAGGTCTTTGAAATATCAAAATATAGTCAATGTTCTAAAAAAACCTTGCTACTGAAAGCTATCCTGCAGTGAATCTAATCCTTTGTAGACTCCTTTTTTGTAAAAAGTATCTCCCTAAATTTAAAAAAATCTGAATCCTCATATATCCAGTTTGCTTGAAGTGGAATTATGCCTATATAAATATATTCACTAAGATATTGATTATTAAAGAAAACATGAAATCTCTAGTTTATGAACTGGATTTAAGAACAACCTTTCCCATCAATTATCATTTCTTGTATCTTCCTGTCTCAAGTGACTGGTTAAAATTTAAAAGACATAGGTAAATTTGCTAGTTGATAAAGAGCATTGCATAGGAAAAGTGTTGTGAAGATACCTTATCTATCTGCAATTGAGTTATTTATTCATCAACGTCAGTTGTATAAGCAAAGACCAGGAAGTAAGCAAAGAAAAAGGCTCCACTACTAAACTAGATATTATAAGTTCTGGGAACATATGAATTTTAAGTACAAAAGAGACTCTACTCAGGCCTTAAGTCAAAGATTATTTACTCTTAGTTGGTACACAGTTCTAACAAGTATGATGATCTGGTTTCTTATCACTATAGGGATTAGAATAGCAAATTAGGCAAAGCAGATATCCTGTGGGACCTGTAGACACATAGGAAGTAATTAATAACAGCAAAGTTGGAGATAGAAAAATCATAAAAAGAAAACATGAATTAAAAAAATCACATTAGCCTTGGTTCATATTTTCAATTTGATTTGAGAACACAACTCTACCTTTTAGCGCAATAGAGTAATTGATGGTTATAATAAATGTGTTAAAGAAAATTAATATTATCTTTAGAATATTATGTTTAAGAAGGTAAGGTAGGGCAGCTAAGTGGCACAATAGATAAAGCACTGGGCCTGCAGTCAGGAAGACTCTTCTCCCTCAGTTCAAACCTGGCCTCACACACTTACTAGCTGGGTGACCCTGGGAAAGTCACTTAAGCTTGATTGCCTCAAAAAAAAAAAAAAAAGAAAAAAAAAAGGCAAGGCAATGTATAATAAGATTCCTATTCAAAATTTAAAAATCAGAAGTTTTGGTACATAAACTCCTGGCTGTCTGGAAAAATGTGGCTTTTAAAGATAATATAACATTTCCTGAGATAGTTTTACTGTATAGTTATTAAAATGTCCTAAAGATGATTAGTATGGTAACGTGTACCTGTACACACTGATGCTAGTGGATTTGGGAATGCAGTAAAGTTAAAGCTGACCAGATGTTCATGGTAAGTCTGAGTCCCCAAGAAGGAAGGATTACCCACATTTCCAAAGAAGGGGTGAACTAGCCCAGGTAAGTAAAATGGAGTGGGTTCAACGTGCTCTACTTATCAGTATTAGGGATATGGCCCAAGAGGGGACTTTGCATTCCCAGGCTGGGTGAGAGAACGAGACCCAGTCTAATGACAACAAAAAGATTAAGATTTCTATTTAACTCTATAAATAGTGAAACATTGTGTTAATGGTCACCGCTTTAATAAGATCACCACACTGATCCACATGGAGGCCATGTATCCTAAAATGAGATCTTTGAAAGGAAACATGCACTGAAAAATAATAACCCAAAATACTCTTTTAAAAACAACACTCTATTCAATATGAAAGGAAATAGATTCCAGAGTTTATCATGCAAATGCACATAAGAAAAGAAAATAGAAAAGAAAATAGGTTTTAATAGGATAATAATGATTCATCAAATATTCTATACATGCTCTTGACAGACTCCTGACTAAAATAAATGTCTTTTTATCCCTGTAGAGCAGTCCAAAGCTTGCTGTGGTTATAACCTCTTCTAACTGTTGCCTGATTCTTATCTATATTTTGTGTGAAGATTTCTGGCAACCACAATTTTCCCTTCTCTTTTATATTCTTTCCTTGTCACTTCTACATTTTTAGCTTTTATGCAAGCAATTGAATTTTTATAGCTATTGCCAGCCAATGAGATTGTTCTTTTCCTTCAGTATGATGAGCCAATTGATCACAGTGTGTCACCTTGTAATTTCTGGATGTCGAGATCTTTCCAGTGTTTTCATCATTGTTCATTGCTCTGAGGCTGCTTCTTGAAAATTTCCAATTGGATGTCCCAGAAACATTTCAAACTCAATGTGTTCGATTCAGAACTCATTACCTTTCCCCAAACTTCCTCTCTTCTGAAATTCCCTTTTACTGGTAAGGGTACCACCATTCCTCCCGTCACTCAGGTTTACAACCTCGGTGTTACCCTTAACTCTCACTCCTACCACATATCCAAATCCGTTGCCAAATCTTCCTCTTTCTATCTATAAAACAAACATCTCTTGCATCTGAGTCATTCTCTTCACTCCTCCAGTCATCATTTTAGCTCAAGCCCTTTTCATCTCTCAGTGGGGCTATTGCAGTTGCCTTCTAATTGGTCTCCTTGTCTTAAGCCTCTCCCAACTCCAATTCATCCTTCATACAGCTGCCAAGATTTTCCCAAAGTGTAGATCCGAACATGTCAGCCCCCTCCCTACTCGATAAACTCTGCTGTTGCCAAATACATCCAAGATCAAAGATAAAGTTCTTTATTCGACCTTTAGGGCTCCTTCCAACTTTTCAAGTCTTTTTACACATCAATCCCCTTTACCTACTTTACCATTCAGAGATAGCAGTTTATGTCCTGTTCTTTGCATACAACCTTCCATCACACATCTCCATGCTTTTGCCCTGACTGTTCCTCAAGTCTGAAATGCTGGTCTTCCTCAATTCCTGGCTACCTTTAAGACTCAGGTAAAATGCCTCCTTCCATAGATAACCTTTTCCAATAAGATCATCCACTTGAATTTCCCCTGGGGTTCCATTCTTTTGATTCTGTATGTATCTTGTATGTTACTATTTATAACACATGCTTTCTCTGTTAATAGTATGTAAGCTCTTTGAAGAAAGGGACTGCTTTTGTATTTTTAACTTTTCTTCCCTCATTTTTTGGAAACTAATTCTATAGCTTTAATCTGACGCTTTTTCCTCCTTTCTGTGTTCTGAGGGCACCAGAGAATAAGAACACTTGACTTTCTTCCTTCCTTTCCATCCTCAGTGCTTAGCACAGTGCCTGGCACATAAGTACTTCATAAATGCTTGTTGACAGATTAATCTTCTTCTTCTTGTTCTTATTCTTTGAAAATTTCAGTTTCAGAAGCACTTCAAATCTAAATTCTAGATAACTACATGTCACTACATACAAGAAATCTAACCAATCCCAAATACTTCCTTATTATTTGTCTTTATAGTGAACGTGCCTTTCATCCTCTATGGAATTTCCAATCCCTTCTTTGCCTGTCCCATTCCCCTTCTGGCTACATTTCTCTCTTTTTTTTCAGTCCTCACTCTGTAGTCAGTCCTTCATAGCTGTCTTCATTCACAGGAACACTTCCTGACCCTTTGAACTTCTGATTCCAGATAATTTTTACTGTATTCTTCTCTGGTTCAGATCCAGAGTCATGGATCATTATTAGCAAGAAGGGTGAGCTACAAATCTAACTTCAGTTTGGCCCTTGATCCTCCATTTTATAAAATGTTTAGGGTGCCTCCCACAGTGACTGTTTCATACCTTCTCCATTTTCCTTAAGCTCCCAGATCCTGTCCTCTGCTCTGCCCACTGTTAATACAACAGGTCATCTCTAATTTTACGTTAAAAATAAGACTACCCATGATCTGCTTCCTCCTCCCACCTCTCACAATGTTGTATCCACATCCCCATTTCTCCCTTTACTATTTAAAGGCTCACATTTACCTGTACTCTCAATTCCACCTTCTATCTCTTCTACAACTATGGTCCATGAGTTATCCTCCTTTCCCCAACATTATTAATCAATCCTCCATCTCTTCTGATTCTTTTCCCTGGGGAAATAGGTCTCCCCATCCTAAAATAAGATGGCTCTATGGCCCTAATAAAACTATAATTTTATTTCTTTTCAAATGCCAAATTTTACCCTAAATTTTGCTATATTCCCCTCTATTCCCTGCACAACTATATTAAAACTAAATTCTTGATAGTCACAAATGATCTCTTCATTAACAAATTCCATAGCCTTTTTCTCAGTTTCTGCAGCATCTGGTCTCTGCCTTTTCCTTAGAGTTCTCTCTTTCCTTCACCTTTGTTAAACTGTAATACTCTGGCCCTCCTCCTGCCTCTCTACATCTGCCTCTATCTCTCCCTAGTGCTCTTCTTTCCTTCTGTTCCTTAGAATGAACTGCCACTTAGATGATCCATAATCAACTCAAAAACATGTCTAAAACAAAATTTCCCATTGTCTCCCAAATCAGTTCTCCCTCCATACACATTTCTTTTAGGGGTGCCATCAAATTTCCAACTTATCTTTGCTTCTTTACCTTTCCACCCATATACTGAGTTCTATAATTTTTTTCTGACTCTCAAATTTTCCCCTCCCTTTCTGTTTCCTGTTTTCTCAGTGTCAAACATGTCTTTACCACCTCATTCACTTATGCCCTTAGAACTTTCACTCTGCATCATTGCAATGGTCTCCTAAATAGTTTCTCTGCCTCCAGTTTCTCCTTAGAGTAACCTATTCTGCACCACATTACTGACACTACTTTTTTTTTTTAAATTTTATTTATTTATTTAATTTTTTACATTCATTTTCACAAATTTTTGGGTTCCAAATTTTCTCCCCTTTTCTCCCCTCCCCCCACCCCAATACCCCAAGCAATCCAATTTTCCCTATCACCAATCTGCCCTCTCTTCTGTCATCCCTCCCTTCTCTTGTCTCCATCTTCTCTTTTCTCCTGTAGGGCCAGATGACTTTCTATTCTTCATTAACTGTATGTCTTCTTTCCTAGTTACAACAACAATATTAAACAGTTGTTCCTAAAACTTTGAGTTCCAAATTCTCTCCATCCCTCCCTCCCCACCTATTCCCTTTGGGAAGGCAGGCAATTCAATATAGGCTCTATCTGTGTAGTTTTGCAAATGACCTCCCTGATAGTCGTGTTGTGTAAGACTAACTGGATTACCATCCCTCCTAACCTGCCCCTCATTGTTTCTCTTCTGTCTCTTGATCCTGTCCCTCCCCAAGTGTTGACTTCAAATTGCTCCCTCCTCCCTTTGCCCTCCCCTCCATCATCCCCTCCCTTGCAATATCTCCTTCTCCCCCACTTTCTTATACTGTAAGATAGGTTTTCATACCAAAATGAGTGTGCATTTCACTCCTTTGTTTAGTTAAATGTGATGAGGGTAAACTTCTTTTTTTTTTTTTCTTTTTTTTTCTCAGCTCTCCTCTTTTTCCCTCCACTAAGAAAAACTCCTACCTGCCTCTTAAATGACATATAGTTACCCCCTTCCCTTTCCCTCTCTTTCCTCCTCCTACATTTCTCTCTCACCATTTACCTTAGTTTCTTTTAAAGTATAGTCCCATCCTATTCAGTTTAATCTGTGCTCTCTGTCTCTGTATGTGTATGCATGTGTGTATGTGTGTGCATGCGTGTACATGTGTATGTGTGGTCCCACCAACTATCCAGATACTGAAAAGTTTTAAGAGTTAGAAATATTGTCTTTCCCTGTATGAATGTAAACAGTTCCCTTCTGGTAAGTCCCTTAAGACTTCTCTTTGCTGTTTCCTTTTTCATGCTTCTTCTCATTCTTGTGTTAGAAAGTCAAATTTTCTTTTCAGCTCTGGTTTTTTCATTAAGAATGATTGAAAGTCCTCTGTTTCATTGAAAGACCATATTTTCCCTTGAAGTATTATACTCAATTTAGCTGGGTAGGTGATTCTTGGTTTGAGTCCTAGTTCCTTTGCCTTCTGGAATATCCTATTCCACGCCCTTTGATCCCTTAATGTAGAAGCTGCTAGATCTTGGGTTATCCTGATTGTATTTCCACAGTACTGGAATTGTTTCTTTCTAGCTGCTTGCAAGATTTTTTCCTTGAGCTGGGAGTTCTGGAATTTGGCCACAATGTTCCTAGGAGTTTCTCTTTTTGGATCTCTTTCAGGTGGTGATCAATGGATTCTTTCAATACTTATTTTGCTCTCTGGTTCTAGAATGTCAGGGCAGTTTTCCTTGGTAATTTCATGGAAGATGATATCTAGGCTCTTTTTTTGATCATGACTTTCAGGTAGTCCCATAATTTTTAAATTGTCTCTCCTGGATTTATTTTCCAGGTCAGTTGTTTTTCCCATGAGATATTTCACATTCTCTTCCATTTTTTCGTTCTTTTGGTTTTGTTTGGTGATTTCTTGGTTTCTCATAAAGTCATTAGACTCCATCTGTTCCATTCTAATTTTGAGAGAACTATTATCTTCAGTCAGCTTTGGAGCCTCTTTTTCTATTTGGCTCATTCTGCTTTTGAAAGCATTCTTCTCCTCATTGGCTTTTTGAACCTCCTTTGCCAATTGAGTGAGCCTATTTTTCAAGGTGTTAATTTCCTCAGCATTTTTTTGGGTCTCCTTTACCAAGGTATTGACCCGTTTTTCATACTTTTGTTGCATCTCTGACATTTCTCTTCCCAGTTTTTCCTCCACCTGTCTAACTTGTTTTTCAAAATCCTTTTTGAGCTCTTCCAGGGCCTGAGCCCACCCGCCACCCCCCTGGGGTGTCTGGGGTACTGAAGCCCCACCCTCCACATCTTTCCCTGATGGCAAGGATACGTCCTCGTCATCAGATCCGAAGGTCGGGATCATTTGCATTTGTTGGAAAAAAACTCTCTAAAGTCTTATTTTTCTTCCCTTTTCTAGGCATTTTCCCAGCCAGTTACTTGACTTCTGAGATTCCTTTCCACCCCCGCCTGGATCCGCCCAGCTAGTGCTTGGCCTCTGAGATTTAAATGGGCTTTCCTCCTGCAGGCTGTCAATCAGTGAGCTTTAGTTCAGATGCTGGGGTGGGGGCTGGGCCGTCTCCCAGGTTCAGATCCCTCAGGGGCTTTATGTAGAGACTTTCAGGAATGGAGCAGGTGGGGGCGGGGTGGGGGGGCCCGCCTCTCAAGCTCAGTTCCCTTGGGGACTTTAAGCAGAAGCCTTCAGTAATAGAGCGGGGTGGGGGCAGGGCCGTCTCCCAGGCTCAGCTCTGTCAGGTTTTATGCAGGAATCTTCCGTAACGAAGATCCTGCCTGCTGCTGGGGCATTCCTGAGTCCCGGTCTGCTGCCTGCCACCTCAGCCGCCGCCCACACCTCTGCCTCTGCCGCTTCCTGCCCCTGTCTCTGCCGCTGCCGCTTCCTCCCGAGGGGGCCTGAGTTACGGAGACGCCCTGCTCCCCCTCTCCTCCAGCCCGGCCTTCTCTCTCACTGACCTGTAGCTTCTGTGGGCGGAGGGACTTTCCCGGCTGCTTGAGCTTCCGTCTCTGAAGCCTGCTCGGATCAGCTTCTCTGGGGCCGCGGCCAGGGCAGCGCTGGGGGTGGGGTCCACTTTCCGGGGCGCGCCGGACCCTGGGGACGGGTCTCCAGGGCTCCCTGGAACGGAAATCTCTTCCACTCTGTTTCTGCACACCTTGTATTGACCCAGAAGTTATGGGGGACTCTTTTTACATTAATTCTATGGGCTTTTGGTTTTGGAGCTCCTAAACGTGCGTCCTTCTGCTCCTCCATCT
Source organism: Bettongia penicillata ogilbyi (assembly GCA_023548195.1). Lineage (NCBI taxonomy): Eukaryota > Metazoa > Chordata > Mammalia > Diprotodontia > Potoroidae > Bettongia > Bettongia penicillata. The sequence goes on along the minus strand of JAJHZJ010000410.1, from coordinate 7,363,339 downwards.
TGGCTCCGCCCCTGACACTACTTCTACTGTATTGTATCCTGCTCAAAAATATTCAACTGCCTCCTATGACAAATGAGATAAAATCCAAGCACCTTTACCTGGCCTTTAAGTCCCTCTATAAAGTTCCAAAGTAGAACTCATGATCTTCTATAAACCTGTCCTCCAAATTACCCTTTTTTGTCATTGTTAAGGATAACCCTGTCCTTCTAGTCACCCACATTCACAAACTATGAATCATCCTTGACTCTTCAGTTGCCTTTACACACTGGCCCTCCCTCTCCCACATCCAACAAGTCACCATGTTTTATTCATTCTGTTCCCATGTCTCTCCCATGCAATCCCTTGTTGCCACTTACATGGCTAACATTCTTATTCACTTCATTTCTGGACTATTGGAATAGTCTCATAATTGATCTACATTTTCAGTCTTTTACCCTTCATTGTCCACAAAGATGCTAAAACAATCTTCCCAAGTCACAGGTTTGACAATATCGTCCTTGGTTCAACTATCTTCAGTTATACTCTCTTTTACTTTCAAGATAAAAACAGGCACCTCAGCTTGACATTTCAAATTCCTCACAGCCTGGCCTCTAGCCTTATTTTATATGACAGCCCAAGTAAATGCGCTCTGCATCCTAGCTATCTGGCCTCCTGACCACTCCTCCAATCCATTTTCCTTCTCTCATCTTCATGCTTTTGCAGAGGCTATCTATCCTCCATGTCTGGAACACTCTCCCTTCTCATCTTTTCCTCTTGGAATCCCTCACTCCTTTCAAGAGCTCAGTTCATGTGTTGTCTCCTATGGGAGACATTGCATGATCTTCCTATTTGCTAATGTTCTCCCAGTTTAGATATTGTACTTACTTTTCTGTTTACATGTTGTAGTCCTGGACAGAACAAAGGCAACCTGAAGAACCGTTTTTCATTTCTGTCCTTGTATTTCAATTACCTAAGACAATGCTTGGCATAGAAAAGCTGCTTACTTTGGATCTGTTGAATGGAACCTTCCTTAACAACTTTATTCTTACTACTTTCTGGCAAGAACATTTCATTCAAAGACAGACTGATCTATTCAATGTCCTCTGAAATCACTTTATCTCTTTCTCTCCTTGGATCTTTCTTCTACCTTGAACTTCTCTTTTCTCTCCAAACTTTATTGAGCCTTCAAGACCCAGTTTAAATTTTAAATTTTCCTTAAAGCCTTCCCCAATTACTTCAAGAAACTCTCGTTGTCATTGCGTTGTTTTAATAGAGTTTGACTCTCTGTTATCCCATCTGGGGTTTTCTTAGCAAAGATACTGGAGTGATTTGCCATTTCCTTCTCCAGCTCATTTTAAAGATGGGGAAACTGAGGTAAAAAGGGTGAAGTGACTTGTCCAGGGTCACATGGCTAGTTACTATCTGAAGCCAAATTAGAACTCGGGAAGATGACTCTAGCAATAGTCATCTTTTAGTTATGTCATTTACCAGACACTTAATCATATTTCTTGGATTGTTATACTCTTAGTAAATTCATGTTATTATGATTCATATGCAAAAATCAACATAAACGGGATCATAGATTTAGAACACAGGCCAACCTCCTAAACTTATAGCCAAGAAAACTGAAGTTGAGAGAGGTTTGGTACCTTCCTCAAGGTCAGACAGGTAAATGAGTGATAGTGGTAGGCTTTGAAGCCAGGTCCTGATTCCAAAGCTGATATCCTTTGCCCTGTACCATGTTAACCCTGAGATTTGGATTTGCTGTAATATCAAAAGAAAATTTACAAAAAATGGATATTACAGTTCTCCTTTAACTTAAACTCCAAATGTTATTTTGATTTTTAAAATTAATTCATATAATTCAACAAGGTGAAGCATACTTGTAAGTTTCATACTTTAAAATTGAAAAAGATCAGTGATTTTCTCAGTATATATATTCTCCCTCTATCTATTCATAGATCACAACCTCTCCATTACTTAATGACTTACCACAGCCAACAAAATTTGCCACTTATTGGCCAGCCTTTTGACTATGAGCCTCCCTGAACTTATAACCTAGATGGTTCATGTTTAGACAGACTAGAGGACTTTGATGGGTCGGAACCAAAAGTCTCTCCAGCTTGGTCATACCTGCTAAAGTTTGTATTTCCCCTGTATGCTAGGGTCACTTCTAATTCATATCAAAGACTTTGGAGTTAAAATTTAATGAAGAATATTTTCTATTATTTGTAAAAACAAAGATGGATTTTTCTTGCAGATAAGTAAAAAACTCTTACAAGGATTTAACTTAAAATTTACCTATAAATTTCTGAAGTATGATCAAACAATAGGTTTTCCTCTTTCCCAAAGAAAATTCAAGAAAAGCCACTATCTTAAGTTCAATGTAACACTATGAATATTATAATTAATAAAAGTACATCTTCTGAGAGTTTGCTTGCCAGAAATATCTATGTTTCCCCATCTCTGGCTTTTATCTTACTGTTGTGTGTTTCTTAACAAAGATGGATCTTTCTTGCAGACAAGTAAAAAACTCTTAAAAGGATTTAACTTGAAATTTACCTATAAATTAATTTCTGAAGTATGGTCAAACATAGGAGATTTTCCCTTTTCCCCAAAGAAAATTCAAGAAAAGCCACTATTTTAAGTTCATTGTTACTACTATGAATACTATAATTAATAAAAGTACATTTTCTGAGAGTGTGCTTGCCAGAAATATCTATGTTTCCCCATCTCTGGCTTTTATCTTACTGTTGTATGTTTCTTTCTTCTGTTCAATTAGGTGTCCAAGTACAGGTGTTAATTCTTTATGGCTTTTGCCCCAGGATCAACTTGAGAACAAACCTTTTAAGTCTAAGTATGGGTAAATGCTATTGAAGTACAGATTTTTTATGCCTAAGGTGTCAGCTATCTTTTGCTAAGTAAACTGAAGAAAAATTACATAATCTATTAAATTATTTTCACTGTACTAAAATGAAAACATAGCATAGAATTTTCTGTATAAATTTTCATAGCAGTATTTAGCATCATAACAACCCACAGCCAGACTTCTATAATATCTTTCCTTTATGCCAAATTTAAGTGATTTTATTTAATCAATTTAATTAATTTTATTTAATTAAATTTAATTTTTATTATATTTAAGTGATTTTAAATGTCTTTTCTACTAAAAACCAAGCATTTTTTTTAATGGAACATCAGGGCCAGCCAGGATCTGTAGAAAGCATCTCTAGTACCTTCCCTGTAAGATTATACTTAATAGCCTCATAGTGGCAAATATAATGTTTGTGAAGGTATCCCAGGAAAATGTGTACCTTATTTTGTAGCCTGTTCCCTCACTTTGTGTCACCAGGAACTGGTACACATACAGAGTGTGCTGGCATGTTCCATTTATGCAACTCAATTCATGAGTGGAAGGGCTGGGGAGCTGGCTTTCAGGAGAGCTGGGATGGCCTATAGCTGAAGTGCTGTGGAGGGGTTTGGGAGGACACAGATGTTCTGTAGTAGACCCAGTCTGTTAGTTTGTGTGACCAACACAAGGCAGCCTCTCTGACTGGTTGCACTTGAGTCTGTACAAGACCTGGAGGCACCATCCAATGACCTTAATCAGTCTCACGCTATTTTCTAGGTGACTCTTTGCTTTTGGTTTGACTTTGTTAATACCGTCTGGTGAGAGGTAATGCTATAAGCCTGAGACTAGCATCTGGCTTGAGATTATGGGCCTCAGTTCTTTGTGGGATTTTTTTTTTTTCATTTTAGGTAAAAGAAGTTGGAAGCTATGACTTCCTGAATTTCAAAAGATCAGGAGAGAGAACCACTTGAAGTTCAAACATTCAGCATTCTGGAAGTCTGGGAATATGGGAGCTGAGTCCAAGCTGGGTTTTGCTACCAGCCCAGAATCAATGCCTGATGAATGAGGAAAGATCTTTGTATCTCTGAATTTGGAATGTGAACCTGAAGGGGCCAATGCTTTGTAGAAACTGTGCTCAGTTTGAACCCACTCTTCCCAGTGACTTTGCAGTATAGTTTATTTAGAGAGTGCTTCTGAGGTGCTGGGGAGAGATACTGGTACTTTTATTCTTGTTATATCTCCACAGCAAATGCTCCTTTGTAAAAGTTAATGGATATTAAATGGAACTAAGGGGCTAGTCACTGGCACCAAACAGGGGGGAATACAACTGCAGGGAGCTTGAAGTGGCAGCATTAGAAAACAGATACACTAATGCTTCAAGGATATCCAGAGAATCCAGAGGGAGAGACAAAGCTTGAGCTCCCAAGTATGCTCTCTCTGACCTGCTGGGATACATCATCAAGACTCTTGTAGAGCAGGCTCTGAAGCCTCTTCAATGTGATGAATTGTATCAGCTGAATCCTCCCTTCTTAGTACTTAATGCAATTCTTCAAACTAGACTGTTCCTGATGTCTAACCTCAATGTTCCCTACTATCTATAAGTGGAGTGCAATCAACCATAGTACAGAACATGCTTTATATACAAGTAATCCAAGCCTCTAACTGGAAGTTGGGGAAAGATGACTTAGGCTAATATCCCTGAACCTCCATGGACGGCAGGAATTCCATTGAAATCATTTGTTAACTTTGATGTATACATGTTTCTGACTTCATATTGTGCTATTCTGATAAGCAATTAGATTAATTGGCACAAAGAATCCCACATCAGTCCAACTTACCTAGAGTGAGTGGTGGAGGATGTGGATCGAGAACATATTCTTTCTCTGCTTCTTTTCCTGTAGAGGTTTGTGTAACTTTCTTTTTCAGTCCAGTATCCACTACTGCTTTTATATATTTTTTTGGAGGTTTGTATCCACTGTCTTTATTCTGCTTCTTTATGTTACGAAGATTTATCTCTGAAAGATTTTGGATCTGAAGATCGTGTAAAATGTGATCTTGTAAAGCAACTGCAGTAATAGCTAAATTTTTAGCATGGCCCTAAAGAAGTTGGAAAAACATGAACAAAAATTCAGATGCATACTGTACATAAATTATCAATTAACTGAAAACTAAGGCTTGATAATACTTGATACTCAGATTTTATGTCATTAGTTAAAATAAAAAATAAATGTACTAAACTGAAGAATATTTGACCTGTTGTTACCTTAACTTTTAAAGTCAGAACTTGGCTTCCTCATTTAAATCAACTACACAGTAGTAATTTTTCACTTAATTACTAAAGTCATAATTATAATATGCAATAAACTCATTATGAATTATAAAACTTTTACATGCCTAAACATATGTTGCAGCACTATAATTAAATAAGACTTCAGGCTAATCTTGACTTCTAGTACAACCAGAAAGAAATGTACATGTAAGTATGTACTATTAATTTTTGGTAAACTAAATTGGTTTCCTACATAGAATAAAACTACCAGCTAACTAAGAGGCACCTGAAGCAAATGCTAGAGTAAAAGTTGCCGCAGCACCCATGGGACTGCTTAGCTACTTTCCATCCTGCTAACATCTCCTGGCTGGTAGTTGGTGAGCAAATAATTTTCTTTATTTCTGCCTATGTTGAATAAAATACAAAATTAAGGGCAATCTTATTGTAGTATTTTTAAAAAATTAAGGATGCACCTTAGAATAATTTCTTATCATGCTGAATCAGAAGTTATCTTCTTTTTTCTAAAACAGAGTGATGCTGCTTCTTTATAACAGAAATCATCACTTTATACTCCTTAAGTTCCTATACAGAAAAACAGAATTACATTACCACATCAAACTGAACAAAATAAAGTCTTGCAGAGCACAAAAATTTAACTCGGGGATGATGGAAGGGAGGGCAATGGGAGGAGGGAGCAATTTGAAGTCAACACTTGGGGAGGGACAGGATCAAAAGACAGAATAGAAACAATGGGGGGTAGGACAGGATGGAGGGAAATACAGTTAGTCTTACACAACATGACTATCATCAAAGTCATGTGCAAAACTACACAGATATGGCCTATATTGAATTGCCTGCCTTCCCAAAGGGAACGGGTGGAGAGGGAGGGATGGGGAGAATTTGGAACTCAAAGTTTTAGGAACAACTGTTTAGTATTGTTCTTGCTACTAGGAAATAAGAAATACAGTTAGTGGGAAATAGAAAGTCATCTGGCCCTACAGGGCAAAAGAGAAGATGGGGACAAGAGAAGGGAGGGATGATAGAAGAGAGGGCAGATTGGTGATAGGGAAAATTAGAATGCTCGATGTATTGGGGTGGGGGGAGGGGATAAATGGGGAGAAAAGTTGGAACCCAAAATTTTGTGAAAATGAATGTAAAAAGTTAGATAAATAAATTTATATTAAAAAAAACAAAAACAAAACAAAACAAAAATTTAACTCTAAGTTTACATTTCTGAAAAAAGTAGCATTAAATTTTATACAGATGTTTTAAATGAATCAACAGATACCTGCTGAATGCTTTAATAAATACTCTTAAAACAGAAGAGAAATATAAATTATGATCTTGCCCTTACGTACCTTATAATCTGACTTTAGGCATAGTAGGATTTCATAAAAGGAACAAATGAGTTCAAAAATTGGAGAGTTTAAAGAAAGCTTCATGGAAGATGCGGGATTAAAACTGAAATAACTACTCAGTGTTCCAGGTAACTCTCTAAGACCATAAGCTATTGTGAGGGAGCCAACTTGCATTGATAGAAGCACTTTCCTCATCCAGCAGTTCCCTGTGTCAATGAAATGTCTGGGCCAGGACCAATCCTCCTTGGACTTGAATAAAGAGAGGAAAGAGGATAGTGGATGTAGGGCTGAGACTCAGAGGTGATGAAAAGACTAGGATGGAAGGTGCTTACTGGGAGGCTAGGTAGGCAGAGTTAGACCATACAGGGTCTTAGAAAGCTGGACAGAAGAGTTTGAAAGAATTGGAGGCAGCTAAATGACAGAGTGAATTGAGTGCTGAGCCTAGAGGCAGGAAGAGCTCATTTCAAATCTGGTCTCAGACACATGCTGTATGTGGCTCTAGGCAAGTCACTCAATTTTTTGCCTGTTTCTTCATTGGTAAAATGGAGATAATAATAGCACCTACTTCCTTAGGTTGTTGTGAGGAACAAATGAGATAATATTTGTAAAAAGCACTTAGCACAGCGCTTGGTCCCTATAAGTATTATATAAATGTTAGCCATTGCTATTAAATTGATGCAGTAGGCAATAGAGAAGTCCTATGGATTCTTGAACAAAGGACTATGACATACTATCATGACAGTGAAATTTTAGAAAGATAAGTCTGACAACAGAATTCAGTAGGGCTTATATATAAGAAGAGATTAGAGGCAGGAGAGAGATTCTGCCAGTTGTAATAATCTCACTGTCAGATGGTGAACCCTCAAAAATCTCTTCATAAAATGACATGGTAAATCTAATCTGAGAGACAATTCTCAATTCATTAACTATTTTCAGTGTTATAAAAGTGACACAATGATTTGTTGTCTGTCAAATAAATAAACAAATGCCTTCTCATTGGGCTCAGCGAAAGGATAGATATGGAGGTAACAGAAATATATAAATCAAAGTTAAATACGAGGTCTCTTGGGAGCAGGGGAGGCTGAAGAATGGTAGTTGGTTGGTTGTTGAAGAAGACCAAAATGACATCACCATGTTGGGGTCAAGGTATGGTGTGTCCAGCTATGGCTGATCAGACCAATACAAGCTCAGAAGGCTCTACCACAGATCAGGTACAAATGGTCCGCATGAACATTTGAAATGGAGATATCTCTAAATTTGTGCATCTCACATTTCTTTTGAGCTACTGCAGGTCTGCTTTGCTCATATAGCACAGGACCTTCTTGGATATGGGTACGCCATGCTGGACGATCCTGGCCAATATCTCCCACATCTCACAATTGTTTTCAAAGTTCTTCAGAATGTCCTTGTATCACTTCTTCTGACTTCTATGTGAGTACTTGCCCTGAGTGAGTTCTTAAAATAGTCTTTTAGGGAAATATACTTTTGGCATTTGCACAAGATGGCCAGCCCATCGGAGTTGCTCTCTGTAGTAGAGTTTGAATGTTTGGCAGTTCAGCTCAGGACAGACTTTAGTATCTAGTATGTTATCTTGCCAGATGATCTTCAGAATCTTCCTAAGACAATTCAAAAGGAAATGATGTAGTTTCCTGGCATGACACTGATAGACTGTTCAGGTTTCATAGGCATACGGCAATGAAGTCAGCACAAGAGCTCTATAGACCTTCAGCTAGGCAGGTAGCCTCATACCTATGCTTCTCTCCCACATTTTCCTTTGGAGACTCCCAAATATGGAGCTAGTTCTGGAAATGTGTGCATTGTCTTCATCATCTATATGTACATCCCTGAAAAGTATACTGCCAAAGAAAGTGAACTTATTCATAGCATTCACAATTTCTCCATTTGCTGTAACCGGTGGTTCCATGTATGGATGGTGAGGTGTGGGCTGGTAAAGACTTTTTATTTTTTTGGCGTTGTTAGGCTCAAATTAGCACAAAGAATAATAACCTCCCAAAATTCCTATTTTAATGTCTCATTGTGGCATGGAGGTACCCCAGGCTCCTATAAAGTGATGCCAATGGAGAACACATTCCACCACACCACGAAAGTTTCAAGTATAGTCCCAAGGACAAGAATGAATCTACTCTTTAAGATGGCCAAGGGATACTAAGAATCATAATTTTTAGACCATGTACAAAGATTTCACAATTGGTACTTTTAATTTGTGAGTTTTATCTAATAACCAATGACTTGACAGACTACTAGAAGAACTTTAGCTCATTTACATTAATGTTTTCACTAAATATCGAATGAGAAGACAAAGTAGTTGCTGCTAAATATGAAGATATTTTCCTCAGGTAGGAAATTAATGAGTTAGTGTAGTTGCTTGCATCATAGACCCAAATGTAATCTGGAATATCATAGTATCATAGATTTAGCATCAGAAGGGATCTAGGAGGCCATCAATTCCAATTCTCTTAACTTTACAGATGAAGAAATAGAAACACAGAGAAGTTAAGTGACTGGATTAGGGTCATGTAGCCAGTACAAGTCAGAGATGGGATATGAACGAGGTAATCCTGACTCCAAGGCTATCTCTGTATCCACTTTGCTGCACTATCTCATTTCATAGGACACCTGACTATTTCATATTGAAATTCACATAATGAATGTAAGCAAACAGATTATCATTAAAATAATTTGAGTTTATGAATGAATACCTGTTGTTGATTATAAAGAGGTAGAAAAATATTATGAACTTTTTAAGTTCTCAAATAAAAGTCAATATATAGCTTGGTAACTTCAACATTATGATGGGCAATGGCAAGATAGAGAAAAATACATTGTAAAATATGGCTTTACATAAAAAAGGAAAGAGGCAAAAGTGTTGTAGATTATTCAGAAACCTTATATGACTGAATATCATGAATATTTTCTTCAAGAAATGTCAGAAGAGGCTGAAAGCAATACAGATCAAATAATATAAAAAATAAAATTAACTGTTTCTTAACAGACCAGAAACAACTGGATACCACTGTAGAAGTCATTTAAAAAACAGCAGTCATATCAACAAGTTAGAGCAAAGGAAAAATATCAATATCAAATTACAAGAAAGTATAATGATGAGAACATCCTCATGAAAATATAGTAGTAACTCCAATCTGACATGTTTAAACAAGCTGTTAATTCTCTAAAATGGAAAATGGACAGAAGACATTGGCTATCATCACTTCTCAGAGGAGTTCCACTTAATGTAGGTCTCAGGAGCCCCTAAACTGTTTTGACTAGCCATCATTTGATTTCCATGCCAACTAATGAGGAGCCCAGGCCAAGGCTGATTCTCTAGAGTTCGAGTTAATTCTCAAGACATTACATGATGGCATAATGGAAGATTAGAAACTGTTTCACTTCATGATACAATAAAAACCACAGATATTTTGTGTATTCAAGTATAAAATCTTTTTGAAAATGATCTACTTACATACAATATGAAATTCACAGATAATTTTTGAAATTCAATTCAACAAACATTCATCAATTACTCTGCAAGGAACAATGCTAGGCATCATAGACAATTTTCTACAGCAGTCCACACAATCACATTCATACAACTGGCTTGGAAATATATAGATTATAAGATTCCATGGTATCTGCTGTGTATTGATTATCAAAAAAAGGTACCTTTACAGGTTCTCCACAAATAATCTATCTCCTTTACATATGTGACAGTAACACAGAATTCCATCACAGATGCAACCACAGCATTAACTTTGTTCAGCAATCTCCTGAGTGATAACATCAAAAGAGGCATTGATCAGGGAGATGTGCTTACTGAAGATATCCCTAGCTTTCAAAGATGTCCTATACAAAATCCAAAAAGAAGAATCACCTTTAATGTTTACTCATTATAGAGGTTTCTGTTTGCAAAAAATACTGTGATGAATGCATCGAGTCCTCAAACACTACAGGGCCTTCTCAGTGAGAGTCACTAGCCATCTACAAAGGAAAAGCTAAATGTCTAAAAATGTATAGTGCTCATATGATGATATTTTGTTGGACTTGTGGGATAGTCCACAAGTATTTATGTCTTATAGATAATCAATTATCTAGGCACAGAACTGAGTATCTGAAGGAGATCCAGGTTTGGATCAAATTTAGAAAAATACAAATTTTTCAATGGTCCAAACTCAATCTTCTAAAAGTTGTTTTTTTTTTTAACAGTAATATTTTTCCAGGACAGGCTATATAGCTGCAAATCAGAGAACACCACAACCTCAGAAGAATCAAAATTGCAAATGACCCCAATATCAAAAAAAAGATTCTGGGTACTTGTAAATAGACTGCAGTTTATCATCAATGATGATGTAAGAAGTGGCATAAAAGAACACTGTCAAGGAAATGTATGATGGGTAAAAGGAGGTGGACTGGTAGATAAAGTAGGAAGAGGGAAAGGTAACAGGAAGATAGATTAAGTGTTGAAAGACTGTGTCTGTGGACCAGAGAAAGGCTTGCTTACTTTTAGGGAACATGGTTATGAACCACACAGTATAAAGAAATGTGGAAAGGTTGTGATCTATAATGGTGGAAGTCCCCACACAGGGGAGGTCATATTTTCATTTAAGGACTGAAATATTACAAAGAAGAAGTATCTTGACTATGACTGTGGTTAAACTTGAACTCTTTACTACTATACATTTCCAAAAGTTAAATTCATATAGGTATATGTAACACGTGAAGAAGGGTAACTAGAACAGCTAACACTGAAATCCATGTCAATTTCATGATCCCTTATCAGACACATTTTGTTGGCCAAACTTTAATCCCTTCTTGGCTTTGCTTTTCCCCTTGGCTCAGCTGCCCTTTTATCCTTTTCCATGCCTGGGGCTTCCTCACCCTGGAACATTCCATTCATCTAATTTCATGGCCTTCAAGCCCTGGAACATCTCTGCCATGCTAGCCCATTTTTCTAATTAGGGAGTTGTTTCTTTTTGGGGAGGGGATCAGTCTAGCTTTCTGAACTTCAACAGCATGCCCCACATGGCTATCTCCCTTTTCCCCTTTTCATCTTCCTTCCAGGTGCTATCTTTCTTCATTGCCCCACTGAGGGTTTTTGTTTGTATTTGTAGCCCCTATGGTTTACTTCAGTGCCTAGTACGTAGTAAATATTTAATAAATGTTTGTTGCTTTGCCTTAATGGGACAAATTTTATTAAAATATACTGAATCTGCATATTAAAATACAATTATCCACTTCTATTCTCATCTGGTCACTTTTAATAATAACTGTAGCTAATAGCTACCATTGTGTTTTGATTTCTTTCTAATACTTGGTGCATCATAAATGGATGAATCTGTTCCCTTCTAACAACTTTAGGATTTCTTTTTCTCTAGTTTCAAGTCCATTGAAAACAGAGAGAACTGGAAGGTCGTTCCCTTCCGTGGAGGTCAGCCTTTTAATAACTGGAAGGAAGCTCCAGAGAGGCACAGATTTGTTTTTCAACAATTAGGGTTAACTAAAATAATATGATAGGTTACCTTGGTAGAGAGTGGATTTGCCCTCACTGGATCTCTTCAAGCACGGGCCATTTGACCACTTATTGGAGGATATGATAGAAGAGATTTATAGGAAGGTACAAGTTGGATTAGATAATCTCTAAGTTCTGCTCTAGTTCTAAGAGTCTGTGATAAATTCCCTAGGGATTATTTCATTTTTTTGGTCTTTGTATGGCCAACTAACATCTCTGATATCAATTTCCTTTTTCTGTAAAATGATGGTATTGGCTAGATGACTTCTAAGATCTATTCCAGTTTTAAATCTATGGTAAAATTTAGAAATGATTAAAATGCAGTAATAGTGTCAATGATAGTTTCTTCCACTGTTAATGATCAGGTGTTTGTTATTGATAATAACTGAATGATCTTCGTTTATTATGAAATATCAGGGAAACCATCACTATGAAATATTACTTGGAGTGGAAAAGAGACTATTTTTCTGTAGAACTTTAGATGTTCTTCAAAAATAAGTTGCCCTAAGTCACAGAACCATAGTTGGAATAGCTGCTAGAAGCTACCCAGTTCAACTTGTACCTAAGAATTTCCTTATATAACACCTCCTCACAAGTTCTATCTAGCCTTTTCTGGGCCTTTTTAACTAAGGAGAAATAATCACCTCCCAAAGCAGCTCATTCCGTTTGTCCTTATATCAAGCCTAAGTTTCTTTCTATAGATCTTACAACAACCACTGTCCCTACTTCTGTCCTCAGTTAAACAGAACAAAGCGAATTAATTTTCCCCATGTAGTCTTTCAAATATCTGAAGGCAGCTATCATATTATCCATCCCTAAGACTTCCTTTTTCCAGGTTTAGCTCCTCTTTTTCAACTGTTCTTTGTAGAACATTATTTTAGACATCACTCCTCTTTTCTCCAACTTCTCTTTGCTCTCTTTTGGACTTGTTAATATTTTTCCAAAAATGTGGCCACCACAACCTAATTCTCCAGATGTGAGTTGACTAAAGCAAAATACAGGAGGACTGTTATCCAAAGCATTAACTAGGGTAGAGCAGGGTACTGAAATTTGGAGGACATGAACATTTAAGGTTTTGAGAAGGTTACTCAACTTAAAATTTTTCAATGTTTACATTTAACTTTGCTACCTTCTTTGCTGCCACTCTTGTTCTGAGAATGAAAATCAAATCGATGCTACCCATCACTATAGGAAAGGGTGTGTAAATCTTCCAACTAATGGCTCCATTCACAATCCTTAAACTAAAACTCCTTTCCTTAGCCACCATTCTCTTATATGTGTTATATGCCCTATTAGAATATAAGTTCCTTGTGGGCAGGGGCTATCTGAAGTCTGTATTTATATGCCCAACATAGTGCTTGGCCCCTTTGCTAGATGCTTAATAAATGTTTGTTACTGTTTATCTCTCCATCTCCCTTTGAGTCACCTGCAATTTTGATTCTTTAGAAGCTATTGTTATCCGTGATTGGCAGCAATAAATCATCATTCAAAAATTGCCAGTAAAAATGATTTTTTTTTTGTTTCATGGAGTAGCTTAGGGGTCATTGAAAACCCTGAACAATTTCTCAGATAAAATTCAGGTCACTCCTACCTTTTTAATAAATAACAAAAGGTCTACTTTGTCACCCTCCACGGTACCCGTCCAGGATATATATCATAATTTGGACAATATATATTCTTCAGTGATTTACTTTTTCCTGGGGGTATTTTGAGGTCATTTTATTTTGAGAGGTCATGGATCTCACTGAGGGGTTTGATGCAGTTTGCACAAAGATCCACAAACAAGAATAGCTGATGGACTTAATAATTTAATAGGTACTTTCTTGTTTATTTGGATTCAGAGCAGAATAGTTTTCATGATATTTGCAAACATCTTTTGCAAGTAAATATTTCCTTGTTTTGGGTCTTGATCTTGGTAATTAGAAGGCTTTTGAACAAAATTATCTCTTCTGTGGTTGCATCTATGATGGAATTATGTGTTACTTAAATCTATTCCTGGGAAACACCTTATTTGATGAAAGTCATTTTTTAAAAATAATTTTTATTTTTCCCCAATTACATGTCAAAACAATTAATATTTTGTTAAAGTTTTGAGTTTGAAATTCTATCCTTCTTTCTGCCTCTCCCTATTCCGAGACAGTAAACAATCTGATATAGGTTATGCATGTACAATCATGTAAGACATTTCCATATTAGTCATTGTGTGCAATAAAACTAAAAGAAAGAAAGAAAGAAAGTGAAAAATAGTAAGCTTTGGTCTGTATTCAGACAGCATCAGTTTTTTTCTCTGGAGGCAGATAGCATTTCTTTCTTCATCATGAGTCCTTTGGAATTGTCTTGGATCATTGTATTACTGAAAATAACTAAGTCATTCACAGTTGTTCATCAAACAATATTTCTGTTACTGTATATAATGTTCTCCTGGTTCTGCTCACTTCATTCTGTATCAGTTCATGTCTTTCCAGGTTTTATCAGAAACATCCCACTTGTCATTTCTTATAGCACAATAATATTCCATTACGACCATATACACAACTTATTTAGCCATTCCCCAATTTATAACTTTACCCTCAATTTTCAAGGTTCTTTCCCTTTTAAAAAAAATCTCTTTGGATACAGACTTAGTAGTGGTATTGTTGGATCAAAGGGTATGCAAAGCTTTATAGCTCTTTGGGCACAGTTCCAAATTAACTCTCCAGAATGGCTAGATCAATTCACAGTTCTACCAACAGTACATTAGTGTCTCAATTTTCTCATATTACCTTCAACATTTATCATTTTTTGGGTCATAATAGCCAATTTGATGGGTGTGAGGTAGAACTTTGGAATTGTTTTATGTACATTTCTCTAATCAATTGTAATTTAGAGTATTTTTTCATATGAATAAAGATAGCTTCTATTTCTTTGTCTGAAAATTACCTGTTCATATCCTTTAACCATCTATTAATTGGGAAATGATCTTTATTCTTATACACACACACCTTTATTTACACATATGTATACAACATTCTTACAAATGTCTGCAATTTTTCACCACTTCTGGTATCTTCCCCTCTTTGAAATATACTGAATCAATTTGCTAAAGGTTCAAAACTATATTGCTTTTGGTGCAGACTTCTTTTGCATGTCTACTTCAGCTATTCTTTCCAACTTCAACTTTTAAGGAACCATTTAGGTACCAAATTCTCATATGGGACATTAAGGACTGAAATATTGATTCTAAACTTGGTGGTTCCAGTACTAGTGTTGATGAGAATAGATTGTTATAGTAAAAACAGCACTTTTTTCTTTTTACTATTTTGTGTCTGTTTATGGTCTAAATCTCACTCTCTTGTTTAAGAACCCCACAATGCCTAGCTAGAGTTCAAACTATCTGCCCTGTGAATTCTCTAGCACTTCCTCTGACTCATGGACTTGGATGATACACATCTATAAACATTATTTGCCATGCTCTGGTTTAAGTTGAGTTTCATTCCAAAACTTCTACACAAAGCTCTTTTCTTTCTTACTTTACAACTTTCCAACATTTCATGAAATGGTATAGCTTCAAATCTCCAACTGTCTTCTTTACTGTTTAGGAAATAAATCTGTGTGAAGTATCAATTATCACTGCCAAGTCTCACCATGGGCAAGGAAAGCAACTGGTCATCTAATGCCTTCTAATTCTCTCTCTTTTTTTTAAAATTTTTTTTTAATTTTTATTTATTCATTTAACTTTTTACATTCGTTTTCACAAAATTTTGGGTTCCAAATTTTCTTCCCTTTTATCCCCTTCCCCCACCCCAATACACTGAGCAATCTAATTTTTCCTATCTCCAATCTGCCCTCTCTTCTGTCATCCCTCCCTTCTCTTGTCCCCATCTTCTCTTTTGTCCTGTAGGGCCACATGACTTTCTATTCCTCATTAACTGTATGTCTTCTTTCCTAGTAGCAACAACAATACTAAACAGTTGTTCCTAAAACTTGAGTTCCAAATTCTCCCCATCCCTCCCTCCCCACCCATTCCCTTTGGGAAGGCAGGCAATTCAATATAGGTCATATCTGTGTAGTTTTGCAAATGACTTCCATGATAGTCGTGTTGTGTAAGACTAACTGAATTACCCTCCATCCTATCCTACCCCTCATTGTTTCTCCTCCGTCCCTTGATCCTGTCCCTCCCCGAGTACTGACTTCAAATTGCTCCCTCCTCCCTTTGCCCTCCCTTCCATCAACCCACCCTTGCTTATCTCCTCCCCCACTTTCCTATATACTGTAAGACAGATTTTCATACCAAAATGAGTGTGCATTTTATTCCTTCCTTTAGTCAAATGTGATGAGGGTAAACTTCTTGTTTTTTTTTTTTCTCAGCTCTCCTCTTTTTCCCTCCACTAAAAAGTCTCCTACTTGCCTCTTAAATGACATATAATTACCCCATTCCATATCACCCTCTTTCCTCCCACTACATTTCTCTCTCACCATTTACCTTAATTTCTTTTAAGATATGGTCCCATCCTATTCAATTGACTCTGTGCTCTCTGTCTCTGTATGTGTGTGCATGTGTGTATGTGTGTGTGTGTGTGCATGCGTGTACATGTGTGTGTGTGGTCCCACCAACTACCCAGATACTGAAAAGTTTTAAGAGTTACAAATATTGTCTTTCCATGTAGGAATGTAAACAGTACACTTTTGGTAAGTCCCTTATGATTTCTCTTTGCTGTTTACTTTTTCATGCTTCTTTTCATTCTTGTGTTTGAAAGTCAAATTTTCTTTTCAGCTCTGGTCTTTTCATTAAGAATTGAAAGTCCTCTGTTTCATTGAAAGACCATATTTTTCCCTGAAGTATTATACTCAGTTTTGCTGGGTAGGTGATTCTTGGTTTTAGTCCTAGTTCCTTTGACTTCTGGAATATCCTATTCCACGCCCTTCGATCCCTTAATGTAGAAGTTGCTAGATCTTGAGTTATCCTGATTGTATTTCCACAGTATTGGAATTGTTTCTTTCTAGCTGCTTGTAAGATTTTCTCCTTGACCTGGGAGTTCTGGAATTTGGCCACAATGTTCCTCGGAGTTTCCCTTTTTGGATCTCTTTCAGGTGGTGATCGATAGATTCTTTCAATACTTATTTTGCCCTCTGATTGTAGAATGTCAGGGCAGTTTTCCTTGATAATTTCATGGAAGATGATGTCTAGGCTCTTTTTTTGATCATGACTTTCAGGTAGTCCCATAATTTTTAAATTGTCTCTCCTGGATCTATTTTCCAGGTCAGTTGTTTTTCCCATGAGATATTTCACATTCTCTTCCATTTTTTCGTTCTTTTGGTTTTGTTTGGTGATTTCTTGGTTTCTCGTAAAGTCATTAGACTCCATCTGTTCCATTCTAATTTTGAGAGAACTATTATCTTCAGTGAGCTTTTGAACTTCTTTTTCCATTTGGCTAATTCTGCTTTTGAAAGCATTCTTCTCCTCATTGGCTTTTTGAAGCTCTTTTGCCAACTGAGTGAGCCTATTTTTCAAGGTGTTATTTTCTTCAGCATTTTTTTGGGTTTCCTTTACCAAGGTATTGACCCGTTTTTCATACTTTTGTTGCATCTCTGACATTTCTCTTCCCAGTTTTTCCTCCACCTGTCTAACTTGCTTTTCAAAATCCTTTTTGAGCTCTTCCAAGGCCTGAGCCCACCTGACATCCCCCTGGGAAGTCTGGGGTACCGAGGCCCCGTCCTCCACGTCTTTCCCTGATGGCAAGAATATGTCCTCGTCTTCATCAGATCCAAAAGTCGGGATCATTTGCATCTGTTCAAAAAAAACTATAGTCTTATTTTTCTTCCCTTTTCTAGGCATTTTCCCAGCCAGTTACTTGACTTCTGAGATTCCTGGCCACTCCTGCCTAGATCCGCCCAGCTAGTGCTTGGGGTCTGAGATTCAAATGGGCTTTCCACGGCAAGCGGCTGCTAATGAATGGGTGCTTTAGTTCTGGTGCTGGGTTGGGGGCAGAGCCACCTTCCAGGCTCAGTTCCCTCAGCGGCTTTATGCAGAGACCTTTAGAAATGGAGCGGGTGGGGCAGGGCCGTCTCCCAGGCTCAGCTCCTTCAGGTGGTTTATGCAGAGACTTTCAGTAATGAAGATCCTGCCTGCTGCTGGGGGAGTCCCGAGCTGCCGCCCGCCCCGCTGCTGCCTCCACTGCCGCCCCCACCTCTGCCTCCTCCGCTTCCTCCTGAGGGGGCCTGAGTCACGGAGACACCCCGCTCCCCTCTTGGCCAGGCCAGCCGTCTCTCTCACTGACCTGTAGAGTCTGTGGGAGGAGGGACTTTCCCGGCCACCGGAGCTTCCGTCCCTGAAGCCTGCTCGGATCAGCTTCTCTGAGGCCGTGGCCAGGGCAGCGCTGGAGTGGGGTCCGCTTTCTGGGGCGCGAGAGACCCTGGGGACGGCTCTCCGGAACGGAAATCTCTTCCACTATGTTTCTGCACCCCCTGCAGTAACTCAGAACTTCTGGGGAGCTCTTGCTACATTAACTCTATGGGCTGTGGGTTCAGAGCTCGTATACATGCGTCTTTATACTCCGCCATCTTGACTCTGCCCTTCTAATTCTCTTTTTGAAGAAAGTACTTAGGCATGCTCATGAGACTTCTGAATAGCCTACAAAGTTCTGATTTCTTCCATTTCTTGAGTTTGAACATATTTTCCAATAGATTCTTCTTTGCCCTTTTATCCATCTTCACCAGATTGAAGATTTAAACCTGGAATTTAGTCTATCCTCATTTTACAAATGAGGAAACGTATGTCAGGTTAAACGATCCGTCACACAGGAAGTAGTGGTAGGATGTGAACTCAGGTCTTCTGACTTTTAATGTAGTGATCTCTCCTTTGTACCGTGTATGGTTTTTCTCTTCTTTCCCCCTCTAAACAGACGCTTGTTCCAAAGCTATAACTATCTCCATAGTTATTGTTTTTGCTCATGTTCAACCAAGAAATTAAAATTTTAATTTCTTTAGGCATGTCACATAGATATTTAATAAATGCTTATTTACTTGATATGATCAGCTTCAGCAACTCCTTTAGTTGCATATATGTTGAAAATTGTGAGCTGTCCTTCTAATTAGTTGCTATTTCTTCACGTCTTTGGGTTTCAATTCAATAAATTAAATGTTTCATTACAAACAACACTAAACACCAATATAAACCACTATATTTGTTTAGGTGGCACAGTTGATGGAACACTGGGTCTGGAGTCATGAAGACCTGAATTCAAATGTGGCCTCAGACACTAGCTGTGTGACCCTTGGCAGAAAATAGGTCTTTAAAAACTTATAATAGAGGCAGGTCCTTCGACTCCAAATCTACCGCTCTTTCAAGGAAACCAAGGCTCAGCCACAACTGACTTAATTCAATCATTACATAACTTCAAGCAGCTAAAATCCCGCCCCTGACATTGGCTGGGACATGACTCCTTTCACCACTGCCCCATTTCAAAGTGTTCCCTGGGGGCACCCTGGCATCCATACACCTCCCGGCTGGCTATAGGGCTGGCTCTGGCCAAGTCCCTCACCTCCCTAAGCCTCAGATTCTGCATCTGTCAAGTGGGGATGATAACAGTGGCATTAGCGCCCTTTTGAGGGTTTAGGGACGCCCCGCAGAACGCCAGTAGGTCTTCTCCTCAATCTCCCCCCACCACCCCCGCCCCAGGCCTTTTTCCTCCCGGACACCGAAAGCTTGACCCGCTTTTATCCTTCCCCGAACCCCACAGCACCGGCACCTTTGCGGCCCCCTGCCCGGTCACTCATCCCCGCGGCCTCCTCTCCCCGCGGCCTTTCCTTGCTCCCGTGTTCATCGCCCCCTCCCCTCCCTCCACCCCTGGGAATCTGGGCCAGAAACACAGGACGCCCTCAGCCTTCAGCTTTCATACCAATCGCCGGCTCCCAGGCCCCTCCAGCAACGCGTCTTGGAACAGCTCCGCCGTTGCTCTGGCAACCAGTCCGGGAGACTCAATAGTTTCCCTCCCCACCCAAGACGCATGCGCACTCTCGCCACTCGGTGCTTTTTTTTTTTTTTTTGACCCAGGCACGCGCGCACGCGCAGGCCGGGTCCTAAGATGGGCTGGCGGGAAGCGGCGCGGGGCGCTCGTGTGCGCATGCGCGCGGGCACGTGGCGTCCCCTCCCGAGAACTTTTGGCTGAGGATATTTGAGGCAAGACTCCCCTCTCCTTCCTGGGCCCACATCCTCCTACCAACCGGACCGACGCTCTGTAGGCTTGAGGAGGAGCGGTTGGGAAGGGCGTAATGGCTCTTGGAGAAAGCGCCGTACCCTCAGCAAGCCCTAAGAGCCGTTGACCTTCGTGGAGCGCTCTCAAGGCTTTCCCAGCGCTTCCCAAGCTTCCGCTCTTCCCGTTAGAGCGCCACCACCCCGTGGGGGGTAGGTAATGCAGCCTTGGGTTTCCTTTCTTTTTTTAAACTGGGCTCAGGGTTCTGATGGTACCGGGAACTCTCCGGTTAGGAAACAGAGGCTGGTTTGCAGTTTGCGATCCTAGACGGCCCCCGTGAGCCCGGAGAAGTGCAATGACCTTCCCGGGGTAAGGAGAGGTCCGATCCGCAGCCGGGTACCGGGCCTTTGGGCCTTTCCGCGCGTGGGCCGCGGCCACCCTCCGTGAGACCCAGAGCCCGCCTCGGGGGGCTGTGTGCTCCAGTCCGTCCCCAGCTCCGCCCGCGGGCCCAGGGCGGCCCCGGGACCGGGCCACCTCCGGACCCCAGCAGCCTGCCCCTCCCCCTCCTGCGGCCTTCCCGCGTCTTCCCGCGCTCCCCGAGCTCTGCGTTCAAGCTCCTCCGGTCCAAGGACGCGAATGCGTCCCCGTCACCGCCGCCTCCCTTCCGTCTGTCCTCTCCACACTCTCCCCCGCTTCCCTTCGGAGATTCCCTCCCAGAGGCCGTGGGTGTGGGGCTCTCCCTGCCCCGGCCGGGGCCGGAGAGGGAGGCCCTTCTGGCCCCCAGCGTGCAGGGAGGCGTGGGTCATGCCAGCCCCGCTTTGGATGGGTACCCCGGAGACCCTGGGAGAGATCTAGGACGCTTCCCTGCCAGCGGAAGAGCGCCTTCGTTCTGTCTTGTCCGATGGGTAGGCTCCTGGGTATATTGCCTTTGACTTGTGGATAAATGGGTTTCTTTGATATTCCCTGTTTATGACCCGTGCAAATCACTTCAGCTCTTCAGTTTGGAAGTGCAAAATAATGGTAGAGGATCTCCTCGGAAACTCCCTACGCCAATGAAATCATGTATCCAGAACAAAAAGAAAGTGTCAGACTGTGCTAGGTGAGCATACTTGCCTTCACAATAGTTACATTCTATCAGAAAATAACAAGCGCCAAAAGGTCAAAATAACATGTATACAAGATAAATAAAAAGTGCCGGAGGCACTTGACTACAGAGATCGGAACAGGTCTGGTGCAGAGCTGAAAAGAAGCCTGGTGGAAGTCAGTTTGCCAGATCACTTTGCCAGCAATGGCATTTATTAGCTGTGTGAACGCGAACAAGTCACTTAACCCCTCTGGACCTCAGTTTCCTTATTTGTTAAATGATACTCGCTACCTTGAAGTCAGTCAACAAGTATTTATTAAGCGCTTTAAAGAATTAGGCTTTGTCTTCAAGAGCTCACGTTTTAATGGGGGACAGACAATAACTAGGTACATGTGTGAGGCCTCACCCAGCCTTCCTTGAGTGTGACACATTTATGTTTTTGTGAATTATAAACCTTTTGAGTGGCCATGGACCTTGTGGTTAGGAACTTTTTATTAACCAAAATATAAAGGTTCCCCTTTCCTAATTTCATATCGTTATATCCCTATGAGCTAAGTAGATGACATAGGTTTTCCTCATTTTACCAACAAGCAAGTTAAGGAGGCAGAAAAGCAACTAGTGTAAAATGATGGAATTAGTTTTGAACAAAACTGATGGTTTACGTTCTATTGCTGGAGAAAAAAGATGTAGCTCCAATAGCTGTCCCTAAAAATACTTAAGCCTTTGTTTAGTAATTACTTTTCCTCTTGATACCCACTTATAGTAAATCAAAGTTTTGCAACAGGAAAATGAAAAACATAATATAAGTGTCAAACTTAGTAATCTATAATTGATTTTGCAGTATTTCCCCTTATAGTCCATTACCCCCTGAATACCTTTGCTATCCTCCCCTTAGAATAGGAGTCTTCCTTCTGTGGGCCTTTGAGGATTGTAGGATTTGTTTGATCGGTATTGGACAGTGGTTATACTATACACTGAACAGAGTGAATACAGTGCTGGTTCTAGAGTCAGGAATACTCGCCTTTGAATGAAGCCTTAGACACTTAATTGCTGTGTAAATCTGTTCATGTGACTTAAACTCTGTCAGTCTCAATTTTGTCATCTGTAAAATGGAGATAATAGTAATACCTACCTAACAGTTGTGAGGATAAAATGAGATAATGTTTTAAAAGTGCTTTATAAACTCAAAAGTGTGTATAAATGCTAGCTATTAATAGGTAAAGCACATTTGTGTGTATTTGATCTACCTGTCACCCAAGTTTTCATAAACAATGAATTTTATGAATATGATTGGCTGAGAATTTACTATTTTCAATGCCCCTAAGCAAGTCTCTAAGCCTGTAATTGCACAGGAGTTGCTGATTAGTATTGGTGGAGGGAAGGAAGTTTTCACACTGGGAATTCATCCATCACACTAATGGAATCAGAGCTGTTCTCTTTCATTGCCACTCCCGATTCCCCCAGTATTGTATTGGATTATCGTGTTAGAATATCAGTTTTTCAAATGCAGAACTGTTGTTTCTATATTTTGAACAATCTATTTAACAGTTTGATTGCATGTCAAAATAAATCAATATTAAACAACTAATTTTGGCATATGAAGACTTGGTATTAAGGGGTAAGAAAGTATAGTTACAAATTACAAAACTAAATTACAAATCCATTTAGAATCTCATTATTTGCCATTTCAGTCATCTTATAAAACAATTAAAAATATAATCAAATAAATATTACTTGAAAAAATTTATTTGAAATCTTAAAACATTTTCCTCCCAAACTAAAAAAAGAATAAAATCTACTCTGTGACAGCTTCTTCTGGAATGACTAAATTCAGATTCATGTGATAGTCTTCATCTGTTCTGAGGCATTTTGATTTTATAGGAGACTTCTAGCTATAGGGTCTTCAGAAACATTTCCTTACAATAGTGGTACAGATGATACAAGAACTCTACTGTCACACTGGATGGAATATGGTTTCAAGAACATCACTTTTTTTAACAGCATAAAGTTTAAAATTGCACTAAATTGACTACATGAAAATGTTAAATGTGGGCTTTTTTTCACTGCCAGGTTTTTCTATATGGCCTTTGAAAATAAAAATATACCAAAAGGAATCTCATGCATAGTATATATGGAAAAAAATTTATTATCAGCATTTTAAAAAATTGCGTAGGTGATTAAAACATTACCTTGATGAAACAGAATTACAAAAACGCCATTACCTTCAAATCATTTAACTTCTTATTTATCGTATTTCTCAAATGTTTTTCTCATCCATAAAATATTCCCAGTCTTATCAATGCACATTTCCTTTCTTTGCTCTTCTTCCTCTCTCACCTCCAACCCTGATGCTGAGAAAAAAATCTAAAGAGTAAAAATCAGTGTTCCCTTTTACTTAACTCTCAATTTTAGTCTTCATGAAAACTTTCCCCACAACTTTCTGTTTCCCTTGAATCCTTGGTATTGCCCTAACCCTCTCTATCTTATTATATACAGACTCATACTCAATCTCCACCCCTAATCCTATTCCCAGCAAAGTCCTTGTATTTCAAAGAGTTCAGTGTCCCTACCTGTATTTTGTCACAGCTGTGGGGCCTAGCAGCTGCTTGGAAATTTGCCAGTCTCTCCAGGGCTCTAGCAGCAGCAGTTTCTTTAAAAGCCTGGGGTGGGAGCTTCCTAATATGCTGTCTTTCTCACAGTTGCCTTGTAGCTGTTTTTTAAGGAGATGATTCGGTAAATGATGACTTGAGACAGGTTCTAGCCCTCTGCCATAATGCTTTTTTTTCTGGTGGAGTTAAGATATCATCAGTAAATTGTTTTCTTCAGCTTACGGAAGTAGTAGAGTATCATCATTATAGCAGCTGCTTCAGTAGGAGGAGGGAGAGCATTCTCAGCAATCTTTCAGTTACTCTTCTGTTTTAAAATCTTGAATATAAAGACAAGAGACACTTTTAAAGTATGTTCTGAAGGGAAAAAAAAAAGAATTCACCTTTTGTTATTTCAGTCCAAGTTGTTATGTAGTAAAATTGGCTTTGGCATACTGTTCCAAGAGAAGTACTATATTCTGTGTAGCAGGATGATTCAAATGAAACCTTGATGTTATTCATCCTACAGATCATCTCAGTCTCCTATCACTCACTTTTAAAATGTTGGCAAAACTGATTATGCAGAAATTCTTTGAATCCAATGAGTTTGATTTTGGTAACATGAGCCTTATTGAGATATTTATGACCTCTACAAATCCAGAGTTTTGGCAGCTATGTAAAAGAATTACAAGTGCCAGATTACCATGACATGCCCCAAATGACCTGGCAAATTCAGACCTGTCTATACCTATTACACAGTTGCAGCTGAATTCCTCTGAAAGTTGGCTCATGTTGTTCTGCTACTATTAGTAAGGCTACAGAGATTGGTTCTTGATTTTCCAACATCCCCATATGTGCTTCCAGGATAGTGGTTAATTTTTTGTTTGTTATTTTTTTCCTTTCTTTCCCCTCCAACCTCAAGATACCTCCTTTTCCTTTATCCTACTAGTCAGACTTTGGTTAATTTCAGGATCACAACTTTTCAATTTTCTCTCTTTCAATTTTCCCACTCTTTGGTTTTGTACATCTCTTCCCTCTGCACTCTATTGCCAGATTTTAATTAAGAGTGAATAAATTGATTTCATCCCTTCTCCTTTCTGCCTGATCTTTGTTAGTTGTTAGCAATTATTGAATAAATATTTATTGAGTACCCACCATATTATGCAAGGTACTATGACAACCAGTGCTATGAAACACAGTTTTAACCTGGAAGGAGCTTACATTTGAGAAGGAGTTGCAACATATACTTATGAAAAGTTTATCAATAACACAAATAAGTATACTTATAATACTTGTAATCAGTAGATTTCAAAGGGTTCGAGAGAAAGGTTATATAGGATTCCCTTACTTCAAGGGAAGTAAGTCCAAGAAGAATAGGAAATGCTCAAGAATGAAATTCTGAAGACACAATGGGAAACAATTTCATTGAGGAGGAAATTTACATTTGTCTCAAGAGACCAATGTGAATGCACAGAAAATTCATAACCAACTTCGTTAAAAAAAACAAAAAAAGTTGTACAGGCAATAGAAGTGAGGCTAGGCTTAGAAGATGAATATAATAGTATGGTACAGTTCTATAACAATAGTGTCAGAAACTCTCGAAATTAGAATGATCTGAAGTTGGCAAAGGAAGTTAAAGATGACAATAAGGTTTTGTTTTGTTTTATTTTTTAAATTATGATAGGGGGAAAAGAGGATCAAAGAAAGAACTGAACTTTTGTTTGGGGTGGATGGGATGATGGCAAATAACAACTGAGAGAAGACAAAGCTGTTCAATTCGCATTTTGTTTTTGTTTTCTTTACAAAAAGGAGAACAACCTTTACACTGGTATGAAAGAATAAAAATGACTTAATATCCAAGTTAAAGGAGCAGCTACTTGCCCTTGATGAATTTTAGTTACTCTGCCTTGATGACTGACCTCCTCAAATCTTGAAAGAACTCTGAGTGCTGACCCACTGTTGGTAATATTTGTTTTAATTCAATTTTTTTTTTATTTTCAGTTACTAGCTCTCTCCCTCTTTTTCCTCCTTCTTCCAGTGAGAAAGCAAGGAAAACAACACCTGTTACAAATATGTATAGTTAAGCAAAACCACATTCACCTGGTCCAAAAAACAATATACTTCAATCTTCACTGAGTCCATCACCTTTCTTATATGGAGGTGGATAGCATGTTTCAACATGACTCTTCTTGAATGGTGTTCGGTCATTGTGTTGTCAGCAGTATTTGAAAGCTCATGGAAAACAGAGTTAATACAAGATTACATAAAGGCAGATGTCCCAATTGAAAAAAAAAAGAACACAGTTAACCAGTCAGAAACTATCTATTAATAACTTTCTGTGTGCCAGGCACTGTGTTAAGTGCTGATGATACAAAGAAAGGTAGAAATAATTGTAATAATACTCTACACTTAAGAAAAATCCTTTTATTAAGGTCATTTATTGTATGAATTTGGTGGATTCAGTCAAACGGCCATATTCGAGGACCTAGACATGTGACCTCGAGGCTGCAGATTCCCCATCCCTACTCTAGAGTTATTGTTTTGACTTTTATTTTCACAGACAGGTCCCAAGAGTATGGCTACTAATGTCTTCCTTCCATACTCTGGGTATCTCTGAAGGTTTGGAGAATGTTTTTCTGCAGTGCTGTAGCTCATGAGATCCCACTAAAATGTTTCCCCAATGATTATAAGTTGATATCAACTAATCAACAGATTTAATTAGTTTTTAGAAATGATTGTTTATTCCAGTTATGTAATTGGTGTGAAATATCATCCCAAAGGTTTGTGACATACTCTTCTGCCAGTATATACAGAGTGTAGGGGAAAGTGGTTTCAAGCTTAGAACACACACATAACCAAGGGAAAACTCACAGCTCTTACCAGTTCTTTGCCTAGACTCCTCAAGAAGGCTCCTTAGGTGTGGTATAACTTTCTGCTGGACTATGTACAGAGTTTTGAAGTTGCCTTTCTTCAGGCTATCCAGTTTTTGTCTTCAGAAACCAACCCAGACAATGCATCATTTGTTCAGGGACACTGCTGTTAGTAGGGCATTGATGGAAAAGTCTAAATCCTTAAGTCCTTGAATATTTCGCAGGTCCTTCATCAGTCAAGGGGTAGGAGAGGAGACTAAGACTGAGGCCAAGATGTTCTCCTATACACTGATCAACTCCTTTTTCGGGATTTGGCCTGAAACTCCTTTCTTCTGACTTTCTTGTTGTTTTTCAGTCACTTTTCAATCACTTCTGATTCATGACCCCATTTGGGATTTTCTTGGCAAGGATACTTAAGTGGTTTGCCATTTCCTTTTCCAGCTCATTTTACAGATGAAGGACTGAGACAAACAGGGTCAAATGACTTGCCAAGGATCATGCAGTTAGTGCCTGAGGCCAGATTTGAATTCAGGAACTCTAGCTGGCAAGATCCTTTTGAATCCTGATTCTAACATTCCCTGGCTCTCAGTTGCCTCTGATCTTCAATTCTACCTGTCTTGATGATGTTATACAGACCCTAGATGGCAGGCTAAAGTCCCTTACTCAATCCAAACAGATTTCCTTTTACATATAGGGAGATGTTCAGGCCTTACTCATATCTAATGAGTTATCAAGATGTGTAGTCTCATTTGACAATATGTCAGGGCTAAGTAGACTGGGATGATTTTATAGGCAAGTGAACAATGGAAAGTATTGGAAAAATTATAGAATGGGTCATTGAAAAATTATTGGTATATATTTGGAAAAGGAGGTGGTGATTACAAAGTGATTTCATCAAGAACAGATCATGCTAGATTAATCTCATTTACTCTTTTGACAGGATTACTAAACTAGTAGATGAGGAGAATGCTGGGAGATAGTTTATCTAGAATTTGATGAAACATTTTGTAAAGTATATTTTTTTAATGAAGACGAAAAGATATGGATTAGATGAAAATACAATAAGAACTGTTTGGATGGCCAAACTCAAAAAGTAGTTGTTCAGTGCCAGTGAGGCAGAGGTCTCTAGTGGAATACCCCAAGGATCTGTGCTTGACTCTATGCTATTCAACATTTTCATCAACAGCTTTGTCAAAGACAGTAGGGTCATCAAATTTGCAAATGGCAGTGAATGTTAGAATCAGGATTCAAAAGGATCTTGCCAGGCTAGAGAATTGGTCTGAATCTAATACGATGAAATTCAGAAGGGATAGATGTAAATTCTTACACTTGGGCTCAAAAAATTATTTTCATAAGTACAAGATGGGGAGGCATAGTTAGGTAGCAGTTGTTGTAAAAAATATCTGGGAATTTTAGTGGTCATCGAGATCAATATGAATCAGAAATGTGATGTGTCAGCCAAAAATGCTAATGCAATCTTGGGCTGCATTGAAGGGGCTTAGCTTCTGCAAATGAAGAGGGATAGGAAACTGTTTTCATGTATTTGAAGGGCTGTTACATAGAGGAGATACTTGATTTTTGATGTTTTGCCTCAAAGGGCTGAACTAGCAGCAATGGGTATAAGTCATAAAGAATAAAATTTAGGCTTGACATAAGGAAAATTTTCCTAAGAACAAGTACTTTCTGCACATGGAAGAGCCTGCCTTGAGAGGTGCAAGGTTCTTCCTTCTTGAAAGTCTTCAAGCAGAGTCTGGATGACCAATTGCTAGATGTGTTATTACAAGGATTTTTTTTTTTGGTACATCCGTTGATCAGATGGTCACAGAAGTCCCTTCCAACACTCAATTTTGTGTTTCTGTGAAGTGTTTAGATACCTTCAGAAGATATGGCATTTGAATTGTTATTTGGAGATTAGGTAGACTTTGATAGGCAGAGAAGAATGAAGAACAGTGTAGATAAAGATACAGAGTTGAGAACAAAGGTGGCACATCCAAAAAGTAGTGAGTGATTCAGTTTGACTCTAGCAGAAAGTTGTGTTTAAGAGTGGTGTCCTGACTGCTCACCTTCAGGGGTCCCTAAACTCTTTGTGAACATGAACTACTTTTCATTTCCCAGAATTATCTGAGGCAGCAATAACAATAATTTACATTGTAGCTGTAGAGAAGGGTGGGATGTAGTAGAGAGAGAAGTGTGATAGACAAGGGCCATGGCAATGTCCATCAGCTTAGAGAGCTACTAGGTAAGTGTTTTAAGATTAGCTCAGAAACTCTATTTTTGTGGTTGAAGGTCCCTGACTTTAAAATTACAGTTGAACAGTGGAAAGAGTGCTTGGTTTATACTTAGAGAATCTCAGTTCAACTCTTGTCATTGCCATTCATTACTTTTGGCCATGGGCAAGTTTTTTAAACTCTAAGCCTCTATTTCCCTATTGAGATAAGACTTCTCGTTTTCTCTCCTCCATATGTGTAATCCTTTGCCAGATTTTTCATTTCTCTCAACAATATGTTCCGTATTTGTTCCCTTTTCTCTGTGTAGGCAACCACTACCCTATTTCAGATTTTCATTAGTGATAGACTCCTAATTTATCTTGCTAAATAAAACTTCTTCCCATTCTAATCTATCCTCCACTTAGCTCCCAACATGATTTTTTAAAAGTATCAGTCTGATCATGTTACCTCCCTACTCAATAAACTCTAGTGTATTGCCAATTACATGGGCTTTCTGAGATGGTCAACATTTTAGAGCTGGAAGAGGCTTTAGAGGCCATCCACTCCAAAATCTTATGAGTAAGAGTACCAGGATCTATCTATGACTTTATGTTCAGACTCAGTATTCAGAAGTAACCTGATAACTATATTCTCCTAGTGTAGCTCTCTGCCTTCTTTGCAGAGCTGGGGTTTATGGGAGTATAACAATGCCCTATGGTACTTAGTTGATGTATCGGTTCATTTTGCTGTATTCCTTTTTGTCTTCTCATAAAGGATGTTCACTGCGTGGAGGGGAGGAAATGATATAAGCAAAGGATAATAAAAATGTTTTAAATCACATCCTCCTGATCTAACCCTCAGATCACTTCATCCACCCCTGAAGAAGTACCATAGATATTAAATGGACAGCATTAAACTCCATAAAAAAGAAACTCACCTTATGGAGATTCTGATTTTAATTTACGGATATATTCCTAAATTGTTTGTTAAAAAAAGTTTCTTACTGGCAATAGGTTACTTTGTCTTTAACTCTATGTTTGTTCATTTTATAGCTATATCTAATTGTTCCTATATTAATCATATTTGGTTTTTCACTTTTAAAATACAGTTCTATAATTAGTTGATTAGTGAAAGGAGGCATCTTAGACAAAAAGGGAGTTTCTAATCATACGTGACTTTTTAAAAGAATCTTTAGTTTCATTGGTTTCCTCTCTTTTTGCTAAGAAGTTAACAAAAGAAGTGATTTAGGGATGCCATGTTTGAAGGCATAGAGAGGCAGTGTGGCATGGGGATAGACAGCTGGCCTTGAAACGAGGAGGACCTAGTTTCAGGTTCTGCCTTACATGTACTGACCCTGTGATGCTGGACAAATTCCTTAACTTGGCTGCTTTGTGTCTGGGAACACTCCCTAATCCAACAGGGACCAGATTAAAATTTAATTGAGAATTTTTGAGCAAAATACATAGAAACACAATAGACCATGAATAATGTCAATATATGGTTTTTCTAAGTCAATATGTGCCCATAGGGATCTTTATGTATGGTTTAGTGACTGTGTTTCTATTTAAGTCTGACACCACTGCAGGAGGCTACTCCTCTTTAAGACAAAAAAGTTGCAGAAAAGGTGGCCCTGCATACATTATTAGTATAGGGAGTTCCCTTGCCTGAGAGTTACAGGTCCTATCATTGTATTTTGAGGACAAATTTGAGTGAATCAGGTATTATTTAGTGCTTTTCTCAGGTGTCTGGTGTATCTCTTTACAATATACCAGGCATTGTTAACTGCTATAATTATGCTCAAATTTATTACCTCCTTCCTTGAATGTATAATTATTTGTGTACCTACATAATTAATGATAAATGGCTTCAATAAAATAAACATATTGCAAAAAATTAAAGAATTTAGTGTGAAAATCTGGTCACAGACATTAATTTGGACAATTTGTAGAAAACCAAATATTTTTATGTATTTGGAGATAAGTAGGCCTGTTAGCCCTAGAAACCAGAAACAAATTATTTCTGTTTTGTTGCTTTCATAAGTATGGTTTTACTCCATGTCAATGCCACCCTTAGTTCTACTTCATAAGTCATTCTCAGTATGCCATAATAACAGGGTATCCACACATAGATGCCATACATTTATACAGTGCTTTACCACTTAAAAAACTTTTTTTAAACAAAAACTTTCATATACTTCTGTGATCCTCATAACCAATGTGAGGTAGGAAGGAGCAGAGATTATTAATCTTATTTTGGAGTTGTGGAAAATGGAGGAATCCAGATCTTTTGACCCTTCTCCTAGGGCTTTCCCCCTACTGTAACTGCACTGCTTCCTCCTACATTAACGTAAGGGAGACCTTCCCATGTTTACTCCTCAGTCTAGGCTGTGACACTAAAAGACTAACCTGACATTTCTAATACTGATGAATTTAAAAGCCGTGTTTCTGTCTGCTACTAAATCTAGAGGAGTATACCCATAAATGCATAAAGATGTTAGATCCCAGACCTCTTAATTCTAACTTTTTTACTGATCTGAGCCATTGTTTGTTAAAACCAGAAAAGAACATGAAGGAACAAAAGCAGTCCAAGCAAACAATTAATTTATCTCACAACATAATCAAATGACGACCAATAAAAAGAATCTGAAACCAAATGTTCAAGTTAAGATTGTATGTCTTTGTTTTACATTCAGATTTTATTGAGTTTAAACAAGGATTTTATTAAAGCCTTGACTTTTAAAAGGTCATATTGTGAAACATTTTTTTTCCACCACAATAATACCACCACAAATCAGGTGAAAGGCATGCAGAGGTGAAAGTTAAATTAAAAAAAAAAAGCCATTTCAAATAGCATTCTTTTTTTTTTTTCAAGACAAACATCAACCCTGGAAGTATTAAAAGCACGTTCCGAAATCCACTCTGATGACAGTTTAAAGAAAGCAGCTTTTATGTGCTACTGAGCCCTGCTCTGCAATGTCTTTTAAATGCAATTGTGTACCTAAAAATACAAGCAAAGGCCAGAATCTGGACTTGAAGAGGCACCTTTTGATTGCATACATTGAACTAAATCTTTAACTAATAAATTGTTCCACACCTTTGTCTGAACTAAGAAAGGCAAAGGTCTGTGTTTTCTCACAAGAATGTACAAGCCTCCTCAAAAGTAATATGATTTTCTTCTCTAAGTCTGTATTTGTTGACTTAAAGAGTTTCTGTGAGTGACAATGTGCATCACTGTTTTTTTTTTTACTTCTGTCATCTGTGCTACTGAGTATACCTTCACTCAGATCAAAGTTGAAAGCTTCTAAAAAGATACACAAACCACAATGTGACAAATAGCATGCTTTGTTTGACACAGCAAACAAGAAATTACTTTCATCAACCAGGTAAGGAATCCCATGTTTTCAGTGCTTAATTCTGAGGTCTGAAATGATAGAACTTTACTTCATTCTCAAAGAATGAGTAGCTTTCAATTACAAGGAAAAGAAATAAACAAAACCTGTGCATTAAAGATATTAAAGATTTTATTGGTTCAAGAATGTTGTTTCCTTTTGCCCTTATCTAAAACAATTTGGAAACTTTAACAAAATGACTTATCATAAGACATATCTTTATATATCAGTTGAAAAATAATTAGTGTTGTAACTGGAACAGAGCTGGTGATTTTCCAAATTGGGGTTCATTCATAAAGAAATTCATAGTCAGATAGAAATTGAGTGATATAATTGTACTTATTTGAATATTTCAGAGATGCATGATTTCATCTGCTTTGGGGGCTTCTTTTCCCTAGCAGTAGGTTACAGCTGCCTTATGCATTAGTAGATGATCCTTGTTATTTAGAGGGGGTGGAAAACATTCCTCATCTGGTGGCTATCTTTCTAGTGATGAACCTCTCTGAACTTGGCTAAGCTACTCAGACATAAATAGCTATGTTAGCCAGACAACAGACATACAGTCTGTCACAGAACCCATACTCTAAGCCTTTTCAGCTTGGCAAGAACCTGCCAAAGCTTGCACCCTGCCTGTATGGCCTTAGAGACCCAAAATCAATTACTTTCACACCACTTTGAGACATTGCATGCCACTTTTAAAATACATCAATTGAAATTTGACTTTTTTTTTGGAAACAAAAGTTAAGCCTGAAACTATTACTAGGGTCAACTAAAATAAATATCTGCTGTCGTGCTCAACAGAGACATTGAAAATGGAGTGTATTAATTTTGAAATACATAGAAATTATAGGTCTGGCTAATTATACTGAATTTTATGTTTTGGCCCCTGTTAATTTTGTTTACTGAGCATTTACTTCTCTTAGATTAAAATACATTACCAAGTAAAAGTTAAGAGAAAAAAAAAACACAACTCTTATGGATATACTATCATTTTAATATCTCTATTTGAAAATGCATAGATTTTTATTTCAATTAGAGCAGATTTTTCTGTCAATTCCAGAACTGCATGTAAGGACCTTTGAAAAGGAAAGGGATTGTTTCTGTAATAGCAATGGCCATATAGAAGATGAAGAGATACATTCACATTGCTAATTCCATTCTTAACTTAATCAACTTGTTTCTCCTGGTTAAATGTTGACCAATCATTAAATGACTTACCATGTGTAATCCTTGAATATCTAGTTTGTGATTAACTATAGTAAGATTTTGATCACTCATTCTAAAAAATGGAATAAAACTTTTCCATCCTAGACAGAATCTTGTATTCAGCAGTTTTATAACTTACAATTAACACTGAAAATTAAAGACAAATTTCACATCACCCTATGGGACAAAAGATACTTAACTCCCTCTTAAAAGAGGGTACATGTTAATTTTGTTAATCTGTTCAAAGTAGCTGTAGCTACCTATTGTATTTCCTGTGTAAGCTTTTACTACAAGGTGCCACTTTTAATAAGCAATGGCAATTAAAGAGTCATGTTAGTTTTACAGCAGAAGTTTGTGGCAGGATCATTAATTTCTTCCAGCTTGTACGTTTTTTATTTCTACTCAAAACATTTTGGTTTATTCAACATATGAATCACCATGATGGTTAATATTCAGGCACTGTCAATTTTTTACTTTAGGATGCTTTCATGTTTAAAGTGAAAGATCCTTCTTATTTCTTCTGAAGAACATTCGACCAATAAATATGGAGTATTTCTCCCTGGGAATGTTCTGAAAGTTTTACATTTTGAATAACATTTTAGATCTTAGTTTTGGAATCCTGTCAATCATAAATACAAAGACATTGGTTTCATTTCTCTTAAATTTGTCTTGCTGAGTTTATCAGTAGATAAATAATTTAAAAACATATATTATTTAGTTTCAAATAAACAGATTTCTTAAGTGCAGAGTATTGTTTTAGATTCTGGGAGAAATGCAAAGTTTGGATAAGTCATGATCCCTGCCCTTAAGGAATTTGTCCTTTAATTAGGGGCTATGATGCAAATATAAATACATATAAAACAAAATATATATTAAGTATATAAAATAAGCATAGAAAAATGCTAAAATCTGATGGAGGATCTTGTAAAGTTTCTTGGATGAGGTAGTATTTGTGTTTAGTTTTAAAATGAATGAGTTAATGGATGAAAAAAGTATTAGGTATTATTTGTAGTTTTAAATTTAAATATATGTATAGTTATAACTATATATATATCTTATTTCCCTACTAGACTACAAATTCCTTGAGGGCAAGGATAATGTCTAACATAAATTTTGCATGTCCTCCAAAGTCCAGCAGAATTTTCTATATAGAGTAGGCACCTGACAAATACTTGTTGAAATAAATTGAAATTGAATGAAAAATGAGCAAAAATTTATTGGGGGTTTATAGTGATCCATTCCACATAAATGAACAGACACTATGTAGCTTTTCAAATTATTACTTTTCTACTATCTCATACTACATTTTGAACTATGATAGGATCATCAACTTAATAAAAGTTCTTAAAAACTATATTTGTTTTGTTGCAGTGTTTTTCTTTTATTTAAAGGAATCCTTTAAAGAGTAAGAAAGCATGTGAGGACATTTACAATAGGATGCTATCACTTGACGCAGCTGGCAGTATTCAGCATTCAACTTCCTACATCGTTGTATACACAAAGCCTGATGATAGCTTACAAAATGCACACACCTGTCATGAATTAGTGTTTAAATCTACTCAAACTGAAGCTCTTTTTGATTCATTTTAAGAATAGAGATGGTGATAGTAATTATTAAAGGATTTAATATTAATAGAAAGCATAGCATATAAAAAAAGCTTTCACTACAAAAGTTTTATAAGTAAGAAATTATGTAGGAAAGTTGAATAGCCTATTTGCTTCATCTTGGAAACTAAGGAATTTGGATTAAGGTAGAAATATAAGACAATTGAAAAAGAGGCTCTGATACGTGACAGATTCATAATAGCATTTCTCCCTAATCTGCAAAGATTGTGTCTGCAAAGACAAACATGCACATGTATTTTAAAGAAAATAAGCTTGACATGGTTTAGACATTTAATATATTAACTAATATACCACTTTATGAGTTAATATCTCATTTTAAAAGTTAAAAATGACATGCTGTCCTTCATGTATGAAGATCATGGTGCAGTTATCAGTGTAGCTGTTTTCTCCATAGTGGTGATGGATTTGCACTGATCCATTCATTTTCTTTTGCCTGGCCTTCCTTGCGAACAATGATATGCATTTGCAACTCTATGGTTCAGAGTGAGCTAAGTAGTTCATACAGGATTGAACACATAATTTTGACTTCTTTAACACCACATTCCATCTAACTGCATTGAAACGGAGGACATCAAAAGAGGCCATAAGAAAATGTGTGAATACCCAAATATTGAAAGATCCAAACTTGGGAGATTCTTTCTGTGTTCCTTTGGAAATAAAGATCACTCTTTTGGTTGATTACTTCCTGTGGGCTTTAGCAGAAATCAGTATCTGTTCAGTGATTGTTTAATTTCTCCCAACTTGGCTTCTAAAGAGATACATTTAAAAATTTTTCTGACTAGGATTTTTAAAAAAAATTTCCTAAAATGAAGAAATACCTTATTTAAAAAAAAAATCCATATATATATCCATTTTAATAGGGAGTTTTTGCCATTGTTAATTAAAATTCTGGCATAATTAGTTTATCTCAAAAGAAATCATTCTTGTTTATCATTAATAAAATAATAATAGATTTAGAGCTTAAAGGGACACTCTAAGGTGAACACTATTTCAAACTTTCATTTTACAGATGAGGAAACTAAGGCCATTGCATGATCAGACATGGAGTATGCAGCAAATTTGAACCCAGGTCTTATGTACTTGTTCCACTACACTATATGCTCTGTAAATTACAATATAAAATAAAAGATAATTGTAAATGTCCCCTCCATAATAAATTGAGATTTATTCTTATTAATTTAGGACAAATCTTATCAATATCACATAGCTAAGATAATCTGCAGAAGATTTAATCGCTAAAAATTCAGTTCTGACTATTGTGAATGCTGAGTTTTTAAAATCAAAAACAAATCTCCAGATTTCAATGTCAATGGATATATAATTCAAGCCTATAGCATACGAAATATGTGCTTTCATTCTAAAGTTGCTTCAGTTGTGCAAAGTGGCTATAAACCCCTTAATTTATTTGTTTTTAGCATTTCTATCTGTAAACCAGAAAGCTATTCCTTTAGACATCAATTCAAAGCTATTTTAAAAGGATTACTAAACAGTGCACCAAAGTGAAGCTCTTTGAAATTTAGAATGACAAAGCTCAAAATATTTTTATGATTATTCTAGTTATAGTTTATCTTAAGAAAGGGAAAGCATCAGACATCATTTTTACTCATAAGCGTGTAGTCATATTTCCTTGCAAAGAAGTAATGGCTAGTGTTCTATGTAAATACTAAATAATAATAACTATAGGTTATGATCATTAGGTAAAGATTTTAAAATCTTAGGTAAAGATTTTATTCGTCCAACTTAAAAATAATTACTATAATTTAATTTCAGCGCTTAGGACCTAGAAAGATCTATTCATTTCGCATTGTATTTGATTCCTTGCTTTTCCTAAAGAAAGAACCATCTGATAGAAGCCCTTCATTTTACAAATAAGGAAACTAAGGCCCAAAGAGGTTAAATTTTGCCCAGTATCACGTACATAGATAATAAAAGCATGGGTGGAATTTGAACCAGTTTCTTTAGCTATTGGCAGAGGTGGGATCTAATTTCAGATCTTCCTGACCTCCACCACATCCAAATGCTTTCATTGTCTTAGGATCCTGTTTGGCATCTAAAGCTATCCACACTCCTTTCCTATTTTCCCAGTCATTTTATACACTACTTCCTTAATTACTGTACCTAATTCACAGAGTTCCATTCCCTCCCTCTGTGCCTTTGAACTGACTGTCCCCTACGCCTGAATGTTCTCTCTCCTCACCTCTACCTCTCAGAATTCTTGGCCTCCTTCAGGACTCAGTTCATATCCCTCTTTCTCCAGGAGTCCTTTCCCAACTCCTCAGTTGTCAGCGCTTTCCCGCTGAGGTTACCTTCCGTCTGACTCAGGATCTCATTAGATTGTGAGCTCCTTGAGGGCCAGGACTTTCTTCCTCTTTGCATTCCTAGCACTTAGCAACAAGGCCTGGCACAGAGTAGGTACTTAATACATGTTTATTGATTGATAAATTTTTATTGATTAGTGATTGATGTATGGCTTGTATATCCTTAGATATATGTTGTCGCTCCTATTAGCACGTTAGCTTCTTGAGGGCAGGGATTGTGCTTGTTTTTGTTTCATTGTACTTCAGCACTTGGACACTACCTGGAACATAGTAAGTACTTAGTAAATACTTGTGGGTTGGCTGATTGATTTGAAGTTAGGAAGCAAGATTTTCACGTAATAGAAGAAGAAATTTCTCAATGGAGCTCTCTCAAAAGGGCTACCATGGGAAATATACTAAGTCAGGGATGTTTAAGTGAGTGAGGTTTCAGGTAGAGTTAGACTAGATAATCCAAAAGGTGCCTTCCAACTACGAAATTCTGTGACAGGGATAAAATTTTTTATTAATATGTAGGCTGCCAGGAAAAAGTAGAGTAAAAGTTGCCAGCTCCACCTATCTCTGTACCAGCAACCAAAATCTCTGCTCTCTCTACAAATTACTCCTCAAATGCATTGTAAATTTCTTAACCACATTATAAACTCCTAGAGAGTAAAGACTCCACCTTATATGACTTTGGAAACTTCATATGGGTACCTAGCACAATGCTAGCCACATAATAGGCCCTCAGTAAATATTTATTAGTTTAAAGTTAAATGATTAGAAATTAATTGAATCTAGTAAAATTAAAGCTGTATAGCATTAGGATAATTGGGGCCTTGGAATGCTTATTATAACATGCTGCCATAACTGTTTATAGGGGCACACACGGGGCACACACTAATGAAGGACATGGCAATTATTTTCCTGAGA
Source organism: Bettongia penicillata ogilbyi (assembly GCA_023548195.1). Classification (NCBI taxonomy): domain Eukaryota; kingdom Metazoa; phylum Chordata; class Mammalia; order Diprotodontia; family Potoroidae; genus Bettongia; species Bettongia penicillata. The sequence goes on along the minus strand of JAJHZJ010000410.1, from coordinate 7,324,994 downwards.
ACTATTAAAAATAGAATAAATTCTCATCTGTTTGTGATAATTCAGGTGTGGGCTTGCCTAGGGGGATGGACCTACTGAATTTTCTTTTAGCTCTATGATTCTGTGCAATATAACCAAGGAAGGATAAACCTTTCTCTAACAGAAACTTTTAACAAAATTATGGGTTGCCTAAGAATTTTACTGGTGTTTATAATTTATTTGAACTTTGAAAGAGCCCTTGATAAACTCCTCCCAGTTTCAATGATTAAAGAAACTAGAGAGGTAAAGTTCTGTCCTGTCATGGATTGAATATATTCTGTAAGACAGAAGAAAAGAAAATGAAAATATATGGACAACACTATAACTGGGAAGAGGTTAATAGAGCATTATAATGATTGTTGCTCTTGCTCGTGTATTTATTAACAACTCAGAAAGGAAAAAGTATCACCAGAAAAATGGCAATAATTTCAAGTGACAAGCAAGCAATTGTTACATCAGTCAGAGTTTACCATGTTTCTTCCCATGCAGTTGAGGTCTTTTGCATATAGCTGGCTTAGTGGTTGGGTGAATCAGAAGGGCAAGCTGAAGAACTGTATTCAGTTAAGTCTTTCAAACATTTCTTGCTGTTGTTTTGTTGGTTTTCTTTTTTTTTGTCATGTCTGACTCCTTATGACCCCATTTGGGGTTTTCTTGGCAGAAATATTGGTATGATTTGCCATTTCCTTCTCTAGCTCATTTTACAGATGAGGAAACAGAGGCAAAAGGGTGAAGTGACTTGCTCAGGATCACACAGCTAGGTGTTTTTCTGACTCCAGGCCCATCTATCCATTGTGCCATCTATCTGCATCCTATTGGTTTCCTATAAATACCTTCTATACTCTTGTAAGTACATAGTTACTTGCATTTTGTCTCCCCCAAAAGAATGTGAGCTCCTTAAAGACAGATTTTCTTTGTATCCCTAAAGGTTGGCACAGTGTTTGGAACATAATAAGTACTTAATAAATGCTTGTTGTCTTACTAACAAATTTAATTTATTTGAATCTATCTTACAATATATGTGTAGAAGTCACCTAGCTGGTACTTTCTAGACTGATTAGTTGGGAAAGGGGTGCTTAGTATATCACCTGCATAAGAGGCAGAGTGGAGCACTGGGGTATCTGACCTCTTCTTAAGTTCTGTCACTCTCTCTGTGATGCACTTTTGGTAACGACATCTAACCTATTGGAGATCCAGCTTTTCTGTCCAGAAAAGGGAATTTGCATTGATTTTCTCTTCTCCTCCCTTTTAAAGTTTGTTATTTAGGTGTTTGCTTTAAAAGTATTTAAATCAAAGTAGATCCCTATGTTATCATGATTAAAGTATACGCTTTGAGATTAAAAAAAATATGGGAACACAATGGATTTGTTCTGATCTATCCAAAATCTTTTTCCTGGTTCTCTGTTTTTGAGCATGGTACACATTTGTGATATGGCTAGCTATGGTTAAGTGCTGAGTGTGTGGCTGTATATTATAGCAAAGCTAACTGGCCTGCAAGGGGATTGAACCCACACCCTTGGCCTCATTAGCACTATGCTCTAACCAACTGTGCATAATATAGTACAATGCTTATAATGTGCACTCAGTAAATATTAATGGAGTGTGCTACTGCTGCTAATACAGTGTAGCTATAATAAAAACACATTCACAGGTAGCTATATATATATATATACACATATATATGTGTATATGTATATATATATATATATATATATATACACCTTTGAAAGTTTTGTGGGGGTTGTTTGAGGCCCAGGGGGCATAATTTCAGAGGGGCATATAGTAAAATATTTATAAGACTCATTGAGTTTAATATTGTCATTCTAAGTCCACACATGTTGAAAATGTAGAGGCTAAATATCTTGACACAGTACTACAACTTTTTATGAGATCTGAGCCTAACCCTCTCTTGCTTTTAAATTCTTGTCTTATTGGTCTGTATGAAAGGATTGGAGGTGGGGTCTTTATAGACTGTTTGAAGACGGTAGGAATGAGGAGAGTTTGGTGTCAATTCTGTTCTCTTGGTTAGGTGCTTATGGAGTTTCATGTAAGGCCTTTTTACAGAATCAAGAAGCCAGGAGGGGGAAGAATATTAGTATCATGTAGTCCAACATCTATCTAGAAACAGGAATCCTTTGTATTATATCTCTTAGAGGAGGTTTTATTCATTAATGCAGTTCAAATGATTTTCATTAAAACAAACCATTTCAACAGAGGTCAAGTGCATCTATAAAAAAATGTGTAAAGAGTCACATTTAATGGAAAATCATTTTCTTCGTTGGTTAGCATCTTTAAAAAAGAAGATAGGGAAACATGAGTAGTAGATACTTAGAAATCACTATTCACCACCTAATGGGTGAGGAATCCCATTTTGTCATATTTACTTTGTTTAAAAAAATGGAAATTTTACAATTGTATTTATTCTTAAAGTAATTGTTTCATATTATAATAAATACTTCTGTCAGGGGCAGTATTTGGTCCCTTCATTTTTGGTATAATGACAGAAAGTAAGGGCCATTGGCCAAGACCTCTAGAAACAGACTTACTCTCCCAGTTAGAAACACCACATCCAGCAGAGAGCAGTTCCAAGAGTTGAACAGTACTTCAAAGGCCTCAGACCCTGTACTTGCTACTCAGGGTCATTTTTAGGGGCCATCCAGGTATAGGCAGTCTTTCCCAGTCAGTGGCTACCGGGGTGGGGAACCTGTGGCATGGAGGCCACATGTGGCCTTCTAGGTCCTTGAGTGAGGCTTTTTGACTGAGTCCAAGTTTTACAGAACAAATCCTTCTATTAAGGGGATTAGTTCTGTGAAGGTTGGAAAAGAACCTTCCTATCTCTATTGTGGTATGCTAAGGAGGTCTATTTACTTATGTTTGCTATTATTTTGATATTATGCCACATTGCTGAAAGTGGCATTTCATTGTGTTTCAGTGATATTCTATATCCTCTCTTTGTGATCACTTAAATTCAGCTTGACTTTAGGTGCTATATAGAAATCCTGCTAGTTATACCATTTAAGCCAAAAGCCCATATGTGGTCACAACAATGGAATAGTGGTGCTCAAAGCATTTCTTCTAATGGACTTTATTCCTGATTCAAATTCATCAAGTTTTAAAAGCACATGACTTACACAAAACACTCTGTTAAGGATGAGGAAGATGCAATGATAAAAAAAACTTGAGCTATGCCTTTAGTGTTTACAGTCTAGCAGAGAATGTTAAAAAACAAAACAAAACCAAAACACCAAACTACACAGAAATAACAACTGCCCATTGGTTCAAATATAGGTAGTCCCTATTATAGGTTACATTCCTCATTCAAAAAATTATATGTATATTGTCATACACTGAAAAATGATACTGATTATAAATCTGGAAGTCACATTTGGTGGGGTAGGAGTAGAAGATACGGGAGTGTGACCTATATTTGAACCAATATTTTGTGATACAAACATTTAGACACTGGCAACAGAAGCAGTAAGGGTACAGCAACTGAAGAATACTTTTGGAGAATGGTAGACTAATAACCTAGTTTGTCTGTAGTATGTGAAGGGAGAGGATATGAGATAAAACTGAAGAGACAGGTTTGGAACTGATTGTGAATGGGTGGTACCCCCAAAGGAAGTTTTTGAGCAGAACAGGATAGGATAGAATCTATGCATTAGGAAAACTAACCTTGTATTATTGTGAACGGATTGAAAATGAGAATGGAGGCAGGGGATATTTCAGTGAGGAAAATATGGCTCCTTTTACACTGTCATTAAGCTACTTAGGATATAATCCCAGTAGTGAGACCTTTGGGTAAAAGTATTAAAACAATTTTGTAACTTTTCTTGCATAATTCCAAATTGTTTGCCAGAAGTGTTGAACCAATTCTCTGAAGCTATTAATTATCTCAATTATTTTTTGTTGTTGATTCTCTAGATTTTCCTAAGTATACCATAATTTTATTTGCAAATAGAAATAATTTTGCCTCCTCTTTGCTTTGTTTATTCTCTTGATTTTTTTTTTGTATAAGAAGTGTGTCCCATTCCCTCAAAGCCTCCCCAAAATGTAACATATTCTCTATGCTCTGACACCTTTATGAAGTGAGAACTCTTTGATTGAGTTACAGAATCAGGCAACTAAAGGTATAAATCTGGCTTGAAAGAATCCTTAAAAATTGGAGAGATTAAGTTATTTGAGCAATTGAATAAAATCAGATGATGCTACATAGAAAATATTGAGAATTGTTGAAAGAATTGGACAGACTTTAGGGCTTATGTATATCAGAGAAGAAATTCCAGCAGTGAGGAGTCAAGCTTTGGAAGTACTTTGAGAAGAGAGCAGTGTGAAAGTGGGACAGGGTAAGGCCAGAGATAGTGGAGCCTGAGACATATTTCCAGAGTGAAGTCTGAGGTAGAGATGAGGAGCATGTTCATTTCAGGCATGGGAGATATCTAATGCAAAGGTACAGATCTGGGCAATGGAGAAGCAGAGAGAGATCCCATTTGTCTGGATCCTTGATTGTGAGAAGGGAATTAATATATAATGAGGCAAGAAAGATGTGTAGGGCCCAGGTTATAAATGTTTATTTAATATACGCTTCAGAACCATAGTTTTCTTCTTGTTTATTTCTCTTAGATTTGCCCAAGTCTGAAGATACATACTGAAGTCACCTTGCGATTTAAATCTTTTTGCAATAAGTTTTTTCTCAAGTACTAAGGCCACTTGGGGGCTGTTTAATATTGATTTTTTTTCCATTAAGAGGCAATATGCTGTAATGGATAGAGTGCTGGTCTTCAAATCAGGAATACCTTGTTTCATATTCTAGCTATGACATTTCCTTGTGGTATTTCTAGACGAGTCACTCTGGACAACTCCATATGCTTCAAGAAACTCTCCAGAAACTATCAAAGTCAAAAAGAGGTTGACAAGGGGAGTGCCTCACATGGATGAAATCACAGATCCTTTATGTATATGTACATATTAAGAATTCAGTGTTCACAATTAATAATTAATTAATAATAGGTGTTTCTCTCTCTTGATTGTATTGCTTTTTATTGTTACCTTATGCAAAATCATCATTGCCATTCCTGACCTTTTGGATTGAGCTGAAGCATATACATTTTGTAGCTACTCATTTTAATTTTGTGTGGGTTTTCATGTCATAAATGCATGTATGTAGCAAATGCTTGATTTTTCTGTTTCCTGAAGTATCTCACAACTTTCATTGTTTAGCTTCTTCCCAATCAATCTCCTGTTTTCCCCTTATCAATGAACATTTACAGTCATATATTTACAGATAATATATAGAAGGTTGGGGCAGCTAGGTGATACAGTGAATAGAGCACTAGCCTTGAAGTCAGCAAGACACGAGTTCAAATCTTGCCTCAGACATTTACCAGCTATGTGACCAAATCATTTAACTCGGTTTCATCATCTTAAAATGATCTGGAGAAGGAAATGGCAAACCACTCCAGTATTTTTGCCAAGAAAACCCCAAATGTGGTCACAAAAATTTAGACATGATTGAAACAGCTCAACAACAACAGCATAGAAGAGTAGCATGCTGTCTCTTGCCAAAAAAAATACAGATGATATGTAATACTATGGGGATGATGGCTACTTGTCATTGCTGTTGAGAGACTAAACGCATAGGATAGATTTGTAGTACCCTTTTGAGAGTATGGCTTAGGAATATGAAGGTTTATATGATAGTCAAAAGGATGTTAGGAGCAACATGAAGTCCAAACGATTTGTACTTATTGTAGATGATTTAAAAAATTTAGCATTAGTATCTTTTTCATTAAAGATTTGCCATGGTTTGGGAGGGACCTCCTGGTGTTAACATATTCCTGTTCTTCTCTTCCATTTGGGGACAGGTTTCATTTGTAGTCTTCTTGCCTCCTCTAGGCTTTAATGCCTTTGCGATACATAGAACCAATCCCATCCAACAAGTAGTATAGAACAGGAGAGGAAGGAAACACCTGTTACCCATAACTTATTTAACTTCCTAAACTGGATCCTGTCTGTCTCCTTACTTCATGACCATTACTGGTTGCACTTTCTCTTCTGGACATTATTTGGTCTTTGGTAATTCTCAGACTACTCCTTCTTTGCCAGGCTCTTGATTCTAATGTCTCCTGACTAACTTTTCACTTGCCACCATATATCTATGTATAACTATTTTGTTAGAACTAAACATTGGTCTTTTATACATTACTTATTATTGAATAATTTGCCAACTTCTAACAATGTGTTACATAAGATGTAAAGAAGAGATTATTGCTTTTAACTTTAGGTGATTCAAGAATTCAGACATTCAGATCTAAGAAGTAACAAGGTAGATAAATTTCAATAGCAAAATATGAGTTCTATTAATACTTATTCAGTTAGCAATTCATGTTGAAATTGAGGTGGGAAAAAACCTTGCAGTATTGTAAGGCTTTCTAGAACTGCACTTACACAAAATGTTTGGTTCAAATATATAGGATTTTAGTGATTTGTCTATATATCTTAAAAGAACTGACAACATTTTGCCCCAGAATACTGAGAGCTAAGGAAGAGGATGTACTGCTCTTCTCTAGCATAAATTACTACAGTATTTTTCTTCTGCAAAATTTAGCACCACTAAAATGGAGACAGGTTTAAACATTTTCAAGTACTTTCAAATTACCAAAGAAGATAATTAAATTCACTGGAGAGTCATTCCTTTCCCCTTTTAGGATGGATATTAGATCTAATAAATGTTGCTTTTCCATCACAGTAATTCTCTCTCACACTCTCATTCCACCTCATTACTTGTATCTCAATGTAAGCTGTACTTAAAGTCAGTCAAATTGTTCTGTGTATTTGACCTAGGAGCATTCCACTATCCATCTTCTCCTATCAAAACCCACCCCTATCTATAAGGACTTTTCAAGTCTTTGACGCCAAAGACATCCAACCAAGAAGTGGGTCCCATGAGCTATTGGCATTGACCTTTGAGATGTTATCTCAAATTCCCCTTTCCTATACCTAGGCAAATTATGTTTAAGGCATCTTATGAACTTTTTTAAAACAGTTTTTCAGAAAGGACTTTCCTTCTTCAGTCAGTTTTTTCTAACTATTTATACCTCTTTTTTAATGGGTTTTTCTGGTAATTAATTTCTAGAAATTTGATATTGACATTATAATGGCTTTATAGTCATGCCTGAATGTATATCACATTCTCACTGTGTTCCTTGAGTTTTCATACATAATTCTCAAGTGTTTCTGTAGTAACTAACACAGCATTCTATTCTTTGAGGCTTTATCTCTACTTACATGATAAGGAAGGAAAGTCTGGTTGTCTATACTTCCCAGCAATAAGTTAAGTTCAGGGAACTTTCAATGACTCTTAATGATAATACCTGGCTTAAGTTTACCCATTGGTTTTAATTACCCAGGCTGTTGGAGACAAATGAGTGCTTATTCAAATTAATTTTGGGGGGGCTTTTTGGAGAACTTTCAACTTGGCTGACTCTGATATGTCCCTTATAAAAATCAGGTACACTTCAAATGTGAGATTTCTAACTTAGCCAGAGCACAATAGTTGAAATGGAAACAGTTAGATAATAGTTACCTGGTGCTACTACTTTCAGATTTGTCATTTTTTCTCTCTGTGAGAGAGATCTGGAAGAATGATCATCAAATAATGTGAAAAATAGTATCAAAAATATGTCTTTATATTTTCCCCTTTAGTATGTAGATAGCCCTAAACTTTCAGAAGGGGGTCATAGATCTCTTTGAACAGGTAGTTGAGGTCATGACAGCATAACCTATAACTCCAGGTATCCTGAAACCTCTGGGAAGACTGAAGTCAACATGTCTATTCCTCTCCATAGTTGATATTCCATAAAGGTCTGTCTGGATGGAGATCATAGATTCCAGACTCTTCTAGGAACTGCCAGATGAATGATTCCCCTAACATTTGAAGATTCCTTTACTATTCAATTTTGGCTCCCTCTGTCCTAGGTTGTCAGTGGAGACAGTGTAAGAGTGAGTATATCAGACCCTGCGGTCTGTTTAATTGTCAGGTGTTCTAATTTCATACTCACCTGTTCTGGCATCGGCCTTATTTTCCTACAGAAAAACTTGGGAAGTTGTCTATGCTTGTGTGCCTGGCAAATTGCCAGCAGCACAGTCTCTGAGCCTTCTGGAATAGGCCTCTCTAATTCAGAAGTGCCTTAGAACTAATTTTATGTGCTTCAGGAAGCAGTGTTGGGTCCAAGATTTTTGTCCCATCAATTTATTATTCGGATAAAGCAAATCACTTTCTGGGAGTGGTTGGTAGTGAAGGCCCAGATCCGATGTCTCAGCATGGTGTACTTAGAGGTTGTGAGATAGGAGGAAAATTGATGGATGAAAGTGAGCTGAAAGAAATGAACAAAAGAAATGAGACAAAGTTAAAATGAAGATTGAAATCCATTCTCAGACAAGTTTAAAAACAGCTTTATTGGTGAAGGGAATGGGATCCAATTTGTTTCCTCTCTGTAACAGCTTAAACTCTTATCTTTTTTTCCAGACCTTTCACTCCTTAGTCAAAAAAAGGAAGAGAAAGGGAAAAAAGTTGTGTCTTCATCTTATTTCTCATTCATTATTGGCATCAAGAATTAGCTTTGTGATGCGCACATCTTTCTGAATTTGAAAACTGAAGGATATCTGGAGACCTTTCAGAAGAAGAAAGAAGAGACATCATGGTCCTGGGAAGTCTGCAGCGTGTGGGGAGCTCAACTGCTGGCGCTTTCAGACCTGAAAGACTGAGGAGGAATTTTCAGGACCTAGTTATGACTTAAATGATTTGGAAACCATTAAAAGATATGGTAGTAGGTTTGTTCCTCATTTTTTCTTTAACTCAAGTATATCATATTGGGGGTCAGGTAATATAATTTAGCTGCTGCCTATTTTTTATCAGTCAAGGTAATGAGGAAATTGATAGAACTTTATTCTCTTTTTTAACACATTGAAAATGCTGTTCTATATTTTCTTGATGCATGTCATAGATATATACCTTTAATGTTATTAACCACTTTACTTCTTTTTACCTTGATGGCTATTATATGTAAATTGCTTTATAATTCTGAAAATAAACCAGATGTCTATTTAAAAATTGGAGATTTCTTCAAAACTGGCCCAGTCACCTTATTTTTGAGCAATGACACCATTGGGAAAATTTCTGAAACTTTAAAATTAATTTTTGTACATTTCTTAATAAGCTTAATGGTACATAATCAGGTTGATTTGGGTGCACTTTTAAATCATACCTAGTAGGAAAAGTGTTTGGATTCTAAATGTAGTATCTATGCCAAGGAAAATTTATTTCATAAAGCTCTGTTTATTTAGGACTTAACCAAAAGCAACATTTGCCAAACATAATCTATTTGTTTTTCTTGTATTAGTGGCTAAAAAAGAAACACACTCACACACATATGCAGACACAGACATACCATTTTGAGTCATACTGACATAGCAACATAGAATTAACTTTTTTCTTATGTTCTTTTTGTGGAGAATTTGGCCTTAAATAGTGGTTATTGTTTTATTGAGAATTTTAGAAAAGTCTTACAAAGTGGGAACTTGATTACTAATCTAGAGTGGATAATGCTCTTATCAGATGAATTCTAAAGAATCTTTTCTCCTAAAGAAACGGTGTGAGATTACGTGTGCATCTTGGGAGATGGTAGGCTAATAAGTTTACTACTTTCCGTCCTTTCTCATTTATGTAGTGCATTGTCCCTCCACCCTTCCCCTACTTGGAACCAGCACTTGGAATTCTACTCAAGCGTCTGGAAGGTGGAGTGACAGAAATGTTGATAAAATTAACAATAGCTAACATTTACGTAACACGTACTATGGGCCAGCTACTGTACTAAGCACTTTCCAATTATTATTTTATTTGATCCCACAACAACCCTGGGAGGTCCGTGCTATTATTCCCATTTTACAAATGAGGAGGCTAAGTGACTTGCCAGTATTAAACAGCTACTGTTTGAGGCCATATTTAAACTTAGGCCTTCTGGACTCCAGGCCCAAACTCTGCCCATCAAGTCACCTAGCTACCCCCGAATGTTGGCTAGATGATAGCAGGGTTGGGTAGATTTTTGGAACTGGTTGAATAACCTGACTTGAAAGAAGATGTTACTAGATTAATGTTATCTTGGAAGGTCTACAGGTCTACAGAGTGCAGCCATCTTTTCCTTTAGGATTTTTTGTTAAACATTTATACTAATGACATAGAGGTGTGGATGGCATGATCATCAAATTTGCAGATAACACAAAAGTAGGAGGAAGAGCATAGCATACTAGATGCTATTATGATAAAAAAAAGATTTCCAAAGGCTAAAACAATGAGTCAAATCAAGTAAGACAAAATTTTGTAAAGATAGATATAAAGTTCTATATTTAAGTAAAGCCGTACAATATTAGCAATGGGAAAGATATAGCAAGATAATAGTTCATATAGAAAAGACTGGAGATTTGTTATGTCCTGCAAGTTTGGTACAAGCCATTGGTATAATATGAGAGCCAAAAAAAAAAAAAACTAATGAAATGTCAGGTCATATTATTAAAATATAATGTCCGGAATGAAGGAGATGATAGTCCTCTCTACTTTGATCTGATTGTACCTATATCTAGTGTAGTGTGCCCAGTCAAGGCATTGTACTTTAGGAGGAGCATTGATAAACTGGAGCATGTCCATAGGAGGTCAAACAAGGTGGAAAACCAAATGAGATCAGTTGAAAGAAGTGAGAACATTTAGTCAGGAAAAGAGAAGCCTTAGGTAGGATCATCATAACTGCATTTGTGTTTGAAAGGCTCTAATACAAAAATGAGATTAAATTTGTTTTTTATTGGCTTTTGAGCTTAAAACTAGGAGCAATAGGTGGAACTTATGGAGAGGTATAATTTATCTGAGCATAAGGAAAAGCTTTCTAATAAGTCGGGTTATCTCAAAGTAGACCAGGTTGCCAAGGGAGGGATATGCCTTGTCCCGGTAGGTGTACAAGTGGAGGTTAGCCAACTTCTTGTCAAGGAGGAGTTCCTGTCCGGGAATCAGGTGGACTAGATGATTCCTGGGATTCTCTGAGAGTAACCTTGGGTTAGTAGTAGCAAGCATCAGATGTTCCCTTTATCTTCAAGGGACTAGCTGTCTAGATGGGGAGCAAAATTATTATTCAAGTATTCTCTGCTGAATGAGGAAAACCTTTTATTATGCAAGGCATGGTTATAGTGTGCAATTTCGTCTAAACAATATTCAATCAATCAGTAAGATATCATTGTGTATTAGGTCCTGGAGATACAGCAACAAAATCCAAATAATTCCAGACCTCTAAATAATTACCTGAGGTGGAGGGATTGTGTGTATGTGTATGTGACATATACTCATGTAAGAAGATATGGAATGTGTGCAAAGCAAATACAAAGTAATTTCAGGGTGGAAGGAGTGTATTAACAGCTAAGGTGATCAGGAAAGGCTTGAGCTGAACTTTGAAAAAGCAAGGGGCAGCTGAGGGACACATTCACAGAGCACCAGGCCTAGAGTGAGGAAGGCTCATCTTTGCGAGTCCAAATCCAGCCTCAGACACTTGCTAGGCATGTGACCTTGAGCAAGTCACTTAATCCTTTTTTGCCTCAGTTTTCTCCCCTGTAAAATGAGCTGGAGAAGGAATGGCAAACCACTCCAGCAAAACCCCAAGTGGGGTCACAAAGAGTTAGACATGACTGAACAAGAAAACAAGAAAAGGGACTTTAAGAGAGTGATGGGGAGCAGTTAGTGCAAAGACCTGGAGAGAGGAGTTAGAATCTTGGCCAAGGGACCAGCAGGGAAGTAATGTGTAATATGCCTGGAAAAATAGGTTAGAGTTAGGTTTTGAATGACTTTAAATGCCATTAGGAAGAGTTTGTATTTGATCTTTGAGGCAATGTTAAAAATAGTATAAATGTAATGATGTTATATCAAGATTTTATGACTATACAGTAGAGATTGGTGATAATATATTAACTTTATTGCAAAATGGCATTAGACAGGGCAACTTTAAGTGGGGGATACTTGATTATGGAAGAATTAGATGACACTCAAATGCTACTAACTATAAATATTATAGGGCATACAGAGGAGAGAGAGATGAATTTGAACTGGAATACTTAGATCATTGGTCTTAGAATCCGAGAGCTGGAAAGGACCTCATGGCTCACCTAGTCCAACTAGAAATTACGAAGTTTCTACCTGAAGCCTTCCAGGGATAGGAACCAGAAGTGTCAGGAAATTTATCCTCATATTAGACTTTTAGTGGTTTTCCCATGGCACATTATTACACATGAACTACTAGGTTTCATGATTCATGTCTTTTGCTCAGTCATAAAACATGAAAGTTTTCAAATTTTAAAAAAGACATTTTCCCAAAGCTGAAACTAGTATAAAGCACTTTCTATGCTACAAAATTATACACTAGTCATTCTGCAAGTGTGGTTTTCATTATACAGTAATGAACATTTGTCTGATGTAGTAGCCTTGATTTGTCAATTACATTTGTTGGCATACCCACTAATTCGTAAAAGTCAGTAATTTTGCCTTATTCTGACATTTTAAAATTACAGTGTGTGTTTGTGTGTGTGTGTGTGTGGGGGGGTTGTTTTATTTTCTTATGTAGATCTGTTTGGTGGCAAGGACACTGGCTGCTTAATGCAGATTGGTCAATTTATTTATAGCATTGACAAAACAGTAGGAGTTCTTTGATATATGAAGTTTCATATGATTTACAGATACTCATTCACTTTCCTGACAGTTTCTGGGCTAATTTTAGGTGGTATTTTCTATCTTCCTTAAAGGTTGACTGCTAGTTTTAAAATGTCTCTAGAGATACTTTTGTTTCCTTTGTCTCCACTAGAGAAACCACCATAATTTTAAATAATGGTGCCTCTTAAGACTGCAAATTGGTATAGCAGAAAAGAATTTTGACTTTGGATTTGGAGGCCCTGCACTGACTTTGCCTTGTGCTGGCTTCCTGTCTCTTCCTTCTACTTATTGCTTGTGTGGCTTAGAGTAAGTTACTTCACCTTTTAGGGCCTTGGTTCCTTTTACTGAAAAATAGAAGACTGGACTAGATCAGGCCTACATAACCTGCAACTCAAGGGCATACGAAAGGATTTCAGGAGGCCCAGAAAAAATGAAGAGAATGTTTTCCTCTGTATTTTTCATGAGCCACAGGTTGTGTAGGTTTGGACTTGATAATTTCTAAGATATCTTCAAGGTGTAAATAAATACCTAGTCACAATAAAGCATTAAATTATTGTTAGTAATAAACATTTTATTAAACTTCTTCCTGAATTTTATTTTTGAAATTCAGTTTTCTGTATTTCTTTCTATCTTCTATGTAGTATATTTGGTAGGTATTATGTAGTATATTTGATAGCATAAAAAAGTGGCTTGCTATGGACATATGCTATGATAAAGGGCTTATATTAAGTAGGGTTTTTCACTAAATCTCATTAGATATCTATGGCTGTTCTTTTTCTTTCTTTGTCTAATAATCTGTTTCTCAGAAACAGAAAGTTCTGTAAGGGAGAAATAATTTAGGGTAGAGGGAGAGAATTTATTGTAAGGGGGGGTAGCCTTTTGTTTTTAAAGATAAAAAATAAGCTCATTCAAATAATTTGACAAATATTTTCAAAGCAAGAATGACTTTTAGAGTTTCAGATGGCTAAGAACTCTACAAGCATGATATGAAGTAGAATGTGAAAAGGGTAAAGGAGAGGTCTGAACAAAGTTCTACAAGAAGAGCAAGACTTTGGGCAAGATGTTAGTCAAGAAGATTTAGGCTACAGACTTGCCTTTGACACATACTAGCTGTATAGTGGGGCAGTTAAGTGACTTTGTGGATGGAGTATTAGGTCTGGAGAGCAGAGCACACAAGATCAAATCTGGTCTCAGACACTTTCTATGTGACCTTGGACAAGTCACTTAACATCTGTTTCCCTTAATTCATTGCATTTTCATTGCAAATTCATTGCAAACCACTCTAGTTTCTTTGCCAAGAAAACCTCATGGGCGATATGGTCCACGAGGTCATGAAGAGTTGGACATGACTGAATATCTGAATAACCAACACATAAGTGGATATCTCTATCCTCTAAGCAACTCTTCAAGACCATGAATTCCATATAAGTTGTTGAGCTACATTAGCGGAAGGAGGTTCCATATCGAAGTCTGCTACACTCACTGGTGAAATCACAAGTCTATAATAAAAGAAAAGAAATTTTTAGATTATTTTGTATAATTCTTTTTTAAATATAATATATAATAGTATTCTTTTAGTATTTTGATGGATGTAGTATTAAATCTGTAGACTAACTTGAGTTATTATCTTTTATATATTTTGCATAGCTCATTTATGAATATTGAGTACCCCTCTAATTGGGAAAGATTACAATTTTGTAAGGAACTATTCCTTTCTTATATGAGTAGTTTGGTTTCTGGAAGGCCAATTAAAAGGATTTTTGTCTAAAGAACAAAAAAGATAACATCAATCAGTGAAGGATGCAATGGATTTCCTGTTTATTTTTGGGGTAAGTTTGCCCATTTCAGGGCAAAAACTATGTGCAGAAAAAACTCATAATAATTCATATGTGAAGAAACACAGTTTTCCTCTTAAAATGTGAGGAGAGGCATGGATTGTTAAAAGGATTGTTGATCACCTTCTCTTGAATATTCTCTTCTCTCTAGATTTTTCTGACATGGTTTCTTTCCTGATTATCCTCCTACATGTTTGAGCATTTCTCAGCCCCCATCACTGGAACTTCATCCATGCTATGGCCACTAATCATCAATGTCTTTAAAAGCTGTCTTTTCTTTTGTCTCTATACTATCTCATCTAGTAATCAGTTCCCATGAGTTGTATCAGCATGTTTGTGTAGCTGATTTCTAGATCTTTATAGTTATTTCTGTTCTTTCTTCTGAATTCTATTCCAGTATCCTCAACTGCCTTTTAGATGTCCCTGGGCATCTCAAGTGCAACATGTCCAAAATAAGGCAAGTTAAGTCAGCAATGATTTATTAAGCTGTCACTCTGTGTCAGGCACTGTGCTAAGTGCTGAGGACACAAAGGAAGGAGAAATAGTACGTGCTCCCAAGAAGCTCACATTCTGATGGAGTAGACAACATGGAAGCAACTATATACATATACTACCTATATACATATCTCTACATGTAGAGATATGTATGTGTATATATGCATGTATAGATGTATAGATGTATGTAGATATGTACATGTGGGGATGTGTGTGTATATATATATATATATATATATATGTATGTATATTTATATACAGGTTGGATGTTGGGGTAAGTGAGGAGTCTAGGATGGGACCTAGATTGTGGTAATATCTAGGTAACTAGGAATAGGATGGTGACTTAAAATTTTTTTTCCTCCAATAGATAGTATTTTATTTTTTTCTAATTACATGTAAAGACAATTTTTTAACATTCATTTTTTTATATAAAATTTTGAGTTTCAAATTTTCTCCCTCCCTATCTTCCCTCCCCCTCATTAAGATAGTAAACAATTTGATATAAATTACATAAGCCCAATCATGTAAAACATATATCCATTTTAGGGGCAGAGCCAAGATGGCGGAGTAGAAGGACGCACGTTTACGAGCTCCGAAACCAAAAGCCCATAGAATTAATGTAAAAAGAGTCCCCCATAACTTCTGGGTCAATACAAGGTGTGCAGAAACAGAGTGGAAGAGATTTCCGTTCCGGGGAGCCCTGGAGACCCGTCCCCAGGGTCCGGCGTGCCCTGGAAAGTGGACCCCACCCCCAGTGCTGCCCTGGCCGCGGCCCCAGAGAAGCTGATCCGAGCAGGCTTCAGAGACGGAAGCTCCGGCAGCTGGGAAAGTCCCTCCGCCCACAGAAGCTACAGGTCAGTGAGAGAGAAGGCCGGGCTGGAGGAGAGGGGAAGCAGGGCGTCTCCATGACTCGGGCCTCCTCGGGAGGAAGCGGTGGCGGCAGAGACGGGGGCAGGAAGTGGCGGAGGCAGAGGTGTGGGCGGCAGCTGAGGCAGCAGCAGACCGGGACTTGGGAATCCCCCAGCAGCAGGCAGGATCTTCATTATGGAAGATTCCTGCATAAAACCTGACCGAGATGAGCCTGGGAGACGACCCTGCCCCCACCCCGCTCTGTTACTGAAGGCTTCTGCTTAAAGCCCCCAAGGGAGCTGGGTTTGGGAGGCGGGCCCCCCACCCCGCCCCCACCCGATCCATTCCTGAAAGTCTCTGCATAAAGCCCCTGAAGGATCGGAGCCTGGGAGGTGGCCCTGCCCCCACCCCAGCACCTGAACTAAAGCTCACTGATTGACAGCCGGCAGGAGGAAAGCCCATTTAAATCTCAGAGGCCAAGCACTAGCTGGGCGGATCCAGGCAGGGGTGGAAAGGAATCTCAGAAGTCAAGTAACTGGCTGGGAAAATGCCTAGAAAAGGGAAGACAAATAAGACTTTAGAGAGTTTTTTCTTTTTTTTTTTTTTTTTTCGTTTTTTTTTAATTTATTTATTTAAATTTTTTACATTCATTTTCACAAATTTTTGGGTTCCAAATTTTCTCCCCTTTTATCCCCTCCCCCCACCCCAATACCCCAAGCAATCTAATTTTCCCTATCTCCAATCTGCCCTCTCTTCTGTCATCCCTCCCTTCTCTTGTCTCCATCTTCTCTTTTCTCCTGTAGGGCCAGATGACTTTCTATTCCTCCTTAACTGTATGTCTTCTTTCCTAGTTGCAACAACAATACTAAACATTTGTTCCTAAAACTTTGAGTTCCAAATTCTCCTCATCCCTCCCTCCCCACCCATTCCCTTTGGGACAGCAGGCAATTCAATATAGGCCATATCTATGTAGTTTTGCCAATGACCTCCCTGATAGTCGTGTTGTGTAAGACTAACTGGATTTCCATCCCTCCTAACCTGCCCCTCATTGTTTCTCTTCTGTCTTTTGATTCTGTCCCTCCCCAAGTGTTGACTTCGAATTGCTCCCTCCTCCCTTTGCCCTCCCTTCCATCATCCCCCCCCTTGCAATATCTCTTTCTCCCCCACTTTCTTATACTGTAAGATAGGTTTTCATACCAAAATGAGTGTGCATTTCACTCCTTCGTTTAGTCAAATGTGATGAGGGTAAACTTCTTGTTTTTGTTTTTGTTTTTTTTTTCTCAGCTCTCCTCTTTTTCCCTCCACTAAGAAAAACTACCTGCCTCTTAAATGACATATAGTTACCCCCCTTCCCTTTCCCTCCCCCTACATTTCTCTCTCACCATTTACCCTAGTTTCTTTTAAGGTATGGTCCCACCCTATACAGTTCAATCTGTGCTCTCTATCTCTGTATGTGTGTGCATGTGTGTATGTGTGTGCATGCGTGTACATGTGTATGTGTGGTCCCACCAACTACCCAGATACTGAAAAGTTTTAAGAGTTACAAATATTGTCTTTCCATGTAGGAATGTAAACAGTTCACTCATGGTAAGTCCCTTAAGACTTCTCTTTGCTGTTTACTTTTTCATGCTTCTTCTCATTCTTGTGTTTGAAAGTCAAATTTTCTTTTCAGCTCTGGTTTTTTCATCAAGAATGATTGAAAGTCCTCTGTTTCATTGAAAGACCATATTTTCCCTTGAAGTATTATACTCAGTTTAGCTGGGTAGGTGATTCTTGGTTTGAGTCCTAGTTCCTTTGACTTCTGGAATATCTTATTCCACGCCCTTCGATCCCTTAATGTAGAAGCTGCTAGATCTTGGGTTATCCTGATTGTATTTCCACAGTACTGGAATTGTTTCTTTCTAGCTGCTTGTAAGATTTTTTCCTTGAGCTGGGAGTTCTGAAATTTGGCCACAATGTTCCTAGGAGTTTCTCTTTTTGGATCTCTTTCAGGTGGTGATCGATGGATTCTTTCAATACTTATTTTGCCCTCTGGTTCTAGAATGTCAGGGCAGTTTTCCTTGATAATTTCATGGAAGATGATGTCTAGGCTCTTTTTTTGATCATGAGTTTCAGGTAGTCCCATAATTTTTAAATTGTCTCTCCTGGATCTATTTTCCAGGTCAGTTGTTTTTCCCATGAGATATTTCACATTCTCTTCCATTTTTTCGTTCTTTTGGTTTTGTTTGGTAATTTCTTGGTTTCTCGTAAAGTCATTAGAGTCCATCTGTTCCATTCTAATTTTGAGAGAGCTATTAAATTCAGTGAGCTTTTGAGCCTCTTTTTCCATCTGGCTCATTCTGCTTTTGAAAGCATTCTTCTCCTCATTGGCTTTTTGAACCTCCTTTGCCAATTGGGTGAGCCTATTTTTCAAGGTGTTAATTTCCTCAGCATTTTTTTTGGTCTCCTTTACCAAGGTATTGACCTGTTTTTCATACTTTTGATGCATCTCTGACATTTCTCTTCCCAGTTTTTCCTCCACCTGTCTAACTTGCTTTTCAAAATCCTTTTTGAGCTCTTCCAGGGCCTGAGCCCACCCACCACCCCTCTGGGGTGTCTGGGGTACTGAGGCCCCGCCCTCCACATCTTTCCCTGATGGCAAGAATACATCCTCATCTTCGTCAGATCCGAAGGTCGGGATCATTTGCATTTGTTGGAAAAAACTCTCTAAAGTCTTATTTTTCTTCCCTTTTCTAGGCATTTTCCCAGCCAGTTACTTGACTTCTGAGATTCCTTTCCACCCCCGCCTGGATCCGCCCAGCTAGTGCTTGGCCTCTGAGATTTAAATGGGCTTTCCTCCTGCCGGCTGTCAATCAGTGAGCTTTAGTTCAGGTGCTGGGGTGGGGCCAGGGCTGCCTCCGAGACTGATCCCTCGGGGTGGGGGCTTTATGCAGAGACTTTCAGGAATGGAGCGGGTGGGGGTGGGGTGGGGGGCCCGCCTCCCAATATCAGCTCCCCTGGGGGTCCCGAGCAGAAGCCTTCAGCAACAGAGCGGGGTGGGGGCGGGGCCGTCTCCCAGGCTCAGCTCCCTCAGGTTTTATGCGGGAATCTTCCGTAATGAAGATCCTGCCTGCTGCTGGGGGATTCCTGAGTCCCGGGCCGCTGCCACCTCAGCCGCCGCCCACACCTCCGCCTCCGCTTCCTGCCCCCGTCCCCGCCGCCGCCGCTTCCTCCCGAGGGGGCCCGAGTCAAGGACGCCCCGCTTCCCCTCTCCTTCAGCCCGGCCTCTCTCACTGACCTGCTTCTGTGGGCGGAGGGACTTTCCCGGCTGCTTCAGCTTCCGTCTCTGAAGTCTGCTCGGATCCGCTTCTCTGAGGCCTCGGCCAGGGCAGCGCTGGGGGTCAGGTTTACTCTCCGGGGCGCGCCGGACCCTGGGGACGGGTCCTCAGGGCTCCCTGGAACAGAAATCTCCTCCACTCTGCCTCTGCACACCTTGCACTCACCAGAAGCTATGGGGGACTCTTTCTACACCAATTCCATGGGCTTTGGTTTCAGAGCTCGTAAACGTGTGTCCTTCTACTCCGCCATCTTGGCTCCGCCCCCCGAGTTTTTTCCAACAAATGCAAATGATCCCAACCTTCGGATCTGATGATGAGGACGTATCCTTGCCATCAGGGAAAGACGTGGAGGGTGGGGCCTCAGTACCCCAGACACCCCAGGGGGGTGGCGGGTGGGCTCAGGCCCTGGAAGAGCTCAAAAAGAATTTTGAAAAGCAAGTTAGACAGGTGGAGGAAAAACTGGGAAGAGAAATGAGAGAGATCCAAGAAAAGTATGAAAAACGGGTCAATACCTTGGTAAAGGAGACCCCAAAAAATGCTGAGGAAATTAACACCTTGAAAAATAGGCTCACTCAATTGGCAAAAGAGGTTCAAAAAGCCAGTGAGGAGAAGAATGCTTTCAAAAGCAGAATGAGCCAAATGGAAAAAGAGGCTCCAAAGCTCACTGAATTTAATAGTTCTCTCAAAATTAGAATGGAACAGATGGAGTCTAATGACTTTATGAGAAACCAAGAAATCACCAAACAAAACCAAAAGAACGAAAAAATGGAAGAGAATGTGAACTATCTCATGGGAAAAACAACTGACCTGGAAAATAGATCCAGGAGAGACAATTTAAAAATTATGGGACTACCTGAAAGTCATGATCAAAAAAAGAGCCTAGACATCATCTTTCATGAAATTATCAAGGAAAACTGCCCTGACATTCTAGAACCAGAGGGCAAAATAAGTATTGAAAGAATCCATCGATCACCACCTGAAAGAGATCCAAAAAGAGAAACTCCTAGGAACATTGTGGCCAAATTCCAGAACTCCCAGCTCAAGGAAAAAATCTTGCAAGCAGCTAGAAAGAAACAAGTCCAGTACTGTGGAAATACAATCAGGATAACCCAAGATCTAGCAGCTTCTACGTTAAGGGATCGAAGGGCGTGGAATAGGATATTCCAGAAGGCAAAGGAACTAGGACTCAAACCAAGAATCACCTACCCAGCTAAACTGAGTATAATACTTCAAGGGAAAATATGGTCTTTCAATGAAACAGAGGACTTTCAATCATTCTTGATGAAAAAACCAGAGCTGAAAAGAAAATTTGACTTTCAAATACAAGAATGAGAAGAAGTATGAAAAAGGAAATAGCAAAGAGAAGTCTTAAGGGACTTACCAGAAGTGAACTGTTTACATTCCTACATGGAAAGACAATATTTGTAACTCTTAAAACTTTTCAGTATCTGGGTAGTTGGTGGGACCACACACACACATGTACATGCATGCACACACATACACACATGCACACACATACAGAGATAGAGAGCACAGATTGAACTGAATAGGATGGGACCATACCTTAAAAGAAACTAAGGTAAATTGTGAGAGAGAAATGTAGGGGGAGGAAAGAGAGGGAAAGGGAAGGGGGTAACTATATGTCATTTAAGAGGCAGGTAGGAGTTTTTCTTAGTGGAGGGAAAAAGAGGAGAGCTGAGAAAAAAAAAAAAAAAACAAAACAAGAAGTTTACCCTCATCACATTTGACTAAACGAAGGAGTGAAATGCACACTCATTTTGGTATGAAAACCTATCTTACAGTATAAGAAAGTGGGGGAGAAAGAGATATTGCAAGGGGGGGGATGATGGAAGGGAGGGCAAAGGGAGGAGGGAGCAATTTGAAGTCCACACTTGGGGAGGGACAGGATCAAAAGACAGAAGAGAAACAAGGAGGGGCAGGTTAGGAGGGATGGTAATCCAGTTAGTCTTACACAACACAACTATCAGGGAGGTCATTTGCAAAACTACACAGATATGGCCTATATTGAATTGCCTGCCGTACCAAAGGGAATGGGTGGGGAGGGAGGGATGGGGAGAATTTGGAACTCAAAGTTTTAGGAACAACTCTTTAGTATTGTTGTTGCAACTAGGAAAGAAGACATACAGTTAAGGAGGAATAGAAAGTCATCTGGCCCTACAGGAGAAAAGAGAAGATGGAGACAAGAGAAGGGAGGGATGACAGAAGAGAGGGCAGATTGGAGATAGGGAAAATTAGATTGCTTGGGGTATTGGGGTGGGGGGAGGGGATAAAAGGGGAGAAAATTTGGAACCCAAAAATTTGTGAAAATGAATGTAAAAAATTAAATAAATAAATAAATAAAATTATAAAAAAAAAACAAAAAAACCATATATCCATTTTAGTCATGTAAAGGAAGAAACAGAACAAAAGGACAAAAACCATGAAAAAAAGTAGAGTGAAAATAGTATGTTTTGATCTGTATTCAGACTCTTCCATTTCTTTCTCTGGATTTGGATAGCATTTTCCATCTTTTGATGGAAATGAGTCTTTTGCACTTCTCTTGGATAAATAATTGTCGTATTGTAAGTCATAGTTGATAAAATGCTGACTTTGACAATAATAGGGAACTTAAGAAGAGGGTAGGATTTTGGGGAAAAGACTTTGAATTTAGTCTCAGATAAGTTGGGTTTAATCTATTAACAGGATGTCTCGTTTGGGATATCTAAAAAGCAGTTGGAGAGTTGAGACTGGAAGTCAGGCAAGAGGTTATAGTTAGATAAATATATCTGAGAATCGCAGAAATAATTGAATCCATGGGAGCTGATGAGATGTCCAATGTAAGACGATAGAGGGAGAAGAACTTAGGACAGAGCCATGGGGGACGTCTGTGTTTAGCAGGTATGACCTAGATGAAGCCCAGCAAAGGAGACTGAGAAGAAGGGGTCAGACAAGTAGAAGGAGAATAGAAGAGAGCAGTAGCATGAAAACCTAGGGAGAAGAAAGTATCAGGAAGGTGATCCACAGTGTCAAAAGCTGAAGGAAAGTTAACCAGTAGATTAGCAATTAAGAAATCACTGGTAACTTTGGAGAGTACAATTTCAGTTTTGTGAAGTTGGAAGCCAGACAGTAGAGTTAAGAAGAGAGGAAAAGAGTGGAGGGATTGATTGTGAGTGGCTTTCAATCAGGAGACAGCTGGTTGTGACATGGATAGAGCATTGGACCTGGAGGCAGGAAGATCTGAGTTCAAATATTGCCTTAGACACTGACTGGTTGTATGACCTTGGGCAAGTCAATTTCTTTGCTTTATTCTCCTCAGTTGTAAAATGGGGATATTAATAAGCACCTGCCTCTCAGGGTTATTGTGAGTATCAAATGAAATATTTTTAAAAAGTGTTTAGCACAGTGCTTAGCACATAGTAAATGCTACATAAATGTTTAATTCCTTCCCTTCTCAAGGAGTTTAGCTGCAAAAGAGAATAAAGAAAGAGAATTAATTATCTTTTCCTTAAAATTCTCCACCTTAAAAAAACAAACAAACTTTCTTATTCCTATTCAGGATACCACCATCTCCCAGGTACACAGATTTGCAATTATATGCTTATCCTCAACTCCACGCTCTGACTCACCCTATATGTCTAATTCGTTGCCAGGTTTTGTGCCTACTTTCACATCTTATGTGTGTGTATATGTACACACATATACATACATACATATACATATGTACACATATATACATATACATCTCTTTCTCCTCTTTTCTCCATTTGTATAGCCGTAACCCTTGTTCAAACTCAGTTATAGTAACTTCCTAATTCCTCTCTGTCTCAAGACTCCTATTCCAATCCGTCCTCTATGCAACTACCATTGTGATTTGTCCAAGTATCTTGTACCAAGTTTACTCAGCTAGTAAGTGTCTGAGACCAGATTTGAACTCAGGAAGAGGAAACTTCAGGCCCAGCTCTATCCACTCTATCCACTGTACCATCTATTTGCCCTCCTCCATTAGAATATAAGCTCCTTGAGGCCAGGGACTGTTTTTGCCTTTCTATGTATCTATCCTGCTTTGGAGCAGGGTTCATAGTAAACTCTTACTAACTCTTTGAGTGACTATTGCTTCCCCTCCCCCACAACCTGCACCTTCTTTATGTCTGTTTTTATGTTCATCTTAACTTTTTTCACCTGTTAATGTTCACGTATTGAGTTGGTCTGACCCTTGTCCATACTTTGGCAACAAAGTTACAGGCCTGAAGTCAGGAAGATTCAACTTTCTGGGTTCTAATTTATCTCAGACATTTACTAACTGTGTGACTCTGAGCAAGTCACTTAACTCTGTTTGCTTCAGTTCCTCATCTGTGAAATGAACTGGAGGAGGAAATGGTGAACTCATCATCTCTACCAAGAAAACCCCAAGTGGGGTCATGGAGAGTCAGACATGACTGAAAAATGCCTTAACAATAAGTCCATACTTCCCTAGGAATGAAATTATTATGCTGAATCCCATAGGATGATGTCTTTAACATATATGGATTCACTCATTCAATTAATTTTTATGAAGTGTCTAGTATGCATATTACACTGTCCTAGGCACTATTGAGAATATTAAGAAGCATAGTACATGGCTTTTGCCTTCAGAATTTACAATCTAGTTGGAGAAATAAGATACACATAAATAGACTCAAAGAATCACAAAATTACAGAATTGTAATAAAACTTCGGAAGTTATATAAGTCAATCCTCTACCAGGTGCATGAATCTTCTCTACCTCATGCTAAGTCTATTGTGTTTAATTTTGCAACAATTTCAATTCACATATGAGTTAAATAATAATACAGGGAAAGACAACAGGCAGCATATAGTTTATCTCTTGCAATCTGTATGGATATTATGGATTAAATAGATCTTTGTGGTCTTTTAGAATTTGGTGCATATTGGCCAGTTGTGTTTTCTTAATAATAAAAAGAATGGGGTAGAGATTTCTTAAATATTGAAGATGCCATGTACTAGTTAAATTAGGTGTAAAATCTATGAATTTGTTGACATGCTTGGCATGGTCTTTGGGAATGAGTTCACCACGTTCAAACTTTTACATTGGTATCAGAGTTGAAATAGATGAAAAAATGTCAGGCAGTATGGAATAAAGGAGACCCAAAGAAAAACTGCTAGGCCATTGGATGAAAGTCTTGAAGATATCAAAGAAATCAGAATGGATTCAATCTCAAACATAGTTTTCAAAAGTCATGAGATCTCTAAGAATTGGTCTATAGAATTTGCTCTCATTCCATTACTATTGATGCTCTTTCCCCCTTCTCTCATCTCCTACTTGGAGCAGCTAGGTGGTGCACTGGATAGAACACCAATGCAGGAGTCAGGAGGACCTGAGTTCAAGTCTCACCTCAGACACTTGACACTCACTAGCTGTGTGACCTTGAGCAAGTCACAACCCCAATTGCCTCATTCTTGGTCATTTCCAGTCATCCTGATGAATATCTGGTCACTGGATTCAGATGGCTCTGGAGGAGAAGTGAGGCTGGTGACCTGCACAGCCCTCCCTCACTCAAAACAAAGTCAAGTACAAGTTATATCATTATTTCTCTGATGACATGGTCTTCTTCCATGAAGGACGAACACACACATATCTCCTACTGTTTTAGTTACTATCTTTCATTCAGTCAAACACAAATATCAGTCAGCAGAAAACACTTATTTGATGTCTTTCTGATATATATATACACATATATATACATATACATATATACATACACATACATACATACATATATATATATATATACACGCATACACATTTCTTTTCTTTTATTTCCTATTACCAACCCAGTTCAGGCCCTTACTATCCCCATGCTGGGATTATTATGGTCACCAAGTAACTTCTCTGTCTTCAGTCTTTTCCCCTAACAGTCATCCTGCATATCATAGCCAGGTGAAACTTCCCAAGATATCATTTTTGTCAGATTAAAAATTTTAAATGTCTCTTAATTACTTGTAGGGTAAAGTCCAAATTCTTCAGGTCTCTTGAGTATATGAGGCTCCTTACCATTTGGCCCAGACTTATCTTTCTAACCTTATCTCTTCCTATTTTCCAACATTCCAGTCACTGTCTCCCAACATAGACTGTCTCCCTGCTTTTCCTCGTAGCACTTCTGCTTCCTGGATTGCCTTCACCAACCTACCTCTTCTAAACCTATCTAAATCCTCCAAAGTACCACCTCATTTGTGGAGCTTTTCCTTACTAGCACACAGAAAGTTTCTGCTCCTTACAATTCTCATAGTTCTCCTTGTTTGTTCTACCTCAGAGAATTAGTATGTGGTAATGGAAACAAAGCTAGCCTTGTAATCAGATGATTTGTGTTGATTTGAGTTTTGGCCATGACAAGTATCAGCTGTGTGAGTGAGGGTAAATCACCTTCTCTGCATCCTGTTTCCTCACCCATAAAACATGGCTAATGTTACTTGCACTACTCAGGGATTTTGGGAAGGAAAACAATTGATAGAACATAAAATATAGTAGAAATATGAGCTATCATTAATTACTACTCACCTTGCCATGGAATACCTTGAATATACTATTTACTTGATAAATATTGGTTGAGATGAATTTAGACCATCACAAACTATTCAGTTGTAAGGAACTTTTTAAATGTGGGCATATTGTTTTCCCAATTAGATGGCAAATTCCTTAAGGAGAAGGCCTTCATCTTACCTTTAATGTGTCCTTGAGCATCTAACAACGTCTTACATATAAAAGCTCTAAAAAAAATTTAAGTTCCTCTACAGATTCTCATAAAAATCAATCAGGATGGTCCTAGACAGGAAAGGAAGGGACTTATTAAGTATATTTTCAGTCTGATTTTAATTGTTTGCTCTGATTTAAGATCTTTAACACGTAGTTGAATATAGTCAGTCATTCTTCAGTTGATGGGGATCCCCTCAGTTTCAAATTTTTAACCACCACAAAAAGAGCTGCTATAAATATTTTTGTACAAATAGGTCATTTTCCCTTTATAAAAACTCTCTCGAATACAGATCAAGTAGTGGTATTGCTGGATCAAAGAGTTTGCCCATTGGGCATGGTTCCAAAATGCTTTTTTTTTTTAATTTTATTTTTCATTTTTAGCACAGTTTGTAACAGATAAAACAATTCAAACTTTTGGTCAGGTGATACTTCTTTTTAAAGCATTTGCAATACAGACTACAAAAGAATTTTTTTTTAAACATTAATCGAGACACAAATAATATTTATGTTGTTAACTTCACAAGCTCTTGACCTAATTGCTTCCACAGTATTACTAAGAATTAAACGACTTAACTTATTGTTCTTAGTCTAAAGTCATATGCCTAATAGCTTAATTTTAGACTTAACCTCGGGTGTTCCCCTACCAATAATCGATAATTTAATAGATCTGATATTAAGCTTACAAACCTTTTGACTATAGGAGATTGCCACCAAGAGTAGGGACATTGCAGGGATACAATATCTCCCCAACTTCATGTCAATTCCATGATTAGATTGTCCACTTGCATTCAGTCAGGCTTAAAGTCTGCCAGGTGTCAGTGGGGAAAATGAGTCAGGAGAATCCTACCTCAGCCCAGGCTGAACAGCCGCTCTCCCATCCTTCCCATGAGATCACCTCTTGCAGTTCATACCAGTATCTCACCAGCTTACTGGCATCATGGATTGGAGGTTCAGATCGCCTTTCTTGCTATCCATACCTGGAGTTAGACTCAGAAGAACAGTCACTTAATAGTCCCATAGCATCTAAAAATGGCAAGTTCCAACAACCAGGTTTAAAATATGATTATAGTTTCACTTTGGCTAAGGAACATCTTTTGAGGCAAGTCTTAAGTGGCTTACATGCATTTCTATACATGTTCTAGTTCCTGATTAAATAGCAATCATAAAATCAAATTTACCATTAAAACCTAAACTTTTCCATCAATGCCAAATTTTACCCAAGGTTACCTTCCTCTAGGAAATTTAGACTGAAATTCTTTTCTCCAAACTAAAGATGTCATTGATTTATTCTCAGTAATTAATTCAGTCTATTGTTTTAATACTAATTGCTTTTACCTCACTTTGCAACATGTCCAATTTTTCTCCCCATCACTCCCCTCCCCTTGCTTCCTAATACCACACATTCTGATTACTCCTTCCCTCAATGTTCCCTCCCCTCCATCACACCCCATCCTTCCCTTATCCCTATCTTCTCTCTTTTCTTGTAGGGCAAGATAAATTTCTATACCCCATTTCCTGTATTTCTTATTTCCCAATTATATGCAATAAAAATTCTCAATTCATTTCTAATACTTTGAATTCCAACTTCTCTCCCTCCCCCCCTCCCTCCCCAACACCACTGAATACAGACTAAATATGTGTTGTTTTGCAAAAGACTTCCATAATAATCATGTTGTGTAATACTAATTATATTGCTCTCTGTCCTACTCTATCCCCCTTATTTTTTTCCCCCCACAATTGATCTTGTCCCTTTCGAAAGTGTTTTTTTCTAGTGACTCCCTTCTCTCATTTGCCCTCCCTTCTAACATTTCCCTCACCCCACTTGTCACTTCCTCTCCTACTTTCCTGTAGTGTGATATAAATTTTCATATCAAATTTAGTGAGCATGTTATTCTCTCCTTCAGCCACATGTGGAGAGAGTAGCTTTGTTTTCCCCTCTCCCCTTCTTCCTTTTCTCCTCCATCGAACAAGATTTTTCTTATCTCTTTTATGAGTTATAGCCTGCCCAGTTCCATTTCTCCCTTTCTCTTCCTGGTATTTTCCTCCTTCATCCCTTAATTTTTGTTTTTTGTTTTTTTTGTGTGTGGATATCATCTCTTCTGATTAAACACACCCTGTATTCTCTATCTATATATGTATATGTGTGTGTATGTGTGTGTGTATGTACAATCTCTCCATCTACCCAAATACTGAGAAAAAATTCAAGAGTTATAAATATTTTTCTTTCCATATAGTAATATAAACAGTTCAGCTTTAGAGAGTCTTTTATGATTTTTCTTTCTTATTTACCTTTTCACGCTTCTCTTGATTCTTGTCTTGGGAAGTCAAGTTTTCTATAGAGATCTGGTCTTTTCCTCAATATGAATGATTGAAAGTCCTCTATATCATTGAAAGACCATTTATTCCCTTGAAGTATTATACTCAGATTTGCTAGGTGATTCTTGGTTTCAATCCCAGTTCCTTGGACCTCTGAAATATCCCATTCCAAGTCCTTTGATCCCTTACTGTTGAAGCTGCCAGATCCTGTGCTATCCTGATTGTATTTCCACAGTACTCAAATTGTTTCTTTCTAGCTGCTTGCAGTATTTTCTCCTTGATCTGAGAACTCTGAAATTTGGCCACAATATTCCTAGGAGTTTCTCTGTTTGGGTCTCTTTCAGGAGGTGATCAGTGGATTCTTTCAATATTTACTTTGCCCTCTCATTCTAGAACATCAGGATAATTTTCCTTGATAATTTCATGGAAGATAATGTCTAGGGTCTTTTTTTGATCATGGCTTTCAGGTAGTCCAATAATTTTTAAATTGTTTCTCCTGGATCTATTTTCCAGATCAGTTGTTTTTCCAATGAGTTGTTTCACATTGTCTTCTGTTTTTTCAAATTTTTGGTTTTGTTTCCTAACTGCTTGGTTTAACTCATAGTCATTCATTTCCCTGAACTCAGTTCTCTCTTTCAACAAATTATTTTGTTGAGTGAGCTTTTGAACCTTCTCCTCCATTTGGCTAATTCTGCTTTTTAAAACCTCCTTCTCCTCATTGGCTTTTTTGGACCTCTTTTTCCAATTGAGTTAGCCTATTATTTTCCTCAGCATTTTTTTGGTTCTCCTTCAGTAAGCTGCTAACTTGTTTTTTAAGATCTTCTATTGCCTGAGCCCAGAGCCCCTGGAGGCAGAGGGCTTGACTTTCTCTGACAGTAGGCCTTTTCATCTGAAAGGATGGAGGGAGACACCTGTTCCCCAAGAGAGTAACCTTTTATGTTCTTATTTTTTTCCCTTTTTTGGGCCTTTTCCCAGCCAGTTACTTGACTTCTGAGTTTCCTCTCCACAACTATCTTGCCTCCAGTTCCACCAAACCAGCACTTGGGGGCTGAGATTCAAATGAGCAGCTCCCAAACCTTAGGGGTTTTCAGCAGGGGTGGGGCTGCTATTCAATGTGAGATTAAGTTCAGCTGCTCATGAGGGGCCAGGGCCACCACACAGGGCTCATTTCCCTCAGGGGGTTTACCAGGAGATCTTCCAACAATGGATGTAGGCCACTGCCTGCTTTGGGAGCCCCATCTGCTACTACCTCTACTGCTACCACCTGAGGAGGCCCAAGTTATGGGGACACCCTGCTCCCTTCTTGGCCAGCCAAAAAGACCTTCCCACTGACCTTTGGTGCCTGTGGTTTGAGGGATTTGTGCTGCTGCTGAAGATTCTGTCCCTGAGGCCTGCTCAGATCTGCTCTTTTTGGTGCCATGCAGCCAAGGCAGGGCTGGGCTCTGCTCCATGTCCAGTGCACGACAGACCTTTCCCGTCAGTCTTTCAGGTCATAGAAATCTCCTCCACTCCAATTTTTTTTTTTGTGGCTTCACTGCTCTAGAATTTGTTGAGAATTTTTCTTTACAGGTATTTTATGGGCAGTGGGGTAAGAGCTAGTGTGTATTTGCCTTTCTACTCTGTCATCTTGGCTCTGCCCCCAAAATGCTTTTTAGAATGGTTGGATCAGTGCACAATTTCAACAGCAGTGCATTAGTGTCTCAGTTTTCCTACATCCCTTCTAATTCTTATAATTTTTTCCCATCATATTAGCCAATAAGATATATGTAAAGTTATATTCCAAAGTTATTTTATTTTGGTTTTTTCCTAATCAATAGTGATATAGAGTAATTCTTATGACTATAAGTAGCTTTGACTTCTTTGAAAACTGTCTGTTTATATCCTTTGACCATTTATTAATTGGAGGATGATTTTAGGTCTAAATCATGTACCCATTTTGACTTTACCTTGGCATATGATGTGAAATGTTGGTCTTCACCTAGTTTCTGCCATCGTGTTTCCATACAATTTTAGTGTAAGAAAGTGGTTTTTAGTGTGTATAAAGTGAATTTTTGTTATTATTTCTCAGAGTTCAGTTTCCAAGGGTCCATAACCATAACAATCTCTTGTTCCCAGGTACTAGATATGAGTTCCCACAGTTATGGTTCAATACATCTCTATGATGCTTGCATGGAGTTATATGATGGAAAATAATATAAACATTCACCTTGGCTGTGCAGTGAGATACAGGGATGGGGTGATATAAACTTGTCAGGCTATTGCTGGCAATATGCCTTCTTTGTCTGTAGGCCTATAGAATAAGTGGTCACTAGACAGTGAATGGGGAACCCTTAGGGTTGTGTATGCTTTAACTCGCCCCCATTGAGGCTTGGGAGAAACCTTGGAGGGAGCTTTAGAGTTGAATGCACAAGCTGGAGAACTGTGCATGCCTTGATTGGCCAACATCAAGGCTTGAGGGGCATCTGTGTTTGCCTCAACTGGTCTCCAATGAGGCTAGAGGGGATTTAGGGAAGTGCAAGTTATGCCTGTCTTGATTGACTCCACTGAGACACAGGAGTAGTTGCCCCCACTTCTCACTGGCCCTCATGGAAAGGGTGACTAGGGAATGCTGTAGGGGTTTGTGCTTCTGTTATCAACAATTCTCTTCTAAGAAAATTAGACTAGAATAAAGTAACACCATTAACCCCTTCTTAGCATCTTTCCTGCCTGACCAAATCGAGTGAACCTGTGCTAGCACCCCTCAAGTATGCTGTGTGTATCTGTCTTACATTGTTTTCCAGCTTTCCCAGCAGTTTTTGTTGAATAATGAGTTTTTGTTCCAAAGCTTGGCTCTTTGGGTTTATCAAACATTAAATTACTATGGTCATTTACTACTATGTACTATGTACTTAATATATTCCACTGATCCACCACTCTATTTCTTAGGAACAGATTGTTTTGATGATTATCACTTTATAATATAGTTTGAGAACAGGTACAGCTAAGCTACCTTCCTTCACATTTTTAAATTAATTCCCTTGATATTCTCAATCTTTTGTTCCTTCAGATGAATCATATCATTTTTTCTAGCTCTGTAAAATAATTTTTGGTAGTTTTGTAAGGCACCAAATAAATAGATCCACCCAGTTAGAAGTTATCATTTTTATTATATTGACTCAGCCTACCCATGAACAATTAATATTTCTCCAGTTGTTTAGATCTGACTTTATTTGTGTGAAAATGTTTTGTAATTGTGTCCAAATATTTCCTGAGTTTGTTTTGTCAGGTAGACTCCCAAGTGTTTTATATTGTCTTTATTTTAAGTGGAATTTCTCTTTCTATCTCTTGCTGCTAGACTTTGTTTGTAATATGTAGAAATGCTGATGATTTTTGTGGATTTATTTTATATCCTGAGACTTTGATAAAGTTGTTAATTATTTCAACAAATTTTTTTAGTTGATTCTCTAGGATTCTTTAAACATAGCATCATGTCATCTGCAAGGATGACATTCTTTCCTTATTGTCTATTCTAATTTCTTCCATTTTTTCTTCTCTTATTGCTATAGCTAAATTTTCTAGTATAATATTGAACAATAGTGGTGATAATGGGCATCCTTGCTTCACTCCTGATCTTATTGGTAAGACTTTTAGCTTATTCCCATTACAGATGATGCTTTATGATTTTCATTAGCTACTATTTATCATTTTAACAAGAGCTCCATTTATTCCTATGCTCCCTAGTGATTTTTAGTAGGAATGGGTGTTGTATTTTGTCAAAGGATTTTTCTGCTTCTATTGAGATACTCATATGATTTTTGTTGGTCTTGTTATTAATACAGTCAATTATGATTATCGTTTTTTTCCCTTGTATTTCTGATATAAATCCCAGATGGTCAAAGTTTATGATCCTTGTGATATGTTGCTGTAATCTTCTTGCTAGTATTGAAAACATTTGCATTAATATTTATTAGAGAAATTGGTCTATAGTTTTCTTTTTCTGTTTTTACTCTTCCTGGTTTAGGTATCAGTACCATATTTGTGTTGTAAAAGGAATTTGGTAGGATTCCTTAACCTGTTTTCCCAAATAGTTCATATTGGGATTAATTGTTCCTTAAATGTTTTGTAGAATTAACTTGTGAATCTGGTTGACCCTGGAGAGTTTTTCTTATGGAATTCATTGTTGCCTTGTTCAATTTCTTTTACTAAGATGGAGTTATTTAAGTATTATATTTTCTCTTCTGTTAATTTGGGCAATTTATATTTTTGTAAATATTCATCTATTTTGCTTAGATTTGCTTAGATATGTCAGGTTTATTGACATATAATTACACAAAATAGCTCCTAATTATTATTTTAACTTCCTCTTCAATGCTGATAAATTCACTCCCTTTCATTTTTGATACTGGTAATTTGGTCTTCTTTCTTTTCAAAAATAAAATTAACCAATAGTTTATCTATTGTTTATTTTTTCATAAAACCAACTTCTAGTTTTATTCATTGGTTCAATCATTTTCTTTCAATTTTATTAATCTCTCCTTTGATTTTCAGGATTTCTAATTTGGTATTTAATTGGGAATTTTAAATTTGTTCTTTTTCTAGTTCTTTGCATGTCTATTTCATTGATCTACTCATTCTCCATTTTATTGATGTAAGCATTTAGAGATATAAATTTTCCTGTGAGTACTCCTTTGGCTGCATCCCATATTCCTTTTTTAAATGAAGATTTCTATAGCCAAGAGAAATTTCACAGGCTTTTCAGTTTACAGGCCTTTTAATATATTGCTTGTATAACTCAACAAAACCTTTTGTAAAGTGACTACTATGTGCAAAGCACTGTGCGGATACTGGAGATATAGCAATAAAAACAATTCATTCCCTGTCCCCATAGAGCTTGCATTTCACCAGAGGGAAACAAGCAAACAAATATATATATATATATATATATATATATATATATATATATTATATATATATATATGGAGGGAGGGAGAGAGAGAGAGGGGGAGAGAGAGACAGAGAGACAGAGAGACAGAGAGGGAGAGGGGGAGAGAGAGGGAGAGAGAGAGAGAGAGAGAGAGAGAGGAGAGAGGAGAGAGGAGAGAGGAGAGAGAGAGAGAGAGAGAGAGGAGAGGGAGGGAGAGAGAAAGAGAGAGAGGGAGAGAGAAATATGCTTTGATGGATCTGTGATCTTAATAATTTAAATTGTGAGCTATATAAATGTCTCCTCATCCTATGTGATCCATATCTGTGTGTTCCCATAAATTCTCCAAAAGGTATTAGCTCATCCAGTATAGTAGAGGTATTCCACTAGACCTCTTCTCTGTGGACAATGCAGATGGTCCATTAGCCATCTCTTGTTTCTTACCACATGACTTTTACCCATTTTTCTGGTCAAATCTGTCTTTCTAATAACATTATTTATGCAGCTTCTCTTGCACAATTCTTTGTCAATAATTTGTTGTAGCTTTCTCATGCCTATCTCCTGCCTCTGTATTGCTCTTTGATAATCTTCAACTTTAATTCTTTGGACACTGATTTCTGTGACTCACAGCCATACATGTTCTTATAAGAATATTGATGTTAATAGATGGATTTTTGTTTCAGGAAGAATTTATGAATTAGAAGGATAAGATGATTTTCCAAATCACAATAATCTAACTTGCATACCTCCTTTTCAATTCTAGGCCATGTTCATCTAAAGTCTAATGGATCAACTTCATGTGCTATCCTAAGAACTGTATGTCATTGTGTAGACAATATGTTTCTTTCATCTATGTGGTTTTTTCTTTGTGCATTTTATTAGGCTAACCTCTTTTAAATGATGGATCTTATGTACCAAATTCTGCAGCATTCTGGGGCTTGATATGGTCAACACCATGTCATCGACAAACATGAACATCTAGAGGACTTCACCAGGTATAGAGAATTTCTTTTCCCTTTGTTCTTTGTGCTGGACATTTTATATGTCAGTGGCAAACACTTGGCAAATGTATACCTGCCTCTTTAGTGCCTTGCCTAATATTAACAGTTAAAAAGTTATCAAAGTTTTCTCTGCTGTTATTATATCTTTCAATGGAACACATATAATCTTGACATATTCACAGGAATCACCTTGTTAGGAGAGGGCTTTTGAGATGGTATTTTTACTATTTAATTAAATGCTTTTTATGGTCAGTAGACAATAAGCATTGTGAGATATTTTACTCTCTATATCTTTCAGCAAACTGTCTGCTATGAAACAATACTTGTAAAAACCTCATACCCTCATTAAGGTTGCCCTCAAAGTGTGTGTGGATTAGTCTATGATGCTACTATCTTCAAATAGTTGCTTTTAGGGACTTATCCTCCTCACTACCACCAACCCCTTAGTCATTTCCTCATTTGAAGGTCTAAGATTTCCTTTGATTAAATAGAGAAGTTAGCATATATAACTACCAGGTTTCACTGGTATCTATAAAATTTGACCCAAAAACTGGAGTGGAGGAAGTGTTCATCAGTTAATGTCATATTATCTGTTTGCTTCTAATGGTTTATCATGACTATTAAAAGGTCTCAGGATTGGTAATCCCTCTGAATCTGTCCTCCATGGCTAATGCCTCATGCTCCAAACTTACTCTAGAAACATTTTAACTTCCATTTCTCTAGTCTCTGTCCCCAGAGAAAAGCGTTTGATTAAACTAGAAATCTTAAAGAATTAAGGTGGCTAAATAATTCATCTTCCTGAGATCAACCTGGAGAGGCCAGCCATGTTGTCCATCAGTAGGTTCATTCTTTGAAGCCTTTCCAGTGTGGTAGGTATGGCCATGGAGAACCCTGGTCACTCCAGCGATGGATTAGGCAGAGGATGTGGAAAAAAAAAGAATAATGAGAAGGTAGTTATGGAAACACCACCTCTTGTATATGGGACCTTAAAATAGCCACCTAAGATCTGAGGTGCTTTGTACCTTAGTAGCCACTCAAAACTATGGCTCATAATCCATCACTGATATTTTTACTTTTTCTGCCAGTTGGAAAACATATTAGTTCAAACAAAAGACATTTAATTAAAAAGCACAGTAAATAAAGTGAAAACGAAAGATTCTCCCTTTGTATAAATAGGATATTCTATCCCACAGGTTACTGACACCACCAGTGGGGAGGATCTTCACACAGAGAACAATTGCTACCAGTAAACATGAATGGAGGTCATAGAGGTAGGGAATGTGTGGGCCCAGAGATCACATACTGCGGAGCATACATGTGACTATAGCACATATATGTAGATACTTATATATAGTAGATATATATTTACATTGTGTCCTTTTTTGGTCATGGTACATACACAGCTATGGCAACTCATACCTTCATTGCTACAGTACTGGTGATGCTGTGCTCTGATAATATCCTCAGGCTGCAATTTACAGTTGTTTGCTGGGCATTGTACATCTGCTTTCTGTTGTATGCATTCTTTTCTTGGCTTCCCTGGTTATTATCGGGTATTCCTTCTGGGCTTCATTGCTTTGAGGCCACCTGCTGGCCACCTTAGCTCCCTAGTTGCTAGGGTACAGCGCTTAGAAGCCTCTTCCTGATAAAGGGAAGTCTGACAGATGCTTAATCACGTCTAGAGTCTATGAGCTACCATACCCAGTTAAGGGTTGCCAAACAAAAGTCAGGGGAGTACCCCCTAGGCCATAAGTAAGCTTTTTCTTATAATTCCCAAAATTAGAGACTAGGAGAATAGTGAATTTATTATCTCAAACAACTATCTAACTTTAGGGTAAGAAATTCCCAAGATCCTTCCCATTTTGGCATGCAAATGAATTTAGGCCAGAACAAAATCTAAGTGAAGGAAGCAGGACCATTGCCCTTCTACGCTTCTATACATCTAGAGGCAGCTAGGTGGCACAGTGAATAAAATGCTAGACCTGGAATTGGGAAGAATGGATTTCAAATTCAGGGTTAGACTCTTACTAGTCGTGTGACCCTGGACAAGTCACTTAGTATTACTAGAGCCATGATTTGAACTCATGTCCTCTGATGTCAGTTCTAGAACTCTTCTTGCTCTCCCACACTGCTCTGTTTAGGTTATTTGCTGAATGTGAGTTCTCTGTGTCCTTCATGAAACAAGAAACTAGATTACGTATATTCCTTTTGCTGCCCTGCCCAGTGTCTAGTACTGTACTCTATGCCTTCGTTCAACAAATGCTATTTAAACCTATTTTTCTATCCCTGATTTATTTTTAAGGACAATGCATAAATGTTAGTAGATCATGCACTTAAAAATTTCAGTGAGATATAGTTTTTTTTATCAATAATAGAAAAAAACCCTGCTAATTTCTCTAGCTCATCTAGAGATATGCATCTTCTATATTCTAATAGTACTTAGAACTGTAGGGGTTCAATCAATATTAATTCAGCTAATCAGATCCAGAATGAGCCATTATGTGCCCAAAGGATAAAAATTAGGGAGAGAGAGAGAGAGAGAGAGAGAGAGAGAGAGAGAGAGAGAGAGAGAGAGAGAGAGAGAGAGAGAGGTGGGAGAGGCAGGAAAGAAAGAAAATCTTGAAATTTTTTTTAAAAATTGTTTTTAAAATGAGCAAGTCATTTTTAACCCTAATGAAGAACAATTCTCCAAACAAGCCTGAACCCACTTTGGACTTCTATGACCAGACTGAGCAATGACAGAGCCATTTTTCACTAACATGTCATCACTAAGATCACAAAGCATTTGTTAAGCATCCGCAGGTGCACAGTCTTGTGATGGATTCTGTACAAAGCAAGACAGACACAATCCTTGGTTTGTAGGAGCTTATAATCTATTAAGTCAATTACACTAGACTCTTGCTATAGCACTGCCCTCAGGGGGTCCATGCTGCAGGATTGTGTTATAAGAGAATCAATGTCTTGGTACTTTTAGCAGTAAACCCCCTTTGTTCAAGGTCCAAAACAGACCCACCTTAATATGAATTCTGTGCTATAGTGCATCATGTTATAGCAAAGCTTTGGTTTATTTCATTTATCTAAAGAGACTGCAATAATACTATGTCTTTGGTACTGTTTGTAATGCCAGTAACACCAGACTTCAGCAATCAAAAGCAAAGAGGAGAAAATGGATAGAATCCTTTTATTTTATCTAATCTTGCATTATTTAACATGACAGGATTTCTCCAAC
Source organism: Bettongia penicillata ogilbyi (assembly GCA_023548195.1). Classification (NCBI taxonomy): domain Eukaryota; kingdom Metazoa; phylum Chordata; class Mammalia; order Diprotodontia; family Potoroidae; genus Bettongia; species Bettongia penicillata. The sequence continues at coordinate 7,287,547 of JAJHZJ010000410.1, read as the reverse complement.
TTCAGGAGGTCAGCCTTGGGAGTGGGGCTATTGCACTGGCATTTGTTCTATTAAGTGGGCATCTGTGTGCCTATAGCTTTCTTTTTGTTTATTCAGGGCAGAAAAGATTCAATAAAGGAAGGCATATCTGACTCTAGGCAAAATTATGAAGTAGGTGAAGTTTGTCTCGTGCACTATTCTACCTTCCCTTTCAGTGTCTCCTATCCTTACTCCTATCGTTACTGCACCCGCAGGGCATCTCTAGATACCCAGGGTCCTCATTCACCCCAGCACCATTCTCCCTTTCCTCCTTTCCCCACACTAACTTCCTTTTACTCTGAAACTCGTATTTCTATTGCAATCAGACCAGGCTCTGAATTAACCATCAATTGCAAAAGAGCTAATTCATACTAAGAAATTAATGAATGACAAGTGTATAATAACTCCCAGGGGGTCTTTCTCTTTAAATTGGAAATGTTCTGTAATCAAAAAGTATAAAATATTTGTGGTAGAACTTCAGGCATAAGTGATGAGTAGAGGAAGATTGAGTCTCAGATCACACCATATAAATAACTACATAGGAGATCATCAATTTTTAACTAGAAGAGATCTCAAAGATCATCTTGTCCAATACCCAATTATAATATACTATATTCTCTCTCTCTCTCTCTCTCTCTGTTTCTCTTTCTTTCACACACACATACAGCATAGCATAAATATAGTATAGATATATTTCTCAGGTATATTTTATTTGGATATATGTGTGTGTGTGTGTGTGTGTGTGTGTGTGTGTGTGTGTGTGTATCATGAATACTAGAGATTAAATGAGTTGTTGAGGATCACCTAGGTAATAAGTGACAGAACCAGAATTTGAATATAGATCATCCTCTAACTCCATATTCAACTCTCTTTTCACTGTACTATTCTCTTTCTAGTTGGATCCTACTTATAAATTAAGGTAGCTCTAGAGAAAAGGTAAAACTATTGCATATTTAACAGTTAGAGCTTGTAAGTGAAGGAGGTTCCATAAACCTAACTGTGGGAAGCTTTATACTGGAAAGAGCATTCTTCCTTATATGGAAATGAAAGTGTGAATTAAAATATAATTCATTAGCTAGAAACATTATAAATGCCTCACTATCTTCCTGCTGTGTTCATTTCTAACTTTCGTGCCTTTGGAAGTTGCTAAGTAAGAATATTTGCATTTTTTGTCAGTTATTTAACTTATAGCTAGTTCAGTTAAATGAAATTCAATGAAAATTATTGAAGTATTAGTACTGGTACTCTCCAAGGCACTATGAGGCTTACCAAAGTACTTGAAAATTTGTTGGTAAGATGATTAAAGATAAAACTGTGAAAGAGAAGAAAACAGAGTCTAGAACCCAGTCAAGAATCTGGATTCTAGTATTAGCTCAACGAAATTAATTTAGGTTTTTTTATGAGGCAACTGATGAATTCTTTCTATTTCCACTTTGCCCTTTTGTTGTAATAGAAGTAGGAAGTTTTTGTTCATGATTTCTTTATTAAAATTTTATATGATTTCTTAAAATATGGCATCTAGTCTATTTTTTGTACGGTCATGATTTTCAGGTAGTTTTATGATTCTTAGAATGTCTCTCTTTGATCCATTTTCTAGGTCAGTTGATTATGATAGTATACACTTTATATTTTCTTCTTTTTCTACCTAAGCTTTTGATTTTGTTTTATTATTTTTTGTTTTCCTGTGGAATTATTGCTTTATGTTTAGCCCATTCTAACTTTCAGTGAGTTTAATTCTTGGGTAAGGTTTGTTCCTATCTGTTCTAAGCTTTAATTCTCCTTACTATTCTTCTCTCCTTTGCTGTCATTTCTCTAACATCCTATTTTTGCATATCTTATTTCATTTCTTACAGGTATGCTTACAGTCTTTGTGGCCAAGATGTTCCTGTGATTTAAATTTTACTTGGACTTTTGGATTTGATCTTTTCTCCTGAGTTTACCTTGTGGTTTCCTCCCCTATTTCTTCATTGGGTTTTGTGTATTTTTCTGTCAGTTCACATCTTGACTTTACCTTCTCTTGGCCTTGCCTTCTCTTTCTCCTTGTCCATGCACATTACTAAACCCAGGAGTTGATTCTGAGCCCAATTTAATTCAACACACATTTATTCAGTGATCATTATGTGCCAGGAATTATGTTAGATGCTAGGAATAGAAAGGCAATATAAATGAATGAATGCAGGTGCCTTTATTAAGTTTTAGTGAAGGAATAATAATAATGATAATTCCTATGTACAGTACTTTAAGGTTTACAAAGTGCTTTCCTCACATTCCTGTTAGGTAAGTGGTAAGGAGGGGCTAGGTAGCACAGTGGATGGCAAATCACTCCAATATTTTTGCCAAGAAAACCCAAATGGGGTTACAAAGAGTCACAACTGAAATGCCTGAATGACATGTAGTACGAATATTGATATCCTTTATAGCAATGAGGCTTAGAGAAATTGAATGACTTGTCTGTGGTCACACAACTAGAAAACATCAATGGCAGGATTGAAACCCAACCCTCCTAGAGTCAAATCTAGCATTCTTTTTACTACATCAAGTTGAGATAATGTAGAAAAGACAATAAGATCATAGATATAGATCTGGAAAGTACCTTGAAGGTCATCTAGTTCAACCTTTTTAGATTTACTATGAAGCCCTATAGGGACACACAATTACTATGGCAGGTAAATTAACAGGCACTAGAAGTCTTAATACTTAGGCAGTTGATTATTTGCCACAGAGTCATTGGTGGCTATATACTTGACAACATCTTCTGTGCCCTTATCTCTCAGGCATTCTCGTGACAGAGGTCATAGCACTCTTGTGGTTAGAGCTTGTAGGATGCTGATTCTCAGGATCATGAGTAAATGGCTCTACTGGTATAGGCATGACTCTAAGTTCAGATTCTCTTAGTTCATGTTTAATGATGGCACAAAGTACTTGTAAGTCACTGAATATTGAACAAACAAGGAGGTTTACTTTGTCCCAACAGCAAGGATGAACAATAAGGATAAAGTGGAACAACTCCTCAGGGTTAGGTGGTAAAGACAGCAGCCTCTCTGTCTCCATCTGCACATACATCTGGTCAATCAGTTATTAGGCTAAGAAGACTCACTTAGTCTTAGGTACCCCACCCCCCAAGTCTGAGCAGTGTCAGCTATATGAGGTTGGATCTCTTATACCTCTAGACCAAGAAATTGTATCAAGGATGGTTAATCAAGTTGCTTCAGGAGAAAAAGCTGTCATGGTCAGGGGTCTGGAGACTAGAGATCCTATGAAATCTTGAAATTGTACCCCCTCCTTTCTGGGATTGGATGTCTCCGGCTATTAATTTATATACCAAAATTTTAAATAAGAACATATTTAAATATTAACATATTATTATTCCCTCACATACCTAAACTGGACAGGATTATTTTGAGAAATCTAAGACATTTTTGATCAGAATGCCTCTGTTTATTGCTTCTCTAATTGTAACATGTAGATAGCTGCCCATTCTTATCTTCATAAGGCTGATCTTTGAGCATACTTGAAAATCAGGGGCTAGATTTCAGTTTTTGGTCCTGGGGCAGTGAATCTTGATTCAACATCAGCATCAAAATTTAGCCCCCATACTTGAAGGCTTGGTTGTTTCTTTAGATGTATGCCTTTAGATCATAGCAGTAGGGAGATGGGCCAGCTCATTAAATGCAATGAATACTAAAAAAATGTTAAAAACCTAAAAAAGTCTTAAACTTGTTAGACTGTGTATATTCATTAGTAAACATCCACTTGTTGTTTCTGCTGCTCTTGCCAAGAACAAATATTCTGCTTTTTTATAGGAACTTTGAGAAGCACTTTTAGACATAGACATATATATATATATATACATATATATGTATATATATGTATATATATAATATATATATAAAACTTCAAGTCTTTTGCCTATGAAAGAATTGTTTATAAGGTAGCTATTGAAAAAATAACTCAGATTTTCTCAAAGAAGGTAAATATATATATATATATATATATAAATTAAGGTAACCTTTGACTTTCAAGATTTCACATTTTGATGCTGAGAAAATTGAAATATTTGTATTAGAATGAAACATCTAGAAAATACTTATTTGCCTTCTGATTGTTTTATTTATAAATTGGTAATAAGCAATTTATAGAGTCTCTTTTCTTATGACCTAAGTTCTCCTTAGGTCTTATTCTTCAAATGTAGTAACCTTTTAGAGTGGCTTCCATCCCATTCCCTACATTGTTAGAGAAGTTTTCTAGACTTTGCAAAATTAAACTGTCAGAATTGAAGATAACTATATAATTTCACATAACTACCTTTTCTTATGACCTAAAAGATGCTTAAAATAATTTTAAAGTACTTTTTATTGAGGCTAGTTAAAATAACTTTTATGTTGCCCTGAAATTTCTTTAATGCCATCAGCACCTTTGCTTAGCACTTGACTTTTTCCTCACTTACTTCTAATTTAAAGAAACAAGCAAAAAATTCCTCAAAACCAACATAACAAAACACCAGCTCAATACCAAGCCCCTGGCTTGTTGGCAAATGCAAAGTCAAACATCTGGCACCAGATGAAGTGAGATGGGAAGTGTCCCTGCTCCCATGACTCATTGTTACTTTTCAGAATTTGCCAAGTGCAGTCAAATTTATGAACTTTTTCTTGGGATGGAGGAGAGGTTGTTAACTCTAGCAATCTCCTCCCCCTCTCTATGAAAATTTCCACTGTGGGGTATTTGGATGTAAATCGGGAATTAGAAGTGACTTGCTGATTAAAAATAGTGATGTTACTGAACTTAGTTTTTAATCTTTCTGAAATGTGAAATAAAATAATCCAAATGTGATGTCATTTCTATATTTGGCCATAGAAAATACAATTTGAAATATTCATTTAACTTGACTATGACTGGTTAGAAGAGGTTTTCTTTTAGAGAGCAAAGAAAAGATGTAAATGGAGTTGGTTTTATCAGCAGTTGTCACTCTAGCATGTGTGGGGGAAAACCTTGTGTTTAAACACACATATTGAGAGATATGAAGTTCCAGTCATTCAACAAGCAAATTTTGTTAATTAACATCTCTCTATCTCTCTATCATCTATCTCTCTATCTATTTATCTATCTATCTATATCTAGGTCCTCAAGTGTGGCCCCTGATCTATACTCTTCCTTCTGCTTAGTACAATATGAAATAATACCAACAGCTAGCATTTATATAGTACTTTAAAGTTTGCAAAGCACTTTACAAGTATCTCATTTTTCTCTCACAATAACCCTAGGATGTAGGTGCTATTATTATCCCTATTTTACTCATTCCCATTGGTGAAGAAACAGGAAAGTTCACTTGGCCAGGATCACACTACTATTAAGTGTGTGAGGCTGTATTTGAATTCAGATCTGCTAGACTTCAAGTCCAGTGCTATCCACAATGCCACTTACCTGCCTCTGATGGATACTCAGGGAAGACTTTTATCAGTTTAGTAGGCGTTGTTTCTTTTTGTGCAAGTTGCCATGGTAGATAATAGAGATACAAAGACAAAAATAATTCCTATCCCCAATGAGCTTACATTCTACCTGATGAATGGATGAATGAAACTAAGTTTGAGGCAGTTTAGGACTGAGGAAGTGGAGTGTGTCTTTGTCTCGTCCGTGCTTATTGTAAGCAATGCTAAGGCTAGGATGCTAGATATGGATACTGCTGTTCTATAATCTCTCTTCTCCTTTCCTCTCATCCCTGTCCTTGGAATTGGTGTAAGTGTTGATTTTATGGAAAGAGGAAGAATAGAAGCCTCGGGAGCTGGAGAGGCAGAAGAGATAAGGGGTTCTTTCTTTGAGGAGCTAATATAGGAATGTTTCTAACAATTGTGAGTCATACTCTGTGTTTATGAAATCCATCGAGGCTGCAGATCGGGGCTGGTGATTTTTTATTCTTTCCTCTTTCTTTGTCCTTTTTCTCACCAGGACAGGTGTTGTTTGTGAATCTGTTGTTTTTCTGGGGATTCATTATGTCTGCGTCTTAAAAGTTTATTTACCATTTTTGTATTTGAAAGTTTACTTTTTTTTATCCCACAAATGTGATTAAGCTGATGAACATCCTAGTTGCCAAACTGTATGATACTGATTGAATAAAACATTGAGGGGGGATTGGGAGCTGCCTGGGAGGAGAGAGAATTTTAAAGTTACTATATTTTGGCAGAGTGAGATTCTGGCTTGGGGTTCAGTTAACAGAGAGTTATTGATTCATTTTTACAACTTCTTAAAGGAGAGAGAACATGTGCATTCGGAGTTTTTGGACAGACACTGAGGCAGGCATCTGCTATTACCACAGTCTGGTTTGAAAGGAAAAACACTCTGCCACAGGGGTGTGACTAAGGTCAAGGGAGTGACTGAAAAAGAACATCCTGCCCAGGAGGGTTCTAAAGCCAGCTGATGGTTAAATTTTCAGTATGAGCATTTACACTTCTGAAATCACTACAAAGCAGGACTTGTATTATTGACTTTCTAGGGAGGAAATGTGAAAGTTCACAATTAACTTAGAAAATGTTCCATGAAGCCAATTGTTAAACATTTACCAGTATATCTCTGGTCATGCCCCAAGGGGCCACAGGAAAAAAAATGGTCAATGTGAGGGAGTCCAAATGATCAACACACCTTCCTTGCAGCTTGGTAGCTCAGTACAGCAACTCTTACTGCTACAGCAGGGTTACTTCAAATGTTAAGAGTTGGGGAAGAAGAAATGACGAGTAGCTCCAGATCCTGTGATCCAAAATGCAGCTTCACTCTCAGTGTAACTCTTTTGCTAAGATGCCTGTAGTATGAAAAACTTTATTTATCTTGTGAAGATTCATCATATTTCCACAGAATCCTGGGAATCCACTGGAAATGCCAGCACTTTCCAACTCTAGCTCATCATCAGAATTTTTTTTGTGTCAATGTTATGTAACACTGAGAACTTGCTGACAACAGTCTACTTGAACAAAAATATTTTGGGGGTCATGTCATGTGTAACCAGCAGTGTGCTGGTAAATGTTTAACAACTGGCTCTCTCAAAATATACAATACACAGTATTAATATGCATTATTAACATTTTCTTTACTTTCTTATGTCTAGACAAACAAAAAATCAAGCCCTGATTTACGAACTTTTGCTTATTTCCAGGGTACACATGCTGACAGAAAATTTAGCGATCAGTTTAACCAAGTCAGTCTGGCCCCAGCACACACATATGGGCCCAGACCAAGATCTATTTCTAGTGATTTTGTTTTCTGATAGTGGGCATGATCACAGGTACTACAAAACCTCTGAAGTCTCTTGAACGGCTGCTCCTGTACCTCCTGGTCTATAATGTTACTCCCTGGTGCTTGCTTTGACTGCAGTACTCTGCTGGCATAGGATTGTATAAGGTCTTCTTTCGATTTTAGCAGTGCAATCCTTGGGCTTTCTCAGCCACCTGGTCTGATTTGCATCTTTTTAAAGTTGAAGCTTTCTTTAAAGCAGGCCTGTACAACCTACAGCCCATAGGCTACCTGAAATTCTTGGGTGTACTGCAAGTGACCCGCAAGCCTTAGGTTGTGCAGGCCTGTTTTACAGAGTGCCTTCAAGTTTGTGAAGCACTTTACAAGTTATAAAGCATGATATAAAGCTAGTTGTTATTGTGATGATGATTAGGAATAACATTTCTTCCAAAACATAGTTCTCACTGAGTATATAGAATTACAGGACGAGGGTTGTAACATATTTCTTTACTTTAAAGCTTTTCCTTATACTGCTACGAATTGGAAGTCATCGACTCTGACCTCTACTCAGGAAAGATGACACATGTAAGCCAGTCTTACTGTCTTCCTAACCCTAGTGCCCTCCAAGGACTACATATCACTGTCCAGGGTCTGTCGGACCACCTTCATTGTTCTTCACTTCATTCCTAAAAACTGAGAAGGCACTGAAACATTATTTAAGGTATGCACAGTGGAAAATAGAGGTCCTCTAATAATCATTATAGGTTATATTAGGAAAGAGCAGAATTTTACAAGAGTGACACTATAGACCAGGATGCACAGGAGCAGCCATTCAATTTGCTCTTCTGTGAAAAGAGATATAGAGTGGATCATTTTGAGGTCTTTTCATTTTCCTTCTCTTTCTCCTTTTCTTCTCCCTTCCTTACCTATCCCACATGTCCTAGTTTTTTTAACCACATCATTTCCCATCTACTTCAGTCATGAGGTTAGAGTCTGTTTGGAGGAGAATATATAAGGCTATATTCCATAGCCATTCCATCAACTCAAGGGACAAGAGGCTGAAAGATGGAAACCTGCAGACAGTAAGAGAAGGTATGAGAAAAAGGACTCACAAGTATACAAAATCATGAGCTAAAACAATTAGAGATGAATTCCTGGTGGGGAGAGAAAGAGAGGGAGGGAGAGAGGTTATGTTAAATATGAGGGAGTGAAACGGTTTGGAGTCGGACTGAGGCCTCATGGACTGAGGACTCATGACCTCAGTCTAAACAAATGCTTTATAGAGGACACATGCAGAGTACTAAAAGGTAAGGATACTGGAATATCAGTGAGCATGCGCTTTACTCAGTGAGGCAGTACAAGCAGTCGCCCTTTTGAACTAGTCATATCTCCATATTCCACTCGTAAAGCACTGTAATTACAGCTGACTATGGACCAAATACGATTTCTAAACTTTTTGGTTTTTTTAGTGACACTTGCCTTGGAAGTGTTGTACTTTTATTGCCAGTGAATTCTGTGGCCTTCCCATAGTGCTGATGTATTTTGACCTTTTTGTGGTATTTGACAATATTAGTTATTGGCCGATATTATTAGTTATATCTGGATAGCTGATCTCCTATTGGCTTCTGTGAAGCTTCTTTCTTGAATTATTCACCCCTGGTCCCTTTCAGTGGTTTCTTCTTTTGGCCCCACCAAGTATGACCAACCCCCATGTCTTTCTCTGTAGTCTGCTTTTCTTTCTATGCTCTCTCCCTTGATGATTTCATCCATTCCCATATTTAAATGATCACATCTGTTCAGGTGATTCCCAAACTTCTGTCTCTGTCCATTTCTGGATCTTGTCTTGCCCTCTTCTGCATTTGTGCCTTTGCACACATTTTGAAAGGCTCCCATTACATATCTCAGTTGAAATCCTTCTCTTCCTTTCCATCTCAGCTCTGATACTACATTCTCCATAAAGCCTTGTCAGATCCTACTTTCTCCTAGTTTCAAGTTCTTCATCAGCTGCATCAGGAGGTAAATACAAAAATTTGGCCAAAAAATGGGAAATTATCAAGGTTATTGGATGCAAGTATGGATTTATATCCATGATCATTAATAATGAAACTAATCCTTTGTATATGCTGTGCTAATGAGAATATGAAGCCATCATAATTAGCAGGATGTTAAAAAACTAAACTTTTGTTGCCAAAATCGATATAGCTGTTTTGTGTACAAAAACTCTCAAAACAATTAAAAAAAAACAACTTGGAAACAGACTTTTCTAAAGTATTTACATTTTTTCTAAAGGGAGTTTTATTGGCTTTTGAATTCGTCTATTAAAATATAACACTTCCTGATTAATTTTTAAGAACAGCTGATTGACATCAGGAAAGATGGGTATCTACTGGCCAAATTTCAACAAAAACCTTTGTAGAATTAGTGGATAAGATTGAAAAATATGTGCCATGATAAGCATATCCAATGATATACTTTTTCCATTTATACCTACATATTTTGGGGAGATAATTTTTTCATGTAAGGCAAACATTAAAATAAAATATTAAGAAAACTGAGTTTAGAATCAGATCTTCAAACTATTGCATCACATTGTGATTAAAGTTAATGAAGATTTTCAAATTATGATAAAAAGCATATTTAATCACACTGCTATCACTATATTATTAGTAGTAATATATTTATAAGAGCAAAAAGGCTTTTTATAATTTAAATGTGAAATAGATTTTTTTGAAATCCAGCTTATCTTATCTCATTCTCAATTAATATTTTGTGTATGTTTTATTATAATATACATATAAATATAGTAATACATGTATATGATATTTTTATTTTAAAAATTTTATTATGAATTAGAAAATGAACGAAAGTTACCATTTCTTATACAAATAAGACCAGCAAAATAGAATTGTATATTAAACCTTGAATCTGTTAATAAAACTTATTAAATATATATGTCTATGTGCATGTGTGCATTTAGTTTAAGATAGAAGTATCAATTTTGCCCTGCTTTCTATGTCCCTCTCTGAAATTCTTTCTCTTTTCTTCTGTGTTTTTGAAATATTTCATTGACATTCTTTTATTTCTTTCCTTCTGACTTTCACATTATTACTACCTTTACCTTCCTACTCCCCTCCCACAGTTCTCCCATTTCAAATAAAATCCCTTCCTTGTAACAAGTAATATAATCAAACAAAACAAATTTGTGCTGTTTATAACGTCTGAAAAGATATGTCTCATTCTATATCTACAATCCTTCATCTTTCCATCAAAAGGTGAAAAGTATACTTTATCAAGAGTCTTTTGCAGTAGTGATTGGCCATAGCATTGATTAGAGCTCTCAAGTCTTAAAAATTGTTTTCCTTTACAATGCTGTGATCCATTGTATAAATAGTTCTTCCGATTTTGCTCACTTCATTCTGCATAACGGCATGTAAATCTTTTCAGGTTTCTCTAAATCCATTCTTCTTGTCATTCTACAAGGCATAATAACATTCCATTACATTCATATGCCATAACTTATTCATTCCCCAATTGCTAAGTACCTACTGCTTTTATTTCTTTACTATAACAAAAAATGCCACTATAAATATTTTTGTACATATGAGTGATTTTCCTTTGTTTTTGATATCTGTTGCTTTCCAGAATGGCTGGACAAATTCACAGCTTTACCAACAATGTACTAGTGTGTCCTCCCTCCCATAGTCTCTTCAACTCTTGTCTTTTTTCTTTTTTTTTGACATCTGTGACAATCTTATGGGTTTGAGGTAGAACTTGAGAATTGTTTTAAATTAGCATTTCCCTTATTATCAGTGGTTTGTATTATTTTCATGTAGTTGTTGATAGCTTGGATTTCTTCCCTTGAGAACTGCTTGTTTGTATCCTGTGACTACTTATCTTTTGGGGAATAGCTCTTGTCCTTATATATTTGAATGAATAGTCTATAAATCTTAGATATCAGAACTTTATCAGAGAAATTTGCTGCAAGATTTATACACACACACATGTATGTTGAGAGAGAGAGAGAGAGGGTACATACTCATATTTTTACTTCTAGGGGTGTGTGGTTTAAAAGGTTTGGAGATTACTACACTAAGGACTGTGTGTTCCATTTATTGAAGAGGTTATTAAAGACTTTTATAAAATGTAATTATCTCAGTAGACTAAGTTGGGACAGCAATCCACATGTGTTTATTAAACATATTGTGCTCCACACTGTATGAATAACTATGGAAAATACAATTATGAGACATGAATTGTCCTGTAAGGTCCTTGTCCTCAAGGACCTTACAATTCTTGATCAAGAAGCAATACCAACACTCATGAAGTAATTGGAGAATAATACAAGCTAGTATGTAATTGAGTGCAAATGGGTATGGTGGAGACTAGAAGAGCTACTGGAGTGTCCTAAGGCTATTACCTTTCAGATTTAACCCAAGATAGAGGCTTTCCTCAGAGGCAGAATGCTTTTTAAAAGTAGCACCTCATCAGGAGCTTCCTCTATGATCCATTAAGAGCTGTGCTTATAAATCCCTTAGTCCACAGAGTAGTGAATAACAGTTGTGTAATAAAGAGAAGGGGCTACAACTGGTGGAAAGGGAAACATTGATCTCCCTCTTGATTGGTAGTTTGCTAAAGTGCCAACAAGGATATTTCACTTTATGAGTTCCATGGGGTTGTAGTTCTATTCTTGCCTAAAGTTAAAATGTTGAGACACACCTTTCTCTCCAGCAATAAGAAGGACTTGCCTCTTGGCTCTACCCACTCCTGCCATCCATGCCTAGGGGAATACAGCAGGAATTCATTCTTAACAGGAAGCCTGTCAAGTCAAGGCACAATGAGATGCATCCTTATCACTACTCCATTTTAAAATTATAGTAATATTGAAGAAATAGTCACTCAACTAACAAAGACTGACTTTTCAGCTGCTATTTTATAGTGCTATTAACTCAGATACACCATTACTTTAATGTAATTTTTATTATTACAATTAAGGATTGACTTGATTTTATTGGAGTTGCATTTTGATTTTATAGGCAAGTTTCACAGTAAAATTCAACTTAAAACATTCCTCTGAATTTAAAGTGGAAATGTCTGCAAGTACTGTATTTAAGAAAAATTATACTGCTTGTTTCTTACAGATCTGATGTCAAATCATACATGCAACTGATTACTTTGGTATAAGGGCAAATGTTTCCTGCTATAATAGCTACTTAACAACTAAAGGGAAACCAACTTGGCAGATGCCATCAGCGGTGTTACAAGCAATCACTTGCTTATTAAGTTCATCAAGTCTAATTACTTTAGGTTCATTGTCCATTTTCTATGAACTGGTTTTACTATTGGGGAGGAAGGGATTAAATGTAAAAGTTGTTTTTCTTTTAGCTGAATCCCAGAGGAAGGAATTTCTTTGGATCAAAGTGAGCTTTTATTGTTTGTGCAATGCAAAGTTGTAAAAATTAAGACAAGCCACTCAGACAAGCCAGATTCTGTCCCTACCATTTTAGCCTATACAAAAGCAGGACGTTTAGGGGACTCAATGTGGTCTGTTTATACACTGAAGATACACATTAATATATCCAGATGATCCAAAGAACACCTTTGGACTTTGGAAGTTTTCAGCCATGTAATTTTAAGGGTTTTTATTTTTATTTTTTCGAGAGAGCAAAAGAATGTAAAAAACGTATTTGTACTAAATAGATTAAGCTGTTAGTAAACATGTCCCTTTTAAATTAAGTGATGGTGAAGACAAAGAAAGTGCTTTGTTGCTGTCAGCTGGATTTGTCTTAAGTCAAAGGGACAAACAAGTTAAGCAGCAGATCCTCCTTAAATCCCTAATGGGAAGGCAGATTAAATCTGAAAAGGTCTGTAAAATGAGTAAAAATTAAATTAGATTCTTCCTTCCATTTACTTGAGCTAAAGCCCTCTCTTCCCTTTCTCTTTGGCTTTCTTGAGGCTGGTGATGGGGGTAGGGGTAAGAGTGGGGGTTGGTGAGAACCTGGTTTTTCAAAACCAAATTAACATAGGAACAAATATTGCCCAGGAATGTGAATTCTTTTCAAAGCTTGCCACTTGTGATGAATAAGTCTCTGCTTGGTAAGTGGCTGATGACACATCACTGGCAGCTCTAGAGTCTCAGCCCAGGGATAATTAATCTCACTATCAGCACAGCTAAACAGAGGGAGCTTGTTCAACATTTATGTTCTAGTGCTGTTCAGCGTGCTGGGCCCCTTAAAACTGGCTGTCCCTGAATCAGGTACTCACTTCCTGTGATTACATTGCTTTAATCACTTGGACCTTGACTCATTTAAAAAAGAAAAAAGATACTTGGATTCACAGCGTCTTTGATCTGGGTCTCTCAGACTTGTGAAGGGAATAGTCTTGGAAGTAAAACAACAGGTCCTCCATGGAGGCCTCATACCTCCCAACCCAAAGGAGTCAGAGAATCTTAGAGCTGAAATCTTAAAGAAAAAATTGACATGGACATATACTGTGCATTGTCGTTTAAAAAACAAACATAGTTCATGCCTGAAGGTAGTCTGTGTCATAAGAATGAAAAGAAACTAAGATGGAAATTTTTAGGAATAAGTGCTGACTCTCTTGTATTTCAGCCAGTAATGGAGCAGATTATAACTTAAAGGCAACAAGATAAATTATATTAGCACCAAGACGCTGCAAAGTGAGTAAAGCAGTTTTATTTATTGATCAACATCAGTCTGATCTTCGGTAAATGATAATAGTTTAATAATAATGTAATACTAGTAGTTTATGTTGCACAATCCTATGGGAATAGATAATACATGCCAATATGCCCTGGACCCAGGGCCCTTGTCCAGTATGTGGAGGATGACAGGAGCTAGAATGTGATGGTGCCAACATCCCAAGCTTCTGAAGCATGGGATGTGCTTTAGGATTCCCTTATCAGTTGATGGTGACTCTGCTTGAAGATACGGATCAGGAGGAAGTCTCATCAGAAACAAGCAAGAGCTCTCTAAAGCCACAGTGTTGGCAACGCAGGACTAAGCTAAGCAGGTTGGCCAGAGTTAACAGAGCTCTCAGCAAGATGTCAGGGAATCTCCTGCTGTGGCTTCCTCTGGCTGTAGGGTAGTAGTAATAATGACAGCAGCTAACATTTGTATAGTGCTTACTATATAAGTGTTATTTATATGCCACAGTTCCAGGAACTGTGCCAAGAGCTTTACAAGTGTTATTTCATTTGATCCTCACAACAGCTCCGGGAGGTAGGTGCCATTATGATTCCCGTTTTACAGATGAGGAAACTGAGACAAACAGTGGTTAAGTGACTTGCCCAGGATCACATGGTTATTTAATATCGGAGGTTGGATTTGATCTCAGGTCTTCTTGATTCTAGGCCCAGCACTCTATCTACAGAGCCACCTAGCTGCCATCTAGGTAATGACATTTTGCCAGTCTATGATGCTAACCTGTAGAGTTCCTGGTTATGACCTTGGATCCTCAGGCTAAGAATGTGTCTATAGGACATTGAAGGTCTGTATCTACTGGCAGCTATGAAGTCCCAAATAGTTGTCCACCCAAGCCCTTCAGAGTTACGAGATCATAAGAGGGCAGACAGTTTTTATTTCCCTCAGTTTTAGGAAAAGTAGAGAAGTGAAATCTTTTGAAAGGCAAGAATTGTGGGCAAACATGTTGAGGGATAATGAAGGGCTCAAGAACAGTGCTGTGGCAAGGACAGAGATTGTGGTTGAGATTGTGTGTGAAAGCAAGAGAGTTGCTAATGGCTACCCTATTACTATCTCTGGGCCCAAATGTCTTTAATTACAGGGACTACCAGAGGCTGAGTGGTGTTCTACTTCTCTTAAACATGACCAGAGAAAGATCATTGCTGTTGCCGTAATGGGGTAGAATATGGGAACTGGTTGCCATGAGCTACATGGTGAAACTTCTTTTTCCCCTTGGGGAGACTATGTATCTGTTCCAAAGCTATTTCTGTTTCTTTAAAGTTTATATTTCACCTTTATGTTCCCCTAGTCTCTAAAAGTCAATATTAAGTTAAAACTACAGTTAACTCATCTCATTATTGTCTGTATTTTGTTTGTTCAAGATTAGTTGAGAAGGAGATTATGGTCAGTTACACAGAGAGGAAACTATAAACTACAAGCAATCTATACATCACCGAGATTTCTTCAACTGGGGCTCTAAAAGAATGAAATAGATTTTATTTATTTATTTACTATAACTTCTCCGAAGCAGAGAAAAGCTAAAGTTATAGCAAATTTGGACCATCATTGATTCCTTTGGGTGCAACTGAATATTATGCAAAAACAACTGTGCAGCAATTTTGGGAAAAGTACCCTTGGTAAGGAAAAGTTTTCTCCAAATTTCCTCTTAGCCTAATGAATCTCCCTGTTATTATATTTTTCACTTAGCAAATTTAAGTTCAGTCTTCTCCCACTCATAGATGAAGATGGTAACTGTACAAAGGGAGAGAGAGTTACTCCTAAAGGGAGGAGTTAGAAACTGGGCTCTCCCCAGATGAGGGTAAGGTTCATATAAATGGTATAGCTAATTCTTTTTAGCCAAACACCTCCAATCCTGAGACAGTTATACCATTTCCTCCTTATCTTGCTACTAATGGCCAATTCATTCTGACTAGAGACACTTTTGCTTAGCCTTATTGCTTAATCTCTACTGACTTGGACCAATTCTGTTTAAGATAGAGTAGTCACTGGCTGGGTAACCCAAGCACAACAACTTGGTCTTATTTCAGAGATGCTAGGAAGACTCTAGTGATTAATAAAAAATAAGTTCATTCCTACCGTCCCGTAATTCCACCACTGAAAGACTAAACTTTCAATTAAAGCTTTGATCCCTGCCTGCTCAAGTATAAATACTCATTGGAGGGATCATACTTTATCATCAATCCAATCCTTTATTCATATCGTATTATAAGGAAGGGCAGACTTTGATGTGAAGATGGTGGAGAGAACAGGAAGACGCTGTTTTGCATCTGTCTCTCTGTCCTCTGAATGGACAGTTAGAGCAGAAGGGTGATGGAGTATGTCAGAGAGATGGGGGAAGAGGTATAGAAGAGGATCGCTAGGGACACCAAAGACAAACATCTCTGATCCCAGAATTTTTCATTGGTTGGAAAAAGAAATCTAATGACTTTTTTCTCAGTCCTCATCTTTCTTGTATTCTCTGAAGACTTTGATACTACTGATCACCCTCTTTTGCTTGACATCCTCTTCTCCCTAGGTTTTATAGATTTCCGTGACCCTATTATATTCTCTTTCTCCTCCTGCCTATCTGACTGCTACTCAGTCTCATATTCAAGATCTTCATTCAAGTTACACCTACTAACTGGGGGTGTCTCAGGGCTCTGTCCTGCGCCCTCTTCTTACTTCCCTCTATATATTTCTTTTAGTGTCCTCGTTAGCTCTCAAAGATTCAATCATGCTGAGGATTCTCAAATCTTTTTTATGTAACTCTGACCTTCCTTATGACCTCCCGTCTTAAATCTCCAGCGTTCTATAGACATCTTAAACCTGGCATGTCCAAAATTGAACTCATTATCTTTTCCCTAAAACCCTCCCCTCTTCCAGTCTTCTCTGTTACAGTACAGTATCACCATACTCCCAGTCACCAAAGAGTTCTTCTAACTTAGGTGCCATCCTCAACTTTTCATTCCCTTTCACATTTCATTTTCAATTTGTTGCCAAGTCCTGTCTGTTCTACCTTCATAACATCTTTTGTATAGGCCCCTTTTCCCTCCTCTAACAAGGTTGCCACACCATTGCAGCCCTTTATCCCCTCTTGCCTGCCAGTTGGTCACTCTGTCTCAAGACTCTGCTCACTTCAGTCCATTCTTCACTCAGCTGTCAGACTGATCTTCCTGAAGGGCAAGTCTGACTATATCACCCCTCCTCCCTATTCAATAAACTCTAGTAGTTTCCTATTCCTTCTAGGATCAAATTTGAAATTCTGTTTTTTGACTTTTAAAGTCCTGTACAACTTGGTCCGCTCTTACCTTTCTGGGCTTCTTACACCGGACTTGCTCTCTGATCCAGCAATGTTTGCTTCCTTGCTGTTCCTTGCACAAGACAATCCATCTCCCAATTGGCTATTTTCACTGGCTTTCTTCTATGCTTGGAATGTTCCCCCCCTCCCTCCCTCCTTCCCTCTCTGTCTCTCTTTCCTCCCTTCCCTCCCTCCCTCCCCCTCCCTCATCTCCATCTCATCTCTATTTCTTGGTTCCTCTGACTTTCTTCAAGTCCCAGCTAAAATCCTGCATTATACAGGGAGCCTTTGCCAATAAGTATCTTCCCTCTGTAGATTATCTATGATTTATCATTTATATATGTATACACACACACACAACTATCTATCTTGTGTGTTTGTCATTGTCTTCCCCATAGTCTGTGAACTCATTGAGAGTAGCAGCTGTATTTTGCCCTTCTTTATATCCCCAGTGTTTAGCACAGGGCTTGGCACATAGTAGGTGCTTGACTGACCAGTTAGCTATGCACTTTGGACTTCTTTGTGTGTTGGAAATTTAGAATAATGATAAAACCTGCACATGCTTACAGTGGGAGGGGTCAATGTAGAGTGTTGTGGAACAAGGTGCCACGGGGGAAATAAAGTCAGAGTTATGCTGATTGTGTTTAAATTAGGTTTTGAATTCATAATTCTTGTCTTGGATACATCTGCTTCCACCTGTAGATGAAGAAGAAACCTTCTACATATATTGCTGGAGCTGAATCAGAGAACTCTGAGGCTAGGCCATCAATCAATTGGTTAACCAATATTTAAATGCCTACTATGTAGCCATTGTGCTGAAGATAGGACAGTCTTTGCCCTCAAGGTGTTTATATTCCACTGAGGAAGGGGAAAGATAACATGTTTACACATAAATCAATGTAGGATATGCTTGTATGAATTAATATGCATAGAAGTCATATTTTATATAAATATATACACATATGTATCTTATATACATATATGCTCTTTCTCTGTCTATATATATATATATATATATGTATATAAAACACAAAGTAATAGGTGGGGGCACTAATCACTGGGAGAATCAGGAAAGATTTCTTGAAGGAGGTGGCCCTTGAGCTGAGTATTAATGGAAGTTGGGGGGAGGGAGTGGAGACTATATAGATGAATAGAAAGAGCATTCAGGAACGAGAGCCAAAAAACACAAAAATGTTCTGGGCATTAAATGGTCCTGACTATGGAGGGTGGTTAGGAAGCAGAGAAAGTCTGCAGACTTGGTAATTTTGCTTGGATTTAGCTCCAGGCAAGATGATTACAAAGAAAAAGTGCAATGTAGTTTTCATTAAGCTTAGAAACTCATTCCATTTAACTCACACATTGTTATAACCCTGATGTCTTTATAAAAGACTCATTTGCACATTTTAAAAAGAGTGAACATAAAAGTAGCCTAATAAGCTAATCCTTGTTTCCCCAGTAACTCCTTTGGTGATTGGGAAAACAAAGTCCTGTCTATCTGGGATCCAGGTAATTTCCTTTCCCTTTCGCAGGTCAAAACAGCTTTCTTTGCAGCTGCCTACATGACAAATCAGTAGCATCTCTGGCTTCTATTCTAGCCTTTTCTTGAGCAAATCTCTCTTCTTTTCTGGTCACATGACACTACTCAGATCCTTAGATCTGCCATGCTCTGCTTCTCTGACATTCTTAACCTAGGGTTCACAAACTTGGTTTAAAAATAATATTTTGATAACTGTATTCCAACATAATTGATTTCCTTTGCAATTCCACATATTTTATTTTATGAATTTAAAAAGAAAATCACTTTGAGAAAGGTTCCATAGTCTTCACCAGACTGCCAAAGTGGCCCATGCCACCAAGAAAGTTAGGAATCTTTGCTTTGTTTTATCTCGTTGGATGGTATAGTAAATGGAATGCAATAATGAAATAAATAGGCTATTTATTGGGCAAAATATACATTAAGGAACAATGTGGTCTTTCTGCAACCACATCATACCCAGGTCCCTGCCCTCTTTAACTCCGGGATATAAAGTAGCATGAATGTTGGAACTTCTACCAGTAGTGGATATTTACTTGTTGGGGACATTATCGAGGGGATTCTTGTTCAGATATGGATTAGTCTATAGAGCCTTGGATGGCCCTTCCAATTCTGAGTCTTGATTCTTTTCATTCATGGACAAATCTTCTTTGCACTTCGATTTCTTCATCTGTAAAATCAAAATATTAATACATGTAGTACCTATTTCCCTGGGTTGTTGTAAGGATCAAGTGAGGTCATGTGTATGGAAACTCCTTATAACCATAAAACACAAATGGAACCCTAGAAAGGAACAGGGAACATCTGCTTTCCATGTGCTTCATCTTATAGTTGCCCCAGGAATGGGATATTTTATGTTTTAGCTCTGGATGATCCCAAACACCTATTCTGACTCCCTCATTTTTAAGATGAGGAAACTGAGGCTTATATAGACTGAATGACTTATTCTGGGTCACTCAGGTAGCAAGGTACTGATGGGAAGAGGGTAACCAGGATAGGAAGTGAACAACAGATAAAAACAGACTCTTTGCCTTTCTTTCTATCCCAAGGACTTAGGGCAGTGTCTAGCACATAGTAAGCACTTGTTGACTGACTGACCGAACCAGATGAGGAAGGAAGAGGCTCCAGGAGAGCGGTGGAAAGGTGCGTTTGGAGCAAAGCAGGTCAAAAGCCCCATTGAACCTAGCATGTTCAAAGGAGCTGTGTCCCCAGAGAAGTTCTTTGCTGTACAATACTATCGACATTGACATCTTCGCTCTTACAGGGGACTGTAAGGACTTGGCAAGTCTTGGCCATTGGAAGAATTAGCCAATTAAGCTAACTCCCTTATTGATTCTACATAAATAGTATTGTGTTGATGAACTGTCTCTGGGGAAAGTGGAATGGTCTTAAAGTGTGTGTTAGGGAATGAGGAGAAATGGAATAGAGGGTACGAGGAAAGGTGTACAAAGTAGGGCAAAGGGGTTGAAACTCTGGGTATTTTGGATGTGTGCCTGGGCCAGAGTTGAACTGAGTAGCCTAAGTAAAGAGCAGCCTAAGAGAGCATGGGGGCAGGGCATGATAAGCAGAGAAGGAACCAGTGATAACCAGACTAGTCACTAGCAAAGGAAATAATTACAATAGTCCAATAAAGTTTTACATGGACGCATGTACTATATATATTAATGATATTGTTGTCCAATGCAATTGGCTGGAATAACTTTAAGTACAGAAATTTCCTCCGGACTTAAAGTAGAGACTTTGTTACAGGATCATAGATACAGAGCCAGAAATGATCTTGGATGCCATCTAATCCAACCCTGTCAATTTACAGTTGAAAAAATTGAGACCTATGGAATTAAATGATTTGGCCAGCATCACTCAATAAGCTTCAGAGGTGGGAATTCAAACCCAGTGCTTTGGACTACAGAACCAGCCTTCTTTCCAAAATTTCCAAAACTACCTTCAGGTTATATACCCTCTGTATCACAGAGTTGTATTAAAGCCATTGAAGCATCAGTGCTCATGGAAATAAGCAATCCTGGCATAATTTTATTGATTTATTTTTATCGTTGAAGGCATCTTTATTTGAAATTGTCCTTGCCCATCTTCTAAAAGACTGTGGATTAATAAAATAAATGACACCAACATTCTTTATTATTATTATTACTGAGTAGGCAGGTGGTACAATGGATAAAGTGTTAGGTCTGGACTCACACCTGAGTTAAAATCTGGCCCCAGATACCTATTAACTACGTGACCTTAAACAAGCCATTTAATCCTGTTTGCCTCAGTTTCCTCACTGTAAAATGAACTGGAGGAGAAAATGGCAAACCACTCCAGTATCTTTGTCAAGAAAATGCCAAATGTGGGGGTCGTAAAGGGTCAGACAGGACTGAAATGATGGAACAATGAGAACATAAATTGTTAGTTATATTGGAGGCAGGCAAGTGTTTATTTTCAACGGTATAGGAGAGTTTCATGCTACAGTCCATTTAGGGAGAACCAGACTAGGAAGCTATTACAGGCTTTCTTATTCATTTGACAACTTTGCTTAGAATTTTGGATTGTAATTCTTCTGGGCTTTATCCCTTGTCAACATTTTATGTTTCTAATTTGCCTAATGGTTCAATAGTGCTAATACCTATTTCCAGAGACATATATCCCAGTCTCTGAATACTGACCTTCCTTCTTTTTCAGTAAGTACCAAGATGAAGAATTTATTTTAGTCATGGTTAGAATTTATTAAAACTAAGAGTCTACCAACAAGAACAGAAACATCTTACAGTATAATTAGGTATTGAAGTCTTGCCTCAGGACTGCTTAGAGTAAGAAATGGATATTGAAATTGAAATAAAAATATAGTGGCGTTGATCAATATAAAGAAAAGTAATATTGAAGTATTCAGAAATATAGTCTGAATAATATTCTGGTTTTGTTTTTGTCTCTTTCTTGAAAATAATAACTTTCTCCCAAATCTTTCATATGGTAGCAAATATATTACAGGTTGGCCTATTGCCATATTAATTTTAAATTGGACCTCATAAATGTTTCATGAGGTCCACTTTAATGGGATTGCTTTTCCTGGCAATGAGCCTGTGTGGACAGCATCTTAAACATTGATGCTATTTTAATGGAACTTCAGGAAAAAATTTTCAGGCATTAATAGGTTTATTAATAAATTGCTCAACACCAAGACTACATATCAAGAATGTTCTGAGAAAAGTCTGGAAAGCAATATTTAGTAATTACTCTCCTGTTTTCTTTTGACAGGTGGCTGAAATGTAAGCATACAAAACATCAAGCTATTATTAGAATTCAAAAGTCGACTTACAAAAACAACAAAATGCAATATTATTTGAATTCTTCCTGACAAAGATGTGATCTTCAGTCATAGATCTTCCACTATTCTGATTGGGCAATTGGCTTAGATTCACTCAAAAGTGAACAGAATGATATTGAAAGAGAAAGAAAGTATAAGAATACTGGGCACTTCGTTGGCTGATTTGTGTTTGGTAGGAGTTGGAGAAAGGAACTAAAGAGGGTAGGGAAGGAGATTGATTTGAATGTTTGGGAAGTAGAAACCAAAGAAAATAGAAGCTGGGATTCTAGAGACTACTTTTTCATGATTCTCAATTTTTCTCAGGCTTATACCAAGTGAAATCTTCCTTTGCCATTCCACCTAGTCATCAATAACCAAAGACTGGCTTTGCAATGGGAAAGCCAAATAAACTTTTATATGTATTTTGACCATAGAGTCATAAAAATTTCTGAGCTGGAAGGGACCCTCGGTATAACCTAATCCAGATCTCTCATTTTACAGCCAAGGAAATGGAGGCTAGAGAATTGAAGTATTAATTGTTACTAAATTCCAAACGTTCTTTTCTCTACATCTGAGGTCCTTCACTTGTTTTTTTGGTGTGGACTCCTTTCATAGTCTGATGAAGTCTATGGACTCCTTCTTAGAGTAAACATTTTAAATTCATAAAATACATAGAATTACAAAGGAAATCAATTAAATTGAAAAAGTTATTACAATAGCAAATTCACAGATGTCAGGTTATTGCCCTGCCAATGAGGGTAATAACATTATGGGAGTAAGAATCAGGGTAGAGGGACCAAAATATATAGGGGACAAAATCCAAATAAGGAGCCGCCAATAACACCCATCACTTTTAAGGTCTATACACAAATGCACAAAGCATGAATAACAAGCTGGGGGGCAGGGATAAAGAGAACTGGAGATTCTAATTGAAGTTTAATATCAATGGTATCACTAAAACTGGAATTCTGAAGGGAAAGTTAGTCCAGGAAACATGTGAAACTCTGAAGAATGACATTCTGAAGATGAAAGAAAAACAATTCCATGTTAAAGAAAAGGGGAAGAGTCGTCGAAAGAGACCTACATAGATGCACATTGATGAGTGTTTTTTAAAAATATTATTTATTTTTCCCTCATTACATGTATAAACAACTTTTTTTAACATTTTCAAAAGGTTTTGAGTTCCAAATTCTATCCCTTCCTCTCTCCCCTCAACCCTCCTTTATAAAATAAACAATCTGATATGGGTTACGCATGTGTAATGATGCAAAACATTTCCATATTAGTCATTTTGGGCAAGAAGACTCAGAAAGAAAGGAAGGAAGGAAGAATGAAAGAGAGTAAAAGTAGATGTAATCAGACAACATCAGTTCTTTCTCTGGAGGTACGTAGCATTTTTCATCATGAGTCTTTTGGGACTCATGGAATTGTCCTTTGGCATTGTATTGGATCATTGTATTGCTGAGGATAGTTAGGCATCCATAGTTCTTATCATACAACACTGCTGTTAATGTGTGCTATGGTCTCTTGGTTTTGTTCACTTCACTTTGTATCAGTGTATGTAAGTCTTTGCAGTTTTTTTTTGAAATTATCCTGGACAAAGGTAAGTTTTAAAATAACATGTAGAAGTTGAAAGCGAGGATAAATAATGCAGGATCAGTATAAAAATGTGACACAGTCCTGCAAGAATAATATTAAGATTAAAGTTTAGATGAGTTGACTTTGGGGAGGAAAGCCAGAGACAACAAAAAAAGAATTTTCATAATCTTGGGGAAAAGAGAAGGATTGAAAAGAGGACTTAGCAATGTGGATGAATTGATGATAATGAATCGAGAGAAAAGGTACTGCTACCCAATTCTTCATTTGCTTTTCTTTTCTTTGGCAAAGAAATTGATGTTTGGATGGATAACACAAAAATGGCAAATAGTATATCCAATCTAAGTAGGAAGATATTAAAAGAATGCCCAGCTGTGCTTGATGAAGTGTCTCTAGGCACAGATGAACAATATCCCAACATTTTAAGCCAGTGATTACCAGTGATCTTTGAAAGACCATGAAAACCAGGAGAGGTGACTTACATATGGAGAAAGATAGATGTTGGTTTGATTATCAAAAGAGAGAAGAGAGTGGAATCTCACTGGAGTCCTGTGAGTTTGACTCCTATTTCTGACAAAATTTAAAAAAGAAACATTATTAGAGGGATAATTAGTGAA
This sequence comes from Bettongia penicillata ogilbyi, assembly GCA_023548195.1. NCBI lineage: Eukaryota > Metazoa > Chordata > Mammalia > Diprotodontia > Potoroidae > Bettongia > Bettongia penicillata. The sequence goes on along the minus strand of JAJHZJ010000410.1, from coordinate 7,263,267 downwards.
CATCTGTAAAAGAAGATAGCAATCACAAAGAGTCAGCATGTCTTCCTACTGAACTGGACATGCTAAATTCATCTCATTTCCTTTTTTTGACAGGATAGCTAGACTAACAGACCTTAGGAATATTGTAGATATAGTTTACCTAGCCTTCAGCAAAGCATTTGATAAAATCCTTCAGGCTACTTTTGTGGAGGCTATGGAAAGGTGTGGCTAGAGAACATTGAAGGTAAGTGTATTTAGAACAGTTTGAAGGGCCATGCCCAAAGAGGAGTCATTGATGCCATCTACAAAGAGGATGCCAACGAAGAGCTTTTCTAGCAGATTACTAGTTATTCCTTAAATAATATGCTCTATGTTGTTTTCCCCAGGAGTTGACTTTAAGCTCATTGCTTGAAGTTGTGCTTCATGATACTCAGAAATAGAAGAACTGTATCCTTGTCCTTTCCTGTATCTCTGAAATCCCTTCCAATGTCTTCCATTCTATAGAGCCCATGTCTTCATGCTACCTCCACCGGCTAACACTATTCCCTTCACTTGGCAGCATTCTTCACCCAAGTCTCCTTTTCCCAACAGCCTTCCGTTGTCTAGACTTTTCCTTTGCCCCCTCTTGTACAAGATTTGTCCGAGATCATACAGGTAGTACAGTGATCTTCAAGTGCTTTAAAGGAAGATAGATGAAATAGAGATTAGACTTCTTCTGTTTGGCCTCAAAGGGCTGAATTGGAAGCACTGGGTGGAAGTTGCTTAGAGACATATTTCACTTTACCATAAAGAAAAACTTCACTACTAGTATTGTGTGAAAGTGAAAGGGTCTGCCCTCGTAGGTAATAAGTTCCCTGTTATTGGAAAACCGGGATGATTAGTCAGCTAACAAGCATTTATTAAGCATTTACTGTGTGCCAAACACTATACTAAGCACTGGGGATACAAAAAAAGGGCAAAAGCAATCTTTGCCCATAAGGAACTCACCTTCTAATAGGGAGACAACATGTAAATCAGGTGTATGCAAGATATAGATAGACAGTAACCTCAGAGAAGGCACTCAAAAATGGGAAAGGCATCTTGCTGCATGAGGATTTCTAAGCTGTCTGAGGGAAGTCAGAAACTAAGAGACAGAGATGAGGAAGAACACTCCAAGCAATGGGGAATAGTCAGTGGGAGATGGATGGAGTGTCATTTGTGTGAAGCAGCAAGAAGACCCTTGTAGCTCTGTCACAGAATTCATCGAAGGGAGAAAAGCACTGGAAAGATATGAAGGGATAGATTGCGAGGAGCTTTGAAAGTCAATCCAAGGACTTAATATTTAATCCTGGAGGTAATAGGGTGTCGCTGAGTTCATTGGGTAGGACAGTCACATGGTCAGATCTATGCTTTAGGAAAATCACTTTGGCAGCTAAATGTAGAATAGATTGTAGTGGGAAGAGACTTGAGGTAGGGAGATCAACTAAAAAGCTATTGCAATAACCCAGGTGTAAATTGATTAATGTTTGCCCCTTGGTGACAGTTGTGTGAGTAGAAATATGGGTTACATATACAAGAAATGTTGTCAAGGTAGAAATGACAATATTTGGCAGCTGATTGAATATGGGGGATAAATGGGAATGAGGAGCTGAGGATGACACTGAAATTATGAGCCTGAGTAGAGGATGGGTAATACCATACCCTTGAATAGAATAGAAATGTTGGAATAAAGGTAGTGTTGTAGCAGTCATGCCTATTCAAGTATGGCTTCTAGATAGCCCTTTAGGTCCCTTTCATTCTGAAATTCTGTGTTCTCTGTGTCTCTTTTTTTTTTTCTAACATGAGTAAAATGAGGGGGTTGTACTACATGGTCTTTAAAGCATCTTTCGGTTGTAATGCTTTAAGATTCTAAAATGCAAAAAGCTGGCAGTGCCTTCATTCAAAGGAGTAATATGGATTCATGTCTCAGAGTTCTGGAAGCAAAGACTGATGCTACCTTCCAGGTTCTTCATTACATTTTTATATGGCTGTGGAAAACTTGTGTAATGCCACATGGCAAACTGGAATGGGGGGAGAAGAGGGAAAAAGGGGGAGACTGTCAGTGACTACAAAGAATGTGGAAATACTACCAGGGATTTGTAACTTGAGGTCCGTAGACTGGTGGATAGTTTTCAGGGCTGGGTCTGTGACTTTGGATAGGTAAACAATTCCATCTCTTATTTCAGTATACACAATTGATTGCCTTTGTAATCCCCTGCATTTTATTTTATTTTGTTTTATTTCATGCACTGAAAAACATTATTCTGAGGAGTCCATAGGCTTCACTGGATTGCTACAATACATAAAAATGGTTAAGAACCCTTGCTATAAGCCTATTCATAGCCATAGTTATCTTAATTATGTTATATAAGGGGTTCTAGAAAAGGCATCCCTGTTCCACAACATCCTCACCTAATGGCTTTGTCTTACTTCATGAAATTTCCACATTATTTAGGTGGGACTCTGTCAGGCCACAATGATACCTCCTTTTTCCTCAACTTTTATATGATATTGTTCTCAGGATATATAGAAATGGATATCATTAAAGAAAACTATGTATTTGGAACTTATCACTTCTTGTAATGTCTCCTAAATTGGTATACTCTGCTGAAATACTGTACAAAGTAAAATGAGAATATATGTACTGACTCATCTTTGGCACCACTGTAAGAACAGAACAGACTTGTGCCTTGTGGCATAATCTGGAGAGCAAGAGTCTGTATTTGTGTCCTCATATTTGCTAGGATTCCCTGCTGTATAACAGCCAGATTTACTAAATCAAGAATCAAGGATCCAGGGCAGACAGTTGGAAAGGTTGAAATCTGGCTCACTGTCAGAAAACATGGTGTTGATTAAGTTCAGGAGTGAAAACACAGGTAACAAGTGGGGTGTGGAATTCAGCTTTATTTATAGATTTTGTGTTTAAAGAATACAATTACCATTTGGTTTTCAAATTTCAGAACTTGGTGTCAGTAAAAGTTAGGAAAGGCATCTCACACCTGTCCCTTCCTCACAGCTGTTACATTGATGACATATCTTCACTTCTATGGCCTTTACTTCACAGCAGACTATTATAATAGCCTGCTGGTGGATCTCCTTGCCTTAAATCCCTCCCCACCCCAGTCTATCCTTACTCAGCTGTCAAAATGATCTTTCTGAAGCATAGGTTTGACCATGTCAACTCATTATATTCAGGAAATTCCAGTGGCTCCCTATTTCCTTTAGAATAAAATGTAAAATTACCTATCTGATTTTTAAAGTCCTTTATAATCTAGATCCTTCCTATCTTTTTACTCATTAACACCCTACTTTCCTCTACTTACTCTTTCATCTAGTGACACTGATTTTCTTTCTGTAGAATGTCATCTGTTGGTCCTTTCTCTTTGCTTTCAATAATAATAGTAGATATCTATAGAGTACTTTTAGACTTGCAAAGGGATTTACATGTATTATTTTATTTGTTCATTACAATAACCCAATTTACTAAGTATTTTATGCATTATTATCCTCATTTTATGGATTAAAAATTTGAGTTTCAAAGGTTAAGTGATTTCCCCATCACTAGTAAGTAGAGATGGGAATTGAATCCAGGTCTTTGCTGACTTCAGGTCCTGTGCTCCAACTCTGTTTCTCAACTGATACTGTGATGAAAACAGCAAAAAAATATTCCCTTTTATTTTGTCCTGTTTGAAGAACTCTTTGCTCTGGAATCAGAATAATATACATAATGGATTTTGTATAATGTATGATGCTGTAGTCTTCTCATTGTTAGGGCCATCCTTCTGGGCAGAGACCTCATCATTTATGTTCCCCACTGGAAGGTTTCCATCTGGACAATGAAGAGCTTTTCACCCTTTGGCAATTTGGAGTAGGGGAAAGAATACTGGATTTGGAGTCAGTAGCAGATCTGTGTTTGAATTCTGGTCTATCACTTACTAAATATTTGACGTTGGTTAGAGTCACAGAATCAGAGCTCAGAGGTCATCTGGTCTAAATCATGTTTGACCAGCACTTGATGCTCCTCTGACATATCTGATATTGGTCATCCGACCTTTACTTGAAGACCTCCAGCAATTTAGTAACCCACTACCTCATAAGACAGCCCATCCCACTTTTTTATAGCTCTAAGTATCAGGAAGTCTTACCTTATACCAAACTTAAATCTGTTTTTTTTTTTTTGGTTAACTTCCACTCAATACTCCTAGTTCTTACCACTGGGGTCAAATTGAAAAAGTCAAGTAAAACGCTCCAAATACTTGAACATGATTATCATGGAATAGAATTAATTTCTGTACAGTGAATACTGGTATATTAGTGACCATTTGCATGTGGAGAAAAGAAAGTTTTCATCTTTCAACCCCCAAAATCACAAGTGAATTTGTTAACATTATGTCCTGAAAACCAAGGCTTCTGACTATTAGATACTTGTAGCTGATCAGTATTTTGTAACTGGATACCCCTGATACATCTCTACAAAAATCTGTTTATTCACTTTAGTAAATAGTGCCAGAGGGATGCTTCTGTGAATTCTGTTATTGATAACAAGAGGGCTATGTGTTAAAATCCTGTTGTGCCCAGCTGGAATTGCACCCTTGGGTGACCTGAGAGAAGCAGAACATTAATGTGGGGTTGCTACATGCTGCTCTGACACATTTTTTTCTCACTGTAACAACTGTTGTTATATCTGTTATGCTGCAAATGCTCCAGCTGGAAGCAATATGGAGCTTTTTTGGGGGAGAAATGGGGGCACAGCATTTTTATCAGTTAACTGTGCTTTTGGGTTTTGCAATTCTCCCCTAGAAGTATAACCGTAATTACATGGCTGCAACTTTTTGATATCAATGATCTACCTTAAAATTCCATAACAGTGATTAGACCCTGGGAGGGAAAAATTCAAAATTGTGAGTCCTTCCCTTTTCCTTCCTTAAAAATATGTGTGTATGCACACACATGTACATATGCATATAGATGTATATGTATACATATATATGTATGCATGTGTGTGTGTGTACATTTGTTTTGTGGTTTGTTCCCTGGCATGACAGGATATGTTAATTTCCCATGTTCCTTCCCACAAACTTCCTAAACCAAATGGAAAAATCCTTTTCTGTTCTTGATCTTTAAGAGAATAGAGATCTCTATGGCTTTGGATTCAACAGCCCTGCCCCATTGCTTCTTGCGTGACTTTGGGCAACTCCCTTAAAGTTTTGGTGCCTCAAGTTCTTCATACACAACAAAAGAGGGCAGTGGAGTGGCTGGTGTCTAAGGCCCATTCCTAGTTTAAATTCATAAACATGTGATCCTATGATACTGAGTTCTGAGGTGACCATGGTAGCTGGAAACAAGAGTCTTCAGCCAGTCATAGCTTTTTATTGGCTAGTTAGGTGGGCGGTTGGAGCTTTTAGACAAAGCAGAATTGAGAATTCTTGCTATATTTCAATGATTTTATTGAGAGCTATTATTGGTAGGTTTTTTCTTTCACTATTCCATTCCTAACTCCTTGGAATTTTCTACCTCAATTCAAAGTGGCCTTCTTACCCTGGAGATGACTTCATCCCTGTGGTCGGCTTTCCTATTGGTGAATCTCTTTCCAAAACTCCATTTGAGGAAGCATCTGGGCCAACTACAGCTGACTTCTCTCCTGGCTCCACTACTGCCTCTTTAGACATTTCTAAGATGCCTGCTCCCCTCCATTCCCCTTTTATGTGTTGTCCTCTATCATAATGTAAGCTTTCTGAGGGTAGAACAGTTTTTAGTTTTGCTTGTATTTGTATCACCAGTGTTTTGCACAGAACTTGACACAACAATAAATGCTTGTTGCTGTTGTTAAGACATTGCTTAGAAATTATTTTTGCTAATTGAACTGTGAAATGATTGGTATCTTTTCAAAAAGGAACTGGAGACATTTAAAATGGCAATAACATTACTATGACATTTCACAATTTTTTTTCCTGAATTGCCCCCTTATTTACTTCATAGAAGGTACTTTATCCTTTGTTTCCCCTACTTTTCCATAAAATTGGAAAGAGGAGTTGCCAGCAAGGTCCTGACCTGCATTGATAGAGGGTTTCTTCATGTGGGAGTTTCTTATAGCAATAAAATCACAGGTCCAGTCCCAGTACTGCCCTTGTATAACATATCCATAATTGATGTCATAATGTCCACAATGTCTTAGTTTAGAAAAACTTTTTGATATCCTTTGAGTCTTGGAACATATCAGGCTGTTAATTTGGGTGCCATCTCCTTAGATAGTTCATTAAAGTATGACATAATTATAATACATTAAAGAATGACATAATAATAAATAATGATAATGATAAAACAATGGACTTGTTGCTGTCTTCAATTAAATGAAAACAACAAATCTTTCTGTTTTAGAACAAAAATCCAGCATCTTTGGAATTGTGAGGAAGGTCATGTTCAGAGGAGACATTGATGTAATCACATATTTCTAGAGTTTGAAGATACCATAAAGATATTTGGCTAACCAGCAGCATTTTGTTGATAGGATATAATCCCAGAAAAATTAAATGACTTGCTCAAAGTCACATAACTGGTTAGTCATGGAGTCAGACTTAGGATGTGAGTGTCCTGATCCCAGCTGAGCGTTCATTCTGCAAGATCGTACTGGCAAACCACTATGCTCAAGCAGTCTGTGATGCCAGGTGATATTGGCTCCCCCTCTCCCCTTCCTCCCACCCGTTATCAATCTGAATGGTCAAGCAAAACAGATTTCTACGTTGACTAAAAGACATTTCAGATTTTACTTCAAGTCTACAACCTCTCTATTAGGAGGTGGATAGCATGTTTCATCATGAGTCCTCTGGAATAATGCTTGATCATTCTGTTTCTGATTAGAACTCCTAAGTCTTTCAAATTGCCTTTAAATTATTATTGTTACCATATAAACCATTCTTCTTCGTTTTCACCCCACTCTGCAGGCATTCATACAAGTCTTCCCAGGTTTCTTGGAAATAATTTCCTTCATCATTTCTTACAGCACAATAGTATTCCATCACATTTATAGATCATAACTTGTTTTGTCATGCCCTATGTAATCCCTCAGTTTCCAATACTTTGACACTACAAAAAAAGCTGCTATAAATATTTTTATACCTCCAAGTTAGAGATTATTTTTCTTAGTAAGGCAAGGGGAAAAGATTTAGTGGCTACTATGGGCCAGGCAGTGTGCTTTATAAATTCTACCTCATTTGATCCTCATAACAACCCTGTGAGGTAGTTACTGTTATCATCCTTGTTTCACAATTGAGGAAACTGAGGCAAACAGAGGTTTAGTTTAGTTGTCTAAGGTCATATACCTAGATAGCATCAGAAGCTGAATTTGCACTCTGGGATTCTTGACTCCAGGCCCAGACCTCTATCCACTGTGCCACCAGTTTAGGAATACTTCCTTCCTTAATCTGTCCTTCCTTTCATTTTTCCCTCTCCTTTCCATCCCTTCTCTCTTGTTTGCCTGTTGAGTGAAATGCGTTTTTGTGCCCAACTCTACGTACGTATTTTTTCTTCTTTGATGAGTTCAGAGTGAGATTCTATTTGTGCATCCCAGTTATGTGAGATAATTTCCCTCATCTTTTCTAGCATATTCCTCTTCCCTTCTCTTTCTATTCATCTTTTAAGATTGTCAAAATATATAAAAAAGGACTCCTAGGCCCTCTGTCTAATTATACTCCCTCTGTGTCTCCTGATGATAATAGTGTTTCAAGGGGGCATATTTTATCTCCCCATATCAAAATGTAAACAGTTTGTCCTTGTTTTATTAAATTCCTTGTGGTTGTTACCATTTCATTTGTGTGTGTGTGTGTGTGTGTGTTTCTTTTGACTCATGTTTAAACTTCAAAATTTCTGCACAGCTGTGATCTTTTAATCAGGAATACTGGAGGTTCTCTGTGTTTTTAAAGGTCCATCTTCCCCCTGTTGGGTTATACTCAGTTTTGCTGGGTAAATTGTTCTTGGTTGTAAACATTTGTGGGAAGGGAAGGGGAGGGAAAGGGAGGAGAGGGAAGGGGAGAAAAGGGAAGGGAAGGACTCTGAAACTGGGACTCCAAGGGGCCCCTGCCAAGGGCTCCTGGATCCCCCCTAGCTTTAGAGTGATTATCAATAGTAACTGTTTTTGTTTTCCACCCAGTCTCATGTCTTTGTTTTTCTTGACCTCATTAAAGGGGCCACACCCTGGCTACTTCTTAAACAGGCCTATTCAATGAATGCGTGTTGCCTCACCCTAAGTGAGTACCTGCAAAGACCTTTGCCTAAAGGGCCCAAGGTCTCCCAGTGCATGCTGGGCCATCTCCACTCATCCTGAGGGATATTAGGTCACTGGATTTAGATGACTCTGGAGGAGAAGTGAGACTGGTGACCTGTACAACCCTCCTTCACTCAAAACAAAGTCAAGTGCAAGTCATGTCATCATTTCTCTGATGGCATGGTCTTCTTTGGCAACAAAGGATGTACATGATATCCTTTGCCTTACAGAACACTAAAGCTTTATATTGTTTTATAGTGGTGACTGCTAAATTATATATGATCCTGACTGAGACTCCTTCCATTCTTTTTTTCTGGTTTCTTGACTTTTTTTTCTTTATCCTGGAAGCTTTGGATTTTTAACTAAAATGTTCCTCAGAGTTTTCATTTTGGGTCTTTTTTCAGGAGGTGAATTCTTCCTCTTTCAACTGTTCTAGGACATCGGGGCAGTCTTTTATGACTTCTTAAAATACAATGTAAAGGCTCTTTTTTTTTAGGTCATGACTTTCAGATAATCCTGTGATGCCTAAATTATCTCTCCTTGATCTGTTTTCCAGGTCATTTGTTTTTGCTTTGAGATAACTGGTTTTTTTCTTCTTTTTTTTGGTGGTTTGACTGTTTCAATATTTCTTGTCATCTCATGGAGTCATTAAGTTCTGTTTGGCTGATTCTGTTTTTCAGGAAATGGGTTGCTTAGTTAAGGTTTTGTATCTTTTGGGCCAACCTGTCAGTTTCCTTTCTAATTTTTTTCTTCCATAATTCTCCTTTCTTTTTCCATTTTTGTCTTGAGAACTCTCATTTCATTTACAAAAAGCATCTAAAAAAAAGTTTTCTTCATCTCCTACAGAAATTCTAACTGAATTTGTGCCCACGCTATCTTTTTCTTTGTTGCTTTGCGTAGATGGTTTGGAGTCATCCTCTTCTATGTCTGTATCTTGAGTGCCCTTTTTTGGAGGGTATTTATGATGAGATTTTTGTTTTATTTCTTTGGTGGGATTTTGTGATGGGACTTTTTATTTTTTTGCTCATTTTTATGTGTTTTTTTAAAATTTATTTAAGTTTTCAAAATTCATTTCTGTAAAATTTTGGGTTCCAGATTTTCTCTCCATTTCTCCCTTCCCCCCAACCCCAAAACTCTGAGCATTCTAATTATCCCTATCACCAATCTGCCCTCCCCATCTTCTCTTTTGTCCTGTAGGGCAAGATAACTTTCAATACTCCATTACCTGTATTTCTTATTTCCTAGTTGCATGCAAGAACAATACTCAACAGTTGTTCCTAAAACTTTGAGTTCCAACTTCTCTTCCTCCCTCCCTTCCCCCCCAAACCCATCCCCTTTGGAAAGGCAAGGATTTCAATATGGGTCATGTCTGTGTAGTTTTACAAATGACTTCCATAATAGTCGTGTTGTGTAAGACTAACTATATTTCCCTCCATCCTATCCTGCCCCCCATTTCTTCTGCTCTTTCTTTTGACCCTGTCCCTTCCCAAGAGTGTTAACTTCTAATTGCTCCCTCCTCTCATTGCCCTCCCTTTCATCATTCTCCCCACCCTGCTTATCCCCTTCTTCCCCACTTTCCTGTATTGTAAGATAGGTTTTTCATACCAAAATGAGTGTGCATTTTATTCCTTCCTTTAGTCGAATGTGATGAGAGTAAGCTTCATGTTTTTTCTCTCACCTCCCTGCTTTTTCCCTCTACTGAAAAGTCTTTTACTTGCCTCTTTTATGAGAGATGATTTGCCCCATTCCATTTCTGCCTTTCTTCTACCAATATATTTCTCTCTCACCCCTTAATTTCATTTTTTTAAAGATATGATCCCATCCTATTCAATTCACTCTGTGCTCTCTGTCTCTGTCTCTCTCTGTCTGTGTGTGTGTATGTGTGTGTGCATGTGTGTAATCCCACCAACTACTCAGATACTGAAAAAAGTTTCAAGGGTTACAAATATTGTCTTTCCATGTAAGAATGTAAACAGTTCAACTTTAGTAAGTCCCTTATGATTTCTCTTTGCTGTTTACCTTTTCATGCTTCTCTTGATTCTTGTGTTTGAAAGTCAAATTTTCTTTTCAGCTCTGGTCTTTTCATCAAGAATTCTTGAAAGTCCTCTATTTCATTGAAAGACCATTTCCCCCCCTGAAGTATTGTACTCAGTTTTACTGGGTAGGTTTTTTATGTGGTTTTTGATGGGATTTTTATTTTTTGCTTACTATTCCAGTCTATTTCCTGACTTCAGACTTTATGTTAGGACTGTACTGTACAGTTTTGGAGTGAATGTGTGGGCCAATCCTACTATTGCTTTCTGCTGGGTATGGAGTGTTGCATTATTTCAGGATGTCAAGGATTATCTGAGGACCTGCAAGCTTTTAATGCTCCCAAAATGGTCTGATCCAGGATAGTATGATTTCTTTGCTCCTGATCTTAAACTCTGGTAGTTCCTGAGCTAAGTGTAGGTCTGAGCTATGAGCTTACCTCATGGGAATTTCAGTAGACTATATAGTTAGACTCACCTACTATTAGCTGGTTGGCAAACTGCTGGTCAAAAATAACAGAACTCTAGGCTTCCCTTTGGTCTTTGATTCTTTGCACTCATTATTTTCTAGCCTGGGCAGGAGGCTGGAACTGAGACCCTACCCCACTGCTTGCTTCTGAACTTATTCTTTGCTCAGTGCATAGCCAAGGATCTGTGACTAATCCTCACCTTAGAACATTTCCTGTAGACATATATTCCTTTAGTTATCCCTGGACCTATGACCACAAAATGGTAGTAAGCAATGGAGCTGCCAGTTGGCTCCTATTTTTCCACCTGTACAGGATTGGGCCCCTCTTTGCAGCTTTGGAACTTCTTCTTGCCCTGGAGCATAATTTCTCCCTGTGCTAGAATGCTCTGCAATTGTTTCTGACTAAATATTATCCTCATTATCTACAGATTTCTCTGTCCTTCTGTGCCTACTTAGGCTGGAGAAATAACTCACTGTTTCTCTTTTCTTCTTGGATTTCCTGCTCAGGTCTCAGTATTGTGCATTTTTCAGATGTGTTGTGGAGTGGAACTTGGCTATCCTTCTTGCTACTCTGCCATCTTGGCTCCACCTCCTTGGGATGTTGAATTTTAAAGGAAACTTATAAAGAAGCTATCTTTAAAAAAACCCAACTATCCTCCCATTAAAACAATTTTTTAACATGTGTATTTTTTTAAGTTTTGAGTTTTGAAATCTATCTGTTCCTCCCCTCCCCGCTTCCTGAGATGGTAAACAATCAGATATAGGACATAATATGTGCAGTCATGTAAAACATTTCCATATTAGCTATTTTGCATAAGAAAGTTTGAATAAAGAAAAATAATGAAGGAAAATGAAAAATAACATGCTTCAGTCTGTATTTAAACAATATCAGTTGTTTATCTGAAGTCAGATAGTATGTATCATCAGTCCTTTGAGATTTTATTCTTTCATTGTGTTGCTGAGCAGAGCTAAGTCTATCAGAGTTGATGATTGCACAATATTGCTGTTATTGTGTACAATGTTCTCCTGGTTCTATTCACTTTATTTTGTCTCAATTCATGTAACTCTTTCCAGGTTTTTCTGAAATCATCCTATTTGTCATTTTTTGTAACACAATAATATTCTATCACAATAGTATATCATAGCTTCTTTAGCTATTGGGCATCCCCTCAGTTTCCAATTCTTAATCAGCATGAAAAGAGCTGCTATAAATAGTTTTGTACAAATAGGTTCCTCCCGTCCACTGCCTTTTTGATGTCTTTGGGATATAGACCTAGTAGAGGTATTGCTGGATCAAAGTGTATACACAGTTTTATAGCCCTTTGGGCATAGTTCCACATTGTTCTCCAGAATGGTTGGATCAGTTCACAACTCCACCAACAGTGCATTAGTATTCCAGTTTTCTCACACTCTCTTTAACATCTGTCATTTTCCTTTTTAGTCACATTAACCAATCTAATAGGTGTGAGGAGGTACCTCAGAGGTATTTTAAATTTGCATTTTTGAAAGAGGCTGTCTTAATTCTGAATTAGATACATGAATATATGTTTTCTAAATTCATAGAATCTGAATTTTGATCAGAACATCTATATTTTAGAAGAGTAGAAGCTAAAAGAAACAAACATTTGTTCTTGTAAATGCCATTTCTGAAAATTATTAAGACTACTTGTCTAACATAATTTTGTTTTGACTTCCATTGTCATTTGCAGGACAAGTGGATTTTCCTTTTTAATTTCATTCCTTTTGGTTTTTCCAGTACTGTGCAAAATAAACAAAGTTCTGGCAGAGCAATTCTGGTACCCACACAAATCTAACTTATTGTGTTTGCCACACTAACAATTTTGTGGTTACCACACTAACCACAATAAATCTTTGCCAGAGTTAAAGTGAGACATCTCTTTAAGGAGAATTATTTAGGTGTATTGTGTAGTAGACAGAGTAGGGATTTGGATTTGGGAAGCCTCAGTTTGAATCCCAGCTCTGCTGCTTACTCCCTGAGTGGCAACTTCTTTTAGTCTCAGTTTTTTCATTTATAAAATGAAGAGGTTAAATAGGATGTCCTGCAAGTTTCATTCAAGAGCTAAATCCTGTGATCCTACCAAAAAAAAAAAATTTATTATAGGACAGTCTAACTATAAGGGGTAAAGGCTCTGATCACTACTAGCAAATCTTAACTTACATTTATATAGCACTTTTATTTCTTTTTTTGCTATTTATAATAATCCTGTAAGGATTAGGAAAAACATCTTCCCAGTATGCCAAAGAAACTGGTTACAGAAAGACCATGAATTGCTTTAAGACAGATGCATAATTATTGTCTGACCTGAGATTAAAATTCCCCAAATCCTGGGTTCAAATTCTCCTTCTGTAACTTCCTGATAGTGTGATCTTGGGCAAAACACTTATCCACTCTGGGCCTTTTCTTTAAAATGAAGAAGTTGGACTGGAGCCAAGATGGCAGAGTATAAAGATACACATACATTTAGCTCTTACCCCACAGCCCATAAAATACCTATAAAGAAGAACTCTCAACAAATTCTAAGCAGCAAAAGTCACAGAACAACGGAGTGCAGGAGATTTCTGTCCCAGAGAAACCTGAAAGACTGACAGGAAAGGTCTGGTGTGCACCAGACCCAGAACAGAACCCAGCCCTGGCTTGGGCATGCAGCACTGAAAAGAACAGATCAGAGCAGGCTTCAAGTGCAGAATCTCTAGCAGCAGCACAAATCCCTCAGCCCACAGGTGCCAAAGGTCAGTGAGATGATCTTTTTGACTGGCCGAGAGGGGAGCAGGGTGTCCCTATAACTCAGGCCCCCTCAGGAGGCAGCAGCAGATGGGGCTCCCAAAGCAGGCAGTAGCCCACATCCATTGTTGAAAGTCTCCTGGTAAACCCCCTGAGGGAAATGAGCCCTGTGTGGTGGCCCTGCCCCACCTGAGCAGCTGAACTTAATCTCACACTGAATAGCAGCCCCACCCCTGCTGAAAACCCCTAAGGCTTGGGAGTAGCTCATTTGAATCTCAGCCCCCAAGTGCTGGCTTGGTGGAACTGGAGGCAAGATGGTTGTGTAAACTCAAAAGTCAAGTTACTGGCTGAGAAAATGCCCAAAAAAGGGGAAAAAATAAGACCATAGAAGGTTACTTTCTTGGGGAACAGGTGTCTCCCTCCATCCTTTTGGATGAGGAAGAACAAGGCATACTGTCAGAGGAAATCAAGGCCTCTGCCTCCAAAGGGAACTTAAAATGGGCTCAGGCAATAGAAGAACTTAAAAAACAAGTTAGCAGCTTACTGAAGGAGAACCAAAAAAATGCTGAGGAAAATAATAGCTTTAAAAAGAGGCTAACTCAATTGGAAAAAGAGGTCCAAAAAGCCAGTGAGGATAAGGAGGTTTTAAAAAGCAGAATTAGCCAAATGGAGGAGAAGGTTCAAAAGCTCACTGAACAAAATAATTCGTTGGAAGAGAATTGAGTTCAGGGAAATGAATGACTAGGGGTTAAACCAAGCAGTTAGGAAACAAAACCAAAAATTTGAAAAAATAGAAGACAATGTGAAACAACTCATTGGAAAAACAATTGACCTGGAAAACAGATCCAGGAGAAATAATTTAAAAATTATTGGACTACCTGAAAGCCATGATCAAAAAAAGAGCCTAGACATTATCTTTCATGAAATTATCAAGGAAAACTACCCTGATGTTCTAGAATCAGAGGGCAAAGTAAATACTGAAAGAATCCACTGATCACCTCCTGAAAGAAACCTGAACAGAGAAACTCCTAGGAGTATTGTGGCCAAATTTCAGAGTTCTCAGATCAAGGAGAAAATACTGCAAGCAGCTAGAAAGAAACAATTTGAGTACTGTGGAAATACAATCAGGATAGCACAGGATCTAGCAGCCTCAACATTAAGGGATCAAAGGACTTGGAATGGATTATTTCAGCAGTCAAAGGAACTGGGATTGAAGCCAAGAATCACCTACCTAGCAAATCTGAATATAATACTTCAAGGGAAAAAATGGTCATTCAATGATATAGACAAATTTCAAGATTTCAAGTTGAGGAGAAGACCAGATCTGTATTTAAAAATTTGACTTCCCAAGAGAAGAATCAAGAGAAGCATGAAAAGGTAAACAAAAAAGAAAAATCATAAAAGACTCTCTAAAGCTGAACTGTTTACATTACTACATGGAAAGAAAATATTTTTAACTCTTAAATCTTTTCTCAGTATTTGAGTAGTTGGAGAGATTGTACATACATGCATACACATACACACACACATACACATACCCATAGATAGAAGGTATGGGATGTATTATGTCAGAAGAGATGATATCCACACAAAAAATAAAATAAAATAAAAATTAAGGGGTGAAGGAGGAAAATTCCAGGAAGAGAAAGGGAGTAATGGAATGGGGCAGGCTATAACTCATAAAAGAGATAGGAAAAATCTTATTCAATGGAGGAGATAAGGGAGAAGGGGAGAGGGGGAAAAATAAAGCTACTCTCCCCATATGTGACTGAGGGAGGAAATAATATGCTCATTAAATTTGATATGAAAATTTATATACACTACAGGAAAGTAGGAGAGGAGGTGACAAGTAGAGTGAGGGGAATGTTAGAAGGGAGGGAAAATGGGAGAAGGGAGTCACTAGAAATAAACACTTTTGAGAAGGGACAAGGTCAACTGCAGGGGGGAAAATAAGGGGGATAGGGTAGGTCAGAGGGTAATATAACTAGTATTACACAACATGATTACTATGGAAGTCTTTTGCAAAACAACACGTATTTAGTCTGTATTGAATTGCTTGCCTTCTCAGTAGGGCTAGGGAGGGAGGGGGGAAGGGAGAAAAGTTGGAATTCAAAGTATTAGAAATGAATATTGAGAATTTTTATTACATATTATTGGGAAATAAGAACTACAGGGATAGGGGTATGGAAATTTATCTTGCCCTGCAAGAAAAGAGAGAAGATGGGGATAGGAGAGGGATGGGGTGTGATGGAGGGGAGGATACATTGAGGGAAGGAGTAATCAGAATGTGTGGTATTAGGAAGCAAGGGGAGGGGATTGATGGGGAGAAAAATTGGACATGTTGCAAAGTGAGGTAAAAGCAATTAGTATTAAAACAATAGACTGAATTAATTACTGAGAATAAATCAATGACATCTTTAGTTTGGAGAAAAGAATTTCAGTCTAAATTTCCTAGAGGAAGGTAACCTTGGGTAAAATTTGACATTGATGGAAAAGTCAAGGTTTTAATGGTAAATTTGATTTTATGATTACCATTTAATCAGGAACTAGAACATGTATAGAAAGGCATGTAAGTCACTTAAGACTTGCCTCAAAAGATGTTCCTTAGCCAAAGTGAAACTATAATCATTTTTGAAACCTAGTTATTGGAACTTGTCATTTTTAGATGCTATGGGACTATTAAGTGACAGTTCTTCTGAGTCTAACTCCAGTTATGGGTAGCAAGAAAGGCGATCTTAGCCTCCAATACCTGATGCCAGTAAGCTGATGAGATGCTGGCATGAACTGCATAGGTGATCTCAAGGGAAGGGTGGGAGAGCGGCTGTTCAGCATGGGCTGAGGTGGGATTCTCCTGACTCAATTTCCCCACTGATACCTGGCAGACTTTAAGTCTGACTGAATGCAAATGTATAATCTAATCCTGCCTGGAACTGACATGAAGTTGGGGAGATATTGTATCCCTGTAATGTCCTTACTAATGGTGGCAATTTCCTATAGTCAAAAGGTTTGTAAGCTTAATACCAGATCTATTCAGTTATAGATTATTGGTAGGGGAACATCTGAGGTTGTCTAAAATTAAGCTGTTAGGCATGGGACTAGCAACAATAAATTAGGGTCCTTTAATTCTTAATAATACTGTGGAGACAATTAGATCAAGAGCTTGTGAAGTTAGCAACATAAATATTATTTGTGTCTCAGTTGGTTAATCTTTAAAAAAAAAAATTTCTTTTGTGGTCCATATTGTAAATGCGTTAAAAAGAAGTATCACCTGACCAAAAGTTTGAATTGTTTTATCTGTTATAAACTGTGTTAAAAATAAATAATATAAAAAAAATGAAGAAGTTGGATTAGATGACCTCAAAGTTCCCTTCTAGCTCTAAATCTGTACTCTCATGGTCCAATGGCTACATTTACCATGTCCTTTCCAGTTAGTGGATATCTTTGAAAATGAGCTCATCCAGAAGAATCATACCTGACTCTATGGCAAAGAGGGTATTTTGGGTCCAGATTCAGAGACTCATCATTAAAATGTCTGAGGAGTGGGGCAGGACAGAGTGAGTACCTAGTGGAATGTTTCCTGGGCCCTGGACTCTCTTTGACATAATCTTGCCATTTGTTCTGATTTGGAGCATTGTCCTTTTTGGCCAGTGCTAAATAGACTCTGACTAAGGTCTTATACTAACTTCTTAGAACATAGGCCTTTATCCTTATAACAGATCATTAGCACCTTTTGTTTTTCTGAATTTTTTCTCTGTTCTATACTTTATACCCTCCCTGCCCATTTCATTCAATCAATAGTATTCCAATTACACTTAAATACCATAATTTCTGTAGTCATTCCTATCGTAGATATACCCATATTGTTTCTAGGTCTGCTATGAATAATGATGCTATGAAATGAAGGAACTACTATGGTGTGAGTGTGTGTGTGTGTGTATGTGTGTGTGTGTGTGTGTGTGTGTGTGTGAGACTCTTCTTCCTCTTTCTTTGCTCTCTTTGGGGAATAGACTCAATAGTGCTATTGCTGGGTCAAAGGCTGTGCACAGTCTGACAGCTTTGGGAAATAGTTCCAAGTGGCTCTCCAGGATGGTTGGACTAATTCACAGTTTCATCAACTGTGCATTAAAGTGCATTTTTCCCCTAGACCCTCCAATATATTTGTAATTTTCCTATTTTTTTATATTTGTAAGTTTAATCACTGTGAGAAGAAACTTCAGAGTTGCTTTAGTTTGCACTTCTCTAATTATTAATAATTTGTAGCATTTCCCCCCATATGACTGTTAGTACCTTCAGTTTCAAAAACTGATTGCTCATATCCTTTCATCATTTGTCTATTGGGAAAGAAATTTTATTAAAAATTTGAATCAGTTCCATATATATATGAAATGAGATCTTTATTAGAGAAACTTGCCACAAAGATTTATCTCTACTTACCCATTTTTCTTACTTTAATTGCCACTGTTTTGTTTGTGAAATAAGAAAAAAGTGTAATCAAAATTGTCTCTTTTTTCTTCTCTGATTCTCTCTATTCCTTTTTTGATCATGAACTCTTCTGCTATCCATAAATGTGAGAGGTAATTTCTTCCTTGACATTCTTTACTTTTTACTCATCTACTATATGTCTACTTATCATCTTTTATATCTAAGTGATGTATTCATTTAGAACTTGTCTGAATACATGGTCTAAATCTAATCTCTGTCAGACTGTTTTCAAATTTTCACAGCAGTTTTTGTTGAGTAGTGAGCAATTACACTTACATCTGGGGTCTTAAGTTTATTAAACATTAGGATATCAGGTTTACTACGGTTGTGTTTAATGTATCTAATCTGCATTGCTGATTGACCTCTTTATTTCTTAACTAACACAAAAGTGTTTTATTATTTTTACTTTCCTGAATTGTAAGATAGGTTTTCATACCAAATCGAGGGTACTTTTTATTCCTTCCTTGAGCCAAATGTGATGAGAGTAAGCTTCACTTTTCCCCTCTCACCTCCCCTCTTTTTCCCTCCACTGAGAAGACTTTTTCTTGCCTCTTTTATGAGAAATAATTTGCCCCATTCCATTTCTCCCTTTCTCCTCCCAATATATTCCTCCTCTCTCACCCCTCAGTTTTATTTTTTAAGATATGATCCCTTCCTATTCAACTCACCCTGTGCTCTCTCTCTCTCTCTCTCTCTCTGAGTGTGTGTGTGTGTGTGTGTGTGTGTGTGTGTGTATGTAATCCCTCCAATTACTCAGATGCTGAGAAAAGTTTCAAGAGTTACAAATATTGTCTTTCCATGTAGGAATGTAAACAGTTCAACTTTAGTAAGTTCCTTATGATTTTTCTTTCCTGTTTACCTTTTCATGCTTCTCTTTTGAAAGTCAAATTTTCTTTTCAGCTCTGGTCTTTTCATCAAGAATGCTTGAAAGTCCTCTATTTCATTGAGTGACCATTTTTCCCCTGAAGTTTTGTACTCAGTTTTTCTGGGTAGGTGATTCTTGGATTTAATCCTAGTTCCTTTGACTTCTGGAATATCATAATTCAAGCTCTTTGATCCCTTAATGTAGAAGATGCTAGATCTTGTGTTATCCTGATTGCATTTCCATAATACTCAAATTATTTCTTTCTAGCTGCTTTCAATATTTTCTTCTTGACCTGAGAGCTCTGGAATTTTGCTGTAATGTTCCTAGGAGTTTCTAGTTTTGGATCTCTTTCAGGGGGTGATCAATGGATTCTTTGAATACTTATTTTGCTCTCTGGTTCTAGAATATCAGGGTAGTTTTCCTTGATAATTTCATGAAAGATAATGTCTAGGCTCTTTTTTGATCATGGCTTTTAAGTAGTCCCATAATTTTTAAATTGTCTCTCCTGGATCTATTTTCCAGGTCACTTATTTTTCTAATGAGATATTTCACATTCTCTTCCATTTTTTCATTCTTTTGGTTTTGTTTTGTGATTTCTTGGTTTCTTATAAAGTTATTAGCTTTCATCTGTTCCATTCTAATTTTTAAGGAACTATTTTCTTCAGTGAGCTTTTGAACCTCCTTTTCCATTTGACCAATTTTACTTTTTAAAGCATTTTTCTCCTCATTGGCTTTTTGGATCTCTTTAATTGAGCTAGTCTATTTTTCAAGGTGTTATTTTCTTCAGCATTTTTTTGAGTCTCCTTTAGCAAGCTGTTGACTTGCTTTTCATGATTTTCTTGCATCACTCTTATTTCTCTTCCCAATTTTTCCTTACCTCTCTTACTTGATTTTCAAAATCCTTTTTGAGCTCTTCCAAGACCTGATACCATTGTACATTTCTTTTGGATGTTTGGAATACAGAAGCTTTGACTTTTATGTCTTTCCCTGATGGTAAGCATTGTTCTTCCTCATCTGAAAGGATGGGAGAAGATAACTGTTCACCAAGAAAGTAACCTTCTATAGTCTTATTTTTTCCCCCTTTTTGGGGCATTTTTCCCACCAGTTACTTGACTTTTGGATTCTTTGTCAAGAGTAGGATATATTCTGGGGATCTGTAAAATCTCAGTTCCTCCAAGGTGGCACAATCAAGCCTGCACACTGGTCTGGGAGCAACCAAAAACTTTTCTTCCCAGAATCTGGGAGTAGTAGAATGTCCTATCCACAATCACCTCGCCTCCAGTTCCACCATGCCAATACTCAGTGTAAGATCACCTGCTCAATTCCCCCAGGAGCTTTAGATGGGGGCAGGGTTGCCTTTGAGGGCTAAGGTTCAGATCAGCTGCTCAGTTCCCCTAGGGACTTTACGATGAGGCCTCCAGCAATGGATGCCAGTTGCTCCCTACAGTGGGAGGCAGCCCCTGTGGCCTCTGCTGCCATTGTGTGGGGCTGGAGCTATAGGGGGACCTTGCCCCCTTCTTGGTCAGCTGAAAAATCCCTTTCACTGACCTTTGTTGCCTGTGGGTTGAGGGATCTGTGCTGCTCCTGGGGATTCCACCCCCAAAGCCTACTCCAGCTCTGCTGCTCCCTATGCAGCAGCCAAGGCTGGGCTGTGCTCTTCTCCATGACCAGTGCAACAGACCTTTCCCATCAGCCTTCGAAGTCACCTAGGCTGGAAGTCTCCACTCCATCATTCTGTGGCTTCTGCTGCTCTAGAATTTGTTGAGAATCATTCTTTACAGGTATTTTGTGGGCTGTGGGGGAAAAGCTAGTATATGTGCATTTTTCTAATTTGCCATCTTGACTCAGCCCCTCTTCATCTTGAATTTTGTAGATAATATACAGAAATGCTTATGATTTTTATGGATTTATTTTATATTCTACAACTTCATTAAAATTTTTAATCATTTCCGTTAATTTTTAGTTCATTTTCTAGAGTTCTCTATCTACAAAAAAGTGATGATTTTATTTCCTCTCTTTGTACTTGTTCCTTTAATTCTTTTTCTTCCTGATTTTATTACTGTAGCTAGCATTTCTAGCACTATAACAAATGAGTGGCAACAAGGGACATTCTTGCTTTATGTCTGATTTTATTGGAAAGGACATTCACCTTCCATCTTATTGGAAACCTCAAAGTTGTAAACAAATTGTGATTCTTTCAGCTTGTGACTAGCTGGTAAAGAAATGGATGCCATTGTAGAAAAAGTTGTTCTCTTTATGAGGTGTTGAGTCTGGGAATGGAAAGTGTATCCTATATTACCTGTGAATTATGCATTGTCTTTTAGTATCATTTATCTAATCTGATTAAATGCATTTCTGAAATAATGACTTTGATAGAAGTAACTCACTGAGACCCAGGACTCTCTGGCAATTGAGAGTGATTAGGAGTTAAAGACACAAAAGTCAAATAATTTGTTTGGCAGAGATGCAAATTCATACCCTGAGAGGCAGATGAGAAACATATTTGGGAATCATCCATGCAGGATATAGAGGTAATTGACAACCAGATTCTCTGAAGTGTTGACAGTAGAGAAGGAGCAGGTGGCTGATATCTACAGTGATACCTGGCATTAAGTTTAATATATTATATTTCAGGAAAGGGAAAGGGTGCATAAGACAAAGTGATTTTGATACTAATTTTTTTTATTTATTTTTATTAAATTTATTTATTTAACTTTTTACATTCATTTTCACAAAATTTTGGGTGCCAAATTTTCTTCCCATTTATCCCCTCCCCCCACCCCAATACACCGAGCATTCGAATTTCCCCTATCACCAATCTGCCCTCTCTTCTATCAACCCTCCCTTCTTTTGTCCCCATTTTCTCTTTTGTCCTGTAGGGCCAGATGACTTTCTATTCCCCATTAACTGTATTTCTTATTTCCTAGGAGCAAGAACAATACAAAACAGATGTTCCTAAAATTTTAAGTTCCAAATTCTCCCCATCCCTCCCTCCCCACCCATTCCCTTTGGGAAGGCAGGCAATTCAATATAGGCCCTATCTGTGTAGTTTTGCAAATGACTTCGATAATTGTCGTGTTGTGTAAGACGAACTATATTTCCCTCCATCCTATCCTGCCCCCTACTGCTTCTGTTCTCTCTTTTGATCCTGTCCCTCCCCAAGAGTGTTGACTTCAGATTGCTCCCTCCTCCCATTGCCCTCCTTTCCATCATCCCTCCCTCCCTGCTTATCTCCTTCTCCCCTACTTTCCTGTACTGTAAGATAGGTTTTCATACCAAAATGAGTGTGCATTTTACTGCTTCCTTTAGTCGAATGTGATGAGGGTAAACTTCATGGTTTTTTTCTCAGCTCTCCTCTTTTTCCCTCCACTAAAAAGTCTCCTGCTTGCCTCTTGAATGAGAGATAATTTACCCCATTCCATTTCACCCTCTCTCTTCCCACTACATTTCTCTCTCACCATTTACCTTAATTTCTTTATGGTCCCATCCTATTCAATTCACTCTGTGCTCTCTGTCTCTGTATGTGTGTATGCACGTGTGTACATGTGTGTGTATGTGTGTGTATGTGTGTTTGTGTGGTCCCACCAACTACCCAGATACTGAAAAGTTTAAGAGTAACAAATATTGTCTTTCCATGTAGGAATGTAAACAGTTCAACTTTAGTTAAGGCCTTTATGACTTTTCTTTGCTGTTTACTTTTTCATGCTTCTTCTCATTCTTGTGTTTGAGAATCAGATTTTCTTTTCAACTCTGGTCTTTTCATCAAGAATGCTTGAAAGTCCTCTGTTTCACTGAAAGACCATATTTTCCCCTGAAGTATTATACTCAGTTTTGCTGGGTAGGTGATTCTTGGTTTGAGTCCTAGTTCCTTTGACTTCTGGAATATCCTATTCCAGGCCCTTCGATCCCTTAATGTAGAAGCTGCTAGATCTTGGGTTATCCTGATTGTATTTCCACAATACTGGAATTGTTTCTTTCTAGCTGCTTGCAATATTTTCTCCTTGACCTGGGAATTCTGGAATTTGGCCACAATGTTCCTAGGAGTTTTTCTTTTTGGATG
Organism: Bettongia penicillata ogilbyi; assembly: GCA_023548195.1. NCBI lineage: Eukaryota > Metazoa > Chordata > Mammalia > Diprotodontia > Potoroidae > Bettongia > Bettongia penicillata. The sequence continues at coordinate 7,240,361 of JAJHZJ010000410.1, read as the reverse complement.
TCTTTCAGGCAGTGATCGATGGATTCCTTCAATATTTATTTTGCCCTCTGGTTGTAGAATATCAGGGCAGTTTTCCTTGATAATTTCCTGAAAGATGATGTCTAGACTCTTTTTTTGATCATGGCTTTCAGGTAGTCCCATAATTTTTATATTGTCTCTCCTGGATCTATTTTCCAGGTCAGTTGTTTTTCTAATGAGATATTTCACATTCTCTTCCATTTTTTCATTCTTTTGGTTTTGTTTTGTGATTTCTTGGTTTCTCATAAAGTCATTAGACTCCATCTGTTCCATTCTAATTTTGAGAGAACTATTCTCTTCAGTGATCTTTTGAACCTCTTTTTCCATTTGGGTAATTCTGCTTTTGAAAGCATTCTTCTCCTCATTGGCTTTTTGAAGCTCTTTTGCCAATTGAGTGAGCCTATTTTTCAAGGTGTTATTTTCTTCAGCATTTTTTTGGGTCTCCTTTAACAAAGTATTGACCCATTTTTCATGCTTTTCTTGCATCTCTCTCATTTCTCTTCCCAGTTTTTCCTCCACCTGTCTAACTTGCTTTTTAAAATCCTTTTTGAGCTCTTCCATGGCCTGAGTCCACTGGACATCCACCTGGGATGTCTGGGATACAGAGGCCCCACCCTCCACTTCTTTCCCAGATGGTAAGCATTGTACTTCCTAATCAGAAATGAAAGGAGGAAGAAACATCTCTTCCCCAAGAATGTAGCTCTCTGTGGTCTTATTTTTCTTCCCTTTTCTGGGCATTTTCCCAGCCAGTTACTTGACTTCTGAGATTCCTCTCCATGCCTCCCTAGTTCTGCCCAGCTAGTGCTTGGGGTCTGAGATTCAAATATTGCTCCCCAGCCTCAGGGCTTTCAGCAGCAGGCACGGCTGCTATTGAATGTGAGCTTAAGTTCTGGTGCTCAGGTGGGGGCAGGGCCGCCTCTCAGTCTCAGTTCCCTCAGGGGGTTTATGTGGAGATCTTCAGTAATGGCCCTGAGCTCCTGTCTGCACCGGGAGTCCCGGGATGCCACTGCCTCCCGAGGGGGCCCAAGTCACAGAGACACCCTGCTCCCCTCTTGGCCAACCCAGAAGTCTCTCTCACTGACCTGTAGCGCCTGTGGGTTGAGGGACCTTCGAGGCTGCAAGAAGTTCCGTCGCTGAAGCCTGCTTGAATCTGCTCCTTTGGGGCCACGCGGGTGGGCTCCGCTGTCTGGTGCGTGATGGACCCCTGGGGACAGTTTTCCAGGGCTCTCTGGAACAGAAAGCTCCTCCCCTGTGTTTCTGCGTGTCTTGGACTGCTCCAGAATTTGTGGGGAGTTCTTTTTACAGAAAATATATGGGCTGTGGGTTCAGAGCTATCGTACATGAGTCTTTCTACTCCACCATCTTGGCTCCTCCCCCCTTTGACACTAATATTGTCTTTTATCTTTCACAGCTAGGTGGTGCAGTAGATAGAGCACTGGAGTCAGGAAGACCTGAGTTCAGATCCAGCCCTAGACATTGACTAGCTCTGTAACTCTGGGCAAGTCACTTAACTGCTACCTGCTCAGTTTCCCCATATGTAAAATAGGTATAATTACAATATAATGCAAATATACAAAATAAATATAGCATCTTAGGGTTGTCATAAAAATCAAATGAGATAGTGCTTGTTAAATACTCTCTAAATCTTAAAGTGCTATATAAACATTATTATTGTAATTAATAATAATAATTTTTAATCTTAAAACCCTCTGATGAGTAATGAGAAAACCAGAGATAGTAAAGGAATATGGACTATAATCTCTAGGAGAAGAAAATAAAAAAATGAAAGGAAGTAATTGAATAACTATAGGAATTAGGTTATGAGGATGATTATAAAATTCTTGAGGATGACTTAGAAGGATATTTTCACAGGGATTCAGTTGCCAAGGATGATAGAGAATGACATACATAGACATGAAGCTGAGCTAATTTTGTTCAGAACAGGATGAAATAGAGTGTGGACAAGACAGATATTTCATGAGGAAAATATTCTTCCCTTTTGGGATATCTGGTGTCAGTTGGAAATTCTGAAAGAGAGGAGACAATTTGGAGAACTACTAGAATACTAGAATACTAGAGCTTAAAAGGACCTTGGAGATCATCTACTCAGAATTTGAAAGTTAGGAGGGACCCCAGAGTCCATCTAGTCTGACACAGACGTGAATAGAAATTCCCTCAACAATATATCTGACAGGTGTCCAATCATTTCATTTTATAGTTGAGGAAATTGCGACCCAGAGGAATTCCACTATACTTGCATTGATTGTGTTCAAAGTGCCACCGAAAAGGACAAATGCAGATGTTATGAAAAGAGAATAAATATGTGAAATGGAGATGCTAATCATTGGAGTACATTGACCAGTGAATAGCAAGTAAAAGAGAACTATAAAAATTTAAATTAAAGAAGGAGGGAGTGATCCTTATGTAAAGGGACATGAAGTAGTGGGGAGAACGGGAAGCAAAGGCATGGATTTCTAAGTTTTCTAGAATGATCAGAGGGAAATAGGAAAGGGAAGATTTGGAAGGTGAAAATATGAGGGTAAGTATTAGAGTCAGGCTGGAGATTCTCTTTAAGGTCCCATTGACAGAAGGAAAATTGGGGAATATTGAGGTTAAAATCACCATCAGAAATTTAGAAAGTGTAATGAATCTCCCCAGGAAGTGCAGTACTTATGAACCAGCATAGCTCATTACTGAATTTTATAAGAAATGAATTGACTGTTCAAATAGTCTTTTGATGTGTTTTCTTATGCAAACTTTTTGCTTAAAACAGGGTACAAAGAAAGTATCAGGATTTGAAGACTCCTGACACTATTGAATGAATGCTTTTTTTGTGTATTTGTGGGGATGTTTTTCATAAATGAATATTGGTAGTTCACAGAAAAACACACTAAGAAGATGATGAATTGCTTAAACACTTTGAGAATTACTTAACCTCCCTGGACCTCAGTTTTCCTACCTGTAAAATGAGAGATGATCTGTAAATTCCCCTCTATTTCTAGAATGAAACCAATTAAAATGGAGGACATGAATGGGATATCAATGAGCCAAAAAAGATCTTGGGAAGGACAAGGCATCATTTAATTTCAAATGAAGCCAATGGATGAGTTGCTATTATTGCTTGTGAGATCATTCAGCAAGTATTCATTCATTTATTTCCCCACACTAGAGGTTATAAACTATGGTCATACGTACATGTATTTGGGTTCTCTCCCTCGAGGTCTTTAAATAACGATTAGATAACTATATGTATATATCTATATATATCTATCTATATCTCAGTGTTGTGTGTGTGTGTGTGTGTGTGTATGTGCATGTGTACACACACATATAAGTATAGTTGGATGGTGGAAATACAAATGTACACCCTGAGGTGCAAATGAGAGGCATATGTTGGGGAATCATGCATGATGTGGAAGTAATGAACAACTGACAACCAAATTCTCTGAGATACTTACAGTGAAGAAGGAGTGAACTGGTTGCCATCTATGGTAGTACCTGTGTACACCCTGCCCACCCCCCCACATACATACACAGATGAGTTTGTATATATACAAAGAACACTATAAGATTTTATCTTTTTTTCTTCCCCTAGGAGAGGAAAACACACAAACTAGTGATGCAAATTATTGTCAGACTTTATTAAATTGATTTTCAAAGAAAAATAAATTTCGTTAGCTACGGCACCTCATGAAACAAAGAAAAAGTTCAGAATAGTCCTTTGTCTGTGCAGCCTCCATTTGACTCCTTCAATGACGCTGGCAAAGTGATGGAGACAAAATGATGCATGTATACATATGTGCATGTACATTTATATGCACACACACATATATGCTTACATTTACACATACTGAATAGAGGATATTCTTAATGAAAATATGAAATGAAATATTTTGTTTTATTTATGTATTTCTCATAAAGAATCAGATGCTAGTCAAAAAAAAGGTTTCTGCCTTTGTGAAGAGCTGGGCCTGGGGCTGGAATGACCATTTGGTGTTACCTGTGAGTTATGCTTCTACTTTTATTACCATTTATCTAATCTGATTAAATGTATTTCTAAAGTAATGACATTGATAGAATTGACTCAATGATATCTAGCACTCTATGGTACATGGGAGTGATTAGGTATTAGGGGCATATGAGCTAAGTAATTTGATTGGTGGAGATGCAAATTCACACCCTGATATACAGATGAGAGATATATACCCAGGCATTACCCATGCATGGTATAGAAGTAATTATAAAAATTTTGGTCAACAAACAGCAGAAGTCCCTCAGTCATGCATGACCATAAACCAGCTCTAAATTCCTCCCCCACTCCCACCCCAGTTTCTACATGACATCTGGAGGAGTTAATCTGTACATATTTCAAGGACTCCCACTTATTATAACATCTACTTTTTCATTTCTATAAAATTGATTCTTTACTATATTTTCTAATCTGTCTTAAAAAAATATTTCCCCTATGTTCACTGAATTATCATGTTTATGTTGGCTTGAAGTATAGCATTTGTATATCTATCTGTATATTTTTATATATGTACATGTATGCATATATATATGTATATGTATATTTATCTATATGATCTAATTATTTTCATACCAGTCTTTTATGTCCATCATGAGCACCACAGAGATGAACAAATATGCAATAATATAATTCATTTCTTCCAAAAGTATGTTGACTTAGTGATGGTTGAACAAAGATCTTACATTACAAAGTACAGTAAGTACTAAAAAATTAATGTTTATAAATGGCCTAAATAACCTACATGAGTGTTAGCACTTTCTGAAGCCTTTACCTTTACTTTGTCTTATCACTTTGCTATTATCACTATAGAAGATAAATGGGGGCTACATAGGACAAAGGACAATTTTGAATATTTCTTTGTTTCAGGGATTGCTGTGGTCAAAGAAATTTGTTTTCTTTGCAAATAATTTTAATAAAGAAAGTTCCACAATAATTTAAAGCACTGGTTTGGGTATATTCTTCTGTTAAAGGCAGAGATTTGGATAAGATGAAATCTTATGGTGTTTTTTCCAATCCAGGATTCTAAAATCATTAGCTAGAACTAATCCTTGAATAATTGAAGATGAATTCTCACCTCAGTTGTCCATATACAAAATCATAAGACATTCTTAATGGATAGGTTTTCAGGGATTATAGGAGACGGATAGCTTTTAGGATTTTGGAAGGACGATTTCCACTCATGTAATCTTTAGCAGGTTAGCTGCATTGTGACACTTTTGGTTTACTGAGACATTATGTATTGTGGTCTAATGGAAATGGAAAGTTTGACTTTTGACCCTATTTGATAACAGAACTTACGTCCTTTAATGTTCTTGTGGTACTTTAGAATCACTTCCTTTTATAGGATACATAGAACTATATAATTTTTTTTGAAATCACAAGGGAAATGCTCTGTGAACACATGTAGCAGTTATTTTATATTCTGCTAGATCATTCAATAACAATTACACTTGGTAGTGCCATGTAATTTTGGAAGGTTTTTTGTTATATAACTTCTAGTTCATGTCAAAATGATATAATTTTATATGACTGGGATTGTAATCTTTTGATTATTGGGCAGCGACTATATTTCATTGTTGTCCAGTCATTCTTAAAGATACTGGAGTGGTTTGTTATTTCCTTCTCCAGCTCATTTTACAGATGAGGAAATCAAGGCAAAGAGGTTTAGGTGACTTTTACACAGTCACACAACTAGTAAGTGTCTGAGGCAGGATTTGAAATCAGTTGTCCTGACTCCAGGGACAGTACTGTATCCACTACATCACCTAGCTGCTTGTGACCCTATACTTTTCTTAATTGATTTATTGTATTCTTATGATATAATTATCATCAGGTAAGATCTTGCTAGGTTGGTAGGTTACTTTTTAAAACAATTGTCTAAATGTAATTTGAGTATTCGGATGGAAATAACTGTATTAGTATTTACCCAACGTTGTATAGTAATATTTTGATCTGGGAGATTTCTAGAATGCCTAACTTTCTATTTCAAAAGTATTTTATTTTATAGGTTCTGGCATATTCCCCAATGGGAAAAATGAACACACTTTTTTTTGGTATAGTTCATAAATTTTCTTTTTATTAAGAGAAATTGACTTGTCTTTTTCAATCATCATTTTATATCTTCATTATATTAATCTCAGTCCAACTGATGACCTGATATTTGTCTTGTTTCATTCTTTGTATTTGTATCTCCAACACTTCACATAGTGCCTGGCACATAGGGGCTTCATGAATACCTATTGATTGATTGGTTATATTTTATTTTATCTTTCTAACTTACTTCTCTTTTTGTTTGACTCCATAAAAGATAATATCCTAGGGTAAAGCATTTTTAGTTTAATAAATCTGCTTTTTTGAGTTGTAAATTTGTAAGAGATACCTACTTGCTATTTGGCATACTTTTATTTTTTGGCTTTGCTTCTTGTGATTATAGTATTATTCAGAAGATTGATATACTAAACATATAATTTGATGGTTTTAATTAATAATAGTGTATAGTGGGAAGTTCAGTGACAGTTCCCCAATGGTCAAGACCTATCATTTACAGACTATTAATTAGTCATTAAGTCATTCACTCAGTTGACCTGTAGATCCATCAGACTGATGGATAATAGAGCCCGAAATGATCCTAAAAGGTATTTTATTTAACTTTCAAAAAAATTCCATCAAAAATTGAGACTAAAATGGAAAGGAAGTGAGTAGCAGAAAAAGTTCATCAGCTTAGAGAATGTTTTGTACTTTTCAGGCCAAAGTGGGTATTGAAGCATATTCTTTCTGCCTTGGTTATTCTACTAGGCTAGCTAGTTGGAGCAGTATGACTGGTATCTTCCTTCCTTGTCTGTAAAAAAGAAGAAATCAGAATGATTTTTAAAAAACAGATCTTTGGTATGTAGGATATAAAGCATAAATTTTAATTGCACTTCATTTACTAAGTGCTGCATTACCTCATCCTTTAGTTTTAACAATGGATTTTCTATAAATCTTCATATAGCTAAGCATGATAAACTGCTCAACATATCATAGAACATGGCAGTGCTTATTAGCACTTGAGAAGTTATTGATTGCTTATCTTGATTAATATTTTATGGGACTCTATAGTATTAATTCTAGAGAAGAGATTTTACAGGTTCTATACCTTTTGAGCTCATTCATAGTTTGTGTTTCAGTTATAAGATTTCCTCTGCCTAGTGATATTATGGTAATGATGACCTTTTGTGTATAGATTGCTCTTGCTGTTTATCAAGAATTCATTTTTTAAATTAAAAAAAATTACCAGCAAGTGAGAATGATAAGGTGACATAACCATATTCTATTTAAGAGTAAAAATGAATCCTTTGAGAAAGGTAAAATTGCTAAGTCAGTAGGTTTGCAGATTCACAATATGTTAGATGTACTAGTGGTGTTTTTGCTCCTGATTCTGATGCTAAAAGTATTTTCTGAAGGACAATAGGATAAATGCAGAGATTTTAAATGTCAATACAATATTGACATTTAATGTCAATAAATACATTGCAATAATAATGTCATTGCATTCCTTATTTGTTGATGTCAGGGAAAGTCAAGCTGGGGCAGCTGATACCTTACTATCAATCTCACAGACTTTCATTCAACGATTATTGATTCATTCTTTTGAGCTTGAGTTGTCTTGCAGAGTTCCCTATTAAAATGTAAATGCCCCTAGGTAAGGAATCTTACCTTAAACCCTTATGAGGTAACACTGTCTGTCAGTGTCTGTAGGAAAGGGACCATGTTAGATGTAACTTAGGGTAAATAGGAGGAAACCAAAGTGGGACTACTTTCTCCATTCTACCTAGGGCTAACTCATTTCAAACTCAGGATTTCTGAAGTACGATGGCCATGTCTACTCCTTCTTACAGTAACCACAATAAATGTTTTGTTCAATTGTCAATATTCTATTTGTGGTTATTGCCTTGGATATCTATTGGGCCAAACGGATTTGAGGCAGTTTCATTTTTTAAAAGGGATTTTTAGATAAGTGAGTTTGCCAACAAGTATATAAATACCTTTGGCTTGATCAAATTTCTGACATTGTGTTGGCATTTTGTCCATCAGTTTGGGATGAAAAATGTGTACTACTTGAACTTGGAGGACCTGTAAGTAGGTTCTCCATATTGATCTCAGACTTTGAAAGGCAAGATGTTAGGTATCACCATCATTCAAATGAGAGAGAGAGAGAGAGAGAGAGAGAGAGAGAGAGAGAGAGAGAGAGAGAGAGAGAGAGAGAGAGAGAGAGAGATTGATTCTGAATTACAACCTTAGTTCACTGGTTCTTTTGCTTTAAAGAGATGTAATGTAAAGTCCCAAAGAATCAGATTGCTTGAAGAATGGAGTGTGTTGGTTGGCTAATTGAATGTTATAACAAGCTAGTGATTAAGAAGTGAAGTCACTGTGTTTCAACTTTTGTTGAATAATTTACTTAAAAATATTTGTGTGCTTCTTAAAATGGGTTATCCTACTTCCAATCCTTGACATTTCAGGATATAGGAAAAATAATTAATCTTTTTTGAAGATGAAGGATCTTGTGCTTCAAGATCATCATATTAAATGTGAATACTCATTGTATAGGAACATACATGAAAAATGTATAAGCAATTTGGCTGATTCCAGGATGTCCACCAGACTCAAAATTCCTATTGTTATATTAATTTCTTGTTACTTTCTGCTAAAGGCAGAGAATTAAGAATTTTGGCTAATGGAAGGTCCATTTGGTTGGGCTCTAATTTATCAAAGTTTTAAATTATTAATTTGAAGTTTTTATTTTAGTAATATGATAAAATTTGGAGAAACATGACTCTAGGTCAATAAATGAGTGAACAAACATTTTATGGACTGCGTGCTAGGCTCTAGGGTGGGGGTGACAGTCTAGGTGGGGTGTACAGGAAGTTTATAGTTTGGTTGGGGAAACAAGACATAAGTACATGGGCCTATGAACATTGTTCAAGTGGAGAGGGTGCTGGATTTGGAGTCAGGAGAACTACGTTCCAATCCTGGCTCTGCTGCTTATCACCTATCTAACATTGGACAAGTCACTAAATTTCTAGTTTTCTTTTCTCTAAAATAGATTGAACCAGACAACCTTCTAAGGCCCTGTCCAATTTTGATGATTTTTATTGTCCAGTAAGCTATTTTTTAATCTATAATAATATGGCCTAAATAATGGTAGAAGATAATAATAGAAGAGCTGTATTATGCTGTAGCACCAGATCCATTACCAAATGAATACTATTAGCAATAAATGCTATGCATTCTGAAGAGATGGCTGGGGTGTGGCAGGGATTCATGGAAAAAGATGATGAGTTGCATTTAGAAGGATACTTAGATAGATGGATATGAGAATCAAGTGCATTCCAGGAAAGGGGGAATGGCATAAGTATTTCTTTCTTTTATTTTCTTTTGCCTTCTTGAAAAAAATGGTTATAGGAACTCAAATAATAAGGACAAGATTTATAGTGTCTTGGAATCCTGTCTATCACGCATTGTATATCCTGGGGCAAGATCTTCCTTAGACTCATAGAATCTCAGGATTGGAAGGGATTTTAAATTCTCTAGTTCAACCCATACCTAAAGAGAGGTCTTCTTGAGAATATCCATGTCATGTGATTATATAACTTTCTCTTGAATACCTCCAGTTATGGGGAACTTACTACCAAATGAGATAACAATTTCCACTTTTGGAAAGCTCTAATTTTTAGCAATGTTTTTCTTCTTATATTGAACTGAGATCTGCCCCTAAGAATATTCCAGCAATTGCTAATTGTTCTCCTTTATGGGGCCAAATGTAACATGTCTTTTATTTGACTATTTTTCTAATATATTTCTTTTATCAGTTCTCTGATAAGGATGTTTACTATCCTTATAATCAATTATGAATGCTTACAATTTATTGCCTCAGGTGGTAAAGTTTTCAGATCTTCTCCCTATCATAATCATTTTCTTCTGATCATATTCTAGCACATAAGTGAATGTACTTTCTGAATACCCAGAAGTGAAAACAATATCCTAGACATGGCTTGATGAAGGCAGTGTATACTGAGACTATAATCTCCCTTTCTTTAGATACTATGAGTCTATGAAAGCAGTCTATTCTCTCATGGGCTTCATGAACTATCATATTTGACTTATGAAATTGTGAATCTTTTGGGATCACATTGTTCCAAGATTTATATCCATGTATCATCACCAAGAAAATATAAAGATTAAAGATATGGACTTTTATAAAAGAAAAGAAAAATATCAATGTATAAAAATAGTAACTACTTTTTTGTAGTGTCAGAGAATTAGAAACTGAGAATATTCCTACCAGTTGGAGGATGGCTAAACAAAACACATGATATATGAAAGTAATAAAATACTTTTGGGTCACAGAAAATGGAAAAGGGATGGCATTAGAGAAATTTGGGAACATTGATGCAGAGAAAAAAGTATTGGAAGCAAGCAGCTTAGGATCATTGAAAATATCACACAAATTTTATTTTATTTTTTTATTTTATTTTTTATTTAACTTTTTACATTCATTCTCACAAAATTTTGGGTTCCAAATTTTCTCCCCTTTCCTCCCCTCTCCCCACCCCCGAGCATTCTAATTTTCCCTATCACCAATCTGCCTGCCCTTCTATCATCCCTCCCTTCCCTTGTCCCCATCTTCTCTTTTGTCTTGTAGGGCCAGATGACTTTCTATGCCCCATTACCTGTATTTCTTATTTCCTAGTAGCAACAACAATACTAAACAGTTGTTCCTAAAACTTTGAGTTCCAAATTCTCCCCATCCCTCCCTCCCCACCTTCCCTTTGGGAAGGCAGGCAATTCAATATAGGCCCTATCTGTGTAGTTTTGCAAATGACTTGGATAATAGTTGTGTTGTGTAAGACTAACTGTTATTTCCCTCCATCCTATCCTGCCCCCCATTGTTTCTATTCTGTCTTTTGATCCTGTCCCTCCCCAAGTGTTGACTTCAAACTGCTCCCTCCTCCCATTGCCCTCCCTTCCATCATCCCCCACCCTTGCTTATCTCCTCCTCCCCCACTATCCTGTATTGTAAGATAGGTTTTCATACCAAAATGAGTGTGCATTTTATTCCTTAGTTTAATTGAATGTGATGAAGGTAAACTTCTTGTTTTTTTTTTCTCAGCTCTCCTCTTTTTCCCTCCATTAAAAAGTCTCCTGCTTGCCTCTTGAATGAGAGATAATTTACCCCATTCCATTTCCCCCTCTTTCCTCCCACTACATTTCTCTCTCATCATTTACCTTAATTTCTTTTAAGATATGGTCCCATCCTATTCAATTCACTCTGTGCTCTCCGTCTCTGTGTGTGCGTGCATGTGTGTATGTGTGCACACATATACATGTGTGTACATGTGTGTGTGTAATCCCACCAACTACCCAGATACTGAAAAATTTTAAGAGTTACAAATATTGTCTTTCCATGTAGGAATGTAAACAGTTCACTTTTGGTAAGTCCCTTATGACTTTTCTTTGCTGTTTACCTTTTCATGCTTCTTCTCATTCTTGTGTTTGAAAGTCAAATTTTCTTTTCAGCTCTGGTCTTTTCATCAAAAATGCTTGAAAGTCCTCTGTTTCATTGAAAGACCATATTTTCCCCTGAAGTATTATACTCAGTTTTGCTGGGTAGGTGATTCTTGGTTTCAGTCCTAGTTCCTTTGACTTCTGGAATATCCTATTCCATGCCCTTTGATCCCTTAATGCAGAAGCTGCTAGATATTGAGTTATCCTGATTGTATTTCCACAATACTGGAATTGTTTCTTTCTAGCTGCTTGCGATATTTTCTCCTTGACCTGGGAATTCTGGAATTTGGCCACAATGTTCCTAGGAGTTTCTCTTTTTGGATCTCTTTCAGGCGGTGATCAATGGATTCTTTCAATACTTATTTTGCCCTCTGGTTGTAGAATATCAGGGCAGTTTTCCTTGATAATTTCATGGAAGATGATGTCTAGGCTCTTTTTTTGATCATAACTTTCAGGTAGTCCCATAATTTTTAAATTGTCTCTCCTGGATCTATTTTCCAGGTCAATTGCTTTTCCCATGAGATATTTCACATTCTCTTCCATTTTTTCATTCTTTTGGTTTTGTTTTGTGATTTCTTGGTTTCTCATAAAGTCATTAGACTCCATCTGTTCCATTCTAATTTTGAGAGAACTATTCTCTTCAGTGATCTTTTGAACCTCTTTTTCCATTTGGGTAATTCTGCTTTTGAAAGCATTCTTCTCCTCATTGGCTTTTTGAAGCTCTTTTGCCAATTGAGTGAGCCTATTTTTCAAGGTGTTATTTTCTTCAGCATTTTTTTGGGTCTCCTTTACCAAGGTATTGACCCATTTTTCATGCTTTTCTTGCATCTCTCTCATTTCTCTTCCCAGTTTTTCCTCCACCTGTCTAACTTGCTTTTCAAAATCCTTTTTGAACTCTTCCATGGCCTGAGTCCACTGGACATCCACCTGGGGTGTCTGGGATACAGAGGCCCTGCCCTCCACGTCTTTCCCTGATGCTAAGAATATTTCCTCTTCATCAGAATTGAAAGGCAGGAACATCTGCCCCCCCATCAAAATAGCTCTCTATGGTCTTATTTTTCTTCCCTTTTCTGGGCATTTTCCCAGCCAGTTACTTGACTTCTGAGATTCCTCTGCACCCCCGCCTAGATCCGCCCAGGTAGTGCTTGGGGTCTGAGATTCAAATGCTGCTTCCCAGTCTCAGGGCTATCCGTGGTGGGAGCGGCTGCTATTCAATGTAAGCTTAAGTTCTGGTGCTTGGGTGGGGGCAGGGCCGCCTCCTAGGCTCAGTTCCCTCAGGCGCTTTATGCAGAGACCTTCAGTAATGGAGCAGGTGGGGGCAGGACGGTCTCCCAGGCTCAGCTCCCTCAGGGGGTTTATGCAGAGACCTGAGCTTCTGCCTGCCTACTTGGGGAGTTCCAGGCCACTGCCGCTGCCTCCGCCACTTCCTGCTCCTACCTTTGCCTCTGCAGCTGCCTCCCGAGGGGGCCTGAGTCATGAAGACACCCCGCTCCCCTCTCGGCCAGCCCAGATATCTCTCTCAGAGATATCTGACCTGTAGCGCCTGTGGGCGGAGGGACCTTCCCGGCCACCGGAGGTTCTGTCCCTGAAGTCTGCTTGGATCTGTTCCTCTGGGGCCTCCCGGCCAGGGCAGCACTGGGGTGCGCTCCGCTTTCCGGGGTGCGATGGAGCCTGGGGATGGCTCTCCAGGGCTCTCTGGAATGGAAGTCTTTTCCACTGTGCTTCTGCGTGCCTTGCAGTGATCCAGAATTTGTGGGGAGTTCTTTTTGTAGGAAATATATGGGCTGTGGGTTCGGAGCTAGCATATGTGAGTCTTTCTACTCCGCCATCTTGGCTCCACCCCCCACAAATTTTAAAATATAATACAACCCAATATCCATTAAATTCTGGCTCAATCTGTATTGAGTAAATCTCAAGTTTATAAGAGTTTCTTCCTTCTTTCCTCCCTTTTATCTACATTCCTTCTAAGTCTCCCCCCGCCTCATGCCCATAATGGATTATCTGCTTAACTTTATATTATAATCTGTGCATTATCTATGCTTCATACACTTCATTTTTTCCTGTATGTGTTACTAGACTAATTTTGTTTGAGTGAATTTTGAAAAGGTCCTATAGTGTTCTATTATGCTAGATGCAGTCAGGAGGATGTCATCAAAGATGCATGGCAAGAATATGTAGATTGTAAAAGTGCTACCTTTTAACTTGAACACAAAAGTAGCATCATAAGAGCATAGATTTAGAGTTGGGAGGGACCTTAGAAGTCACTGGATCCAACTTCTTTATTTTAACAGATGACAAAACTAAGGATGTAGGTGACTTACACACCTAGGATCACATATCTAGGGAAAGAGGGAAGATTTGAACTCACATCATCCTGACTTGAAGCCCAGAATTCTATCCCTTGAGTCAAGTAGCATTAAAGACATTAAGGAGTTCATAATAAAAAAATGAAGTGGGATTGTCATGCAGGACATCTGAATGATGAACCAAATAAGCCAGGTAAGCACTGGTATCCATGAAATATTAAAAGAACTTGAAGAAGGACTTACATATGCTGGGGGGATACTCCATGGAAGACTTAATAGAAAGATATGAACAAAATTTGCACAAGAAGAGAAAGCTAATGAGCCCTCCAAATTATGATGAACTATTGCAATATAGGTATGTATACCTGAAGTCTATTAAAAAACAACAATCCAGGGTGTTTTTTTTACATGAATTAAGTGAAACTCTGTGTTAATATAGCTACTGACTTTTAGATTTTATCTTTTTAAAAAAGTATATAATTTATTTTTCAGTTTTCAACATTGACTTCCGTAAGAATTTGAATTCAAAATTTTTTTCCCATTTCTCCCCACCCCCACCTCAGGAGAGCATGCACCCCATCCACCCCTTCCTCCCATCTGTCCTCCCTTCTATTGCCCACCCTTCTTCTATTCCCCTTCCCCTGTATTTTTCTGTGGCGGCAAAATAGATTTCTTTACTCCATTGCCTGTGTATCTTAATTTCCAGTTGCATGCTAAAACAATTTTTAATATTCATTATTGAAGCTTTGAGTTCTTCCCTTCTTCCCTCTCCACCCACCCTCATTGAGAAAACAAGCAATTCAATATGGATTATATATATGTAACAATGCAAAGCACTTCTATAATAGTTATGTTGTAAAAGACTAACCACATTTCCTTCTGTCCTATCTTGCCCTCCATTAATTCCATTCCTCCCTTGACCTGTCATCCCACAACAGCGTTTGCTTCTGATTATCCCTTTCCCCAATTTACTGTTCCTTCTATTATCTTCTCTCTCCTATCCCCTTCCTCCTTGCCTTCCTGCAGGGTAAAATAGATTTCCATATCCAATTGAGTGTGTGTTATTTCTGCCTTAAGCCAAATCCCGTGAGAGTAAGGCTCACTTACTTCCTTTCATCTCCCCCTCTTCCCCTCCATTGTAAAAGCTCTTTCTTCCCTCTTTTATGTGAGATAATTTGCTACATTCTACCCCTCTGTTTCTCTTACTCCTACTACATCCCATTCAACAGTAAATTTTTTTTTAGGTATTTTCCCTTCATATTCTTACCCTGTACCCTCTGTCTACGTGTGTGTGTGTGTGTGTGTGTGTGTGTGTATACATATATACACACAGTTTGGTTCTATATATATGTATGTATACACACATACACATATACACACATTCACACATATACCCATGTACATATACATACCTACACATACATACTTACACATATATCATATATATATATACACATAAATACTCATACATACTATGTATGTACATATATGTTAGGGTAGTATATATGTTAGGTAGTTAGAGGGAATGTATATACACATGTATATATGTACATGTGTATATACATTCCCTCTAACTACCCTAATACTGAAAAAGGTCTCATGAGTTACAAATAACATCTTTCCATGTAGGAATGTAAGCAGTTCAACTTTAATGAGTTCCTTAGGGCTTCTCTTTCCTTTTTACCTTTTCATGTTTCTCTTGATTCTTGTATTTGAAAGTCAAATTTTTTTTATTCAGCTCTGGACTTTTCAACAAGAATGCTTGGAAGTCCTCTATTTCATTGAAATTCCATTTTTTTCCCTAAAGTATTATATTCAATTTTGCTGGGTAGGTGATTCTTGATTTTAATCTTATCTCCTTTGACCTCTGGAATATCATATTCCAAATCCTTTGATCCCTTAGAGTAGAAGCTAAATCCTGTGTTATCCTGATTGTATTTCCACAATACTTGAAATTTTTCTTTCTGGCTGCTTGTAATATTTTCTCCTTGACCTGGGAACTGTGGAATTTGGCTACAATATTCTTAGGAGTTTTCCTTTTGGGATCTCTTTCAGGAGGTGATCAGTGAATTCTTTCCATTTCTATTTTACCCTCTGGTTCTAGAATATCTGGGCAGTTTTCCTTGATAATTTCATGAAAGATCATGTCTAGGCTCTCTTTTTGATCATGGTTTTCAGGGAGACCAACAATTTTTAAATTTATCTCTCCTGGATCTATTTTCCAGGTCAGTTGCTCTTCCAGTGAGATATTTCACATTTTCTTTTTTTTTATGTTTTGGTTTTATTTTATAATTTCTTGGTTTCCCATAAAGTCATTAGCTTCCATCTACTGCATTCTAATTTTTAAAGAACTATTTTCTTCAGTGAGCTTTTGAACTTCTTTTTCCATTTGACCAGTTCTGTTTTTTAAAGCACTCTTCTTCTCATTGGCTTTTTGGATCTCTTTTGCCATTTGAGTTAATCTATTTTTAAAGGTGTTATTTTCTTCAGAATTTTTTGGGTCTCCTTTTGCAAGATGTTGACTCACTTTTCATGATTTTCTTGCATCTCTTTCATTTCTCTTCCAAATTTTTCCTCCACCTGTCTTACTTGATTTTCAAAATCTTTTTTGAGCTATTCCATGGCCTGAGACCATTGCATATTGTTTTTTTGGAGGTTTGGATGCAGACAAAACCCTTGACCTTGTTGTCTTCCTCTGATGGTATACTTTGCTCTTCCTCATCCAAAAGGGTGGAAGAAAATACATTTTCACCAAGAAAGTAACCTTCTATTGTCTTATTTTTTCCCCTTTGGGGGCATTTTCCTAGCCAGTTACTTGACTTTTGATTCCTTTGTCAAGTAGAGGGTATACTACCCTAGGCTTCAGAGGTTTTGTACAGCTGTTTTCTGAGATATCTCTAGGGACTTGTAAGTTCTCAGTTCCTCCAAGGTGGCACATTCAAGGGAGAGAAGTTTACTCCTCTCCTGGCCTGTGCTGTGGGCTGTGAGCAAGCACAAGCATTCTTTTCTGCTCTGCAATTGCCAATAGCATTCCCTCTCCACAGTCACCACCAACTCCACCAAGCCAGTTCTCCTTCTTACCCTAGGACCACCATTCAGAACTGAGACCCAGGACAGCAGCTTGGTTTTCCCAGGATCTTTAGGCCAAGGGCTCCCAAAGTGGCCTCTGCTGCTGCCCTGGGGCTGGGGCTGGGGCCAGACCTAGCTCCACTCTCGCCCAGGTGACAGAGCTTTCTTACTGACCTTTGAAGATGTCTTTGCCTTTTGCAGGTTGAGAAGTCTGGGAACTGCAGCAGCTGTCCATGATTCCATGCCCTGAAGCCTGCTCCAGTCCTGTCTGTGCAGTTCAGTCCAGGTTAGGCTGTGCTCCGCTCCAAGCCTGGTGTGATAGACCTTTCCTGTTGGCCCTCCAGGCTGTTTTGGCCTGGAAATCTGTTTCACTCTGTCATTTTGTGGCTTCTGTGCTCTGTAATTAGTTTAGTCATTTTTTACACATATTATATGGGGTATGGGAGTGAGCTAGAGCAGGTCCATCCTTCTACTCCACCATTTTGGCTCTACCCTCTTTAGATTTCATCTTTAGGTTTATCCCAGTTAGAAGAACAGAGGTTAAGCAGGCCCAGATAATGGGTTTTGTCTTTAAAGAGTGATATCTTCTGCAACCCAAATTATACTTACTGAAGTTTCAGGCATTTCTTAGGGAATGCCTATGCATTTTTTAGTAGACAGGCTTTTATGGGACTATTCCTAAAGGGAAGATAATAATGAATAGACTACAGTTTACCAAACCTACTCTGAATCTGCCAAATCCACCTTCTTCTTACTGAATGGACCTCCCTGAGGAATTATCTATTTAACCTACTTTTTTCTTCACACAATCTTGCAAGGCCCATCCTAACTACAAAATTACAAAACCTTATAGCTGGAAGAGATCTTCAATCACATCTAGTCTTACTCCATCATTTTATATCAGTTAATTTTTCTGAAATAGGGGACCTATGTAGGGGATTTGTGAAAGATAGGTTTGTAAAGATATATTTGGACCAGATTGAGTGGGTGAGAATCTTAAATGGAAGACTAATGTACCTAGTCATTAAAGACTGGTTTGAAGGAGGAAATGATATGATGAAAGCTGTGTTTTAGAAAAATCAATCTGCTGGCAAAAGAATTACAGAAGAGAGACTAGAGTCACAGAGACTAAAGGGCTATTGTAACAACACAGATATAAGATAATAAAGATCTGAACTATGGTGATAGTGACAAGAAAGGAAGAGACAGATCAAGATCCTTTACCTTTTATGTCTGATATATCCTTTTGGAA
Organism: Bettongia penicillata ogilbyi; assembly: GCA_023548195.1. Classification (NCBI taxonomy): domain Eukaryota; kingdom Metazoa; phylum Chordata; class Mammalia; order Diprotodontia; family Potoroidae; genus Bettongia; species Bettongia penicillata. The sequence continues at coordinate 7,222,141 of JAJHZJ010000410.1, read as the reverse complement.
GTCTGATGAAACCTATGGACCTCTTCTCAGAATATTTTTTAATTTTTTTCAACTAACAAAATTTTATTTTCTCTCCCTATTTCTCTCCCCACTATTGAAAAAAATAAAAACCAAACCAAAATCCTGGAAAGAAATATGAACCATATAATTTTGACTTTGGTTATATTCAGAAATACGTATCTCCTGCCCATTACATTTCTGTCAGGGGGTAGGTAACATTCTTCTTCGTTAGCCCTCTAGCCTGCAATGATCACTTAAGTCTTTTAAAGCTATTTATTTTTTATCATATTATTGTATAAATTGTTTTAGGTTTTCAGCATTTTTTTGTTGTCTCATGGAGTCCTCAACTTCTATTTGTTCCATACTAAGTTTCAAGGAGTCTGTTGCCAATTCTCTTTCCAAATTTTTAAAAAATGTGCCATGTGCCCAGGCACTGTTCTAAGTGAGCACTGGGAATACGAAGAAAGGCAAAAACAAAGCCTCTGCTCTCAAGGAACTCCCATTCAAAATGGGGAGGCAGCATGCAAATCAATGTCTACTTACATGCTACAGACAGAGTAAGCAGAAGGCAATGTGAGAGGAAAGGGAATGGGAAGGATGAGAGGAAGGATTAGGAAAGGCTTTGAATACCTTTCAATAGCCCTTTTGCCACTGTTCTATCTGAATTGCAAAGGGAGCAATTATCTGTTCTCCTGTATCCAGATTCATACTTAATTTAAACATAATTGTCTTTGTGATAATACCATTCAAAACTAATTCCACTAGAAAGCTTATTTTGACATTTAATTTCATGTTCTCTCTCTTAAAGCTTAAGATTGCCATCAAACTTTAGGAATCTGGGTAAGAAGAAGAGTTTTGCAAGAAAATTAAGTAGCCTTTGGCTGGCTCTCCATCTCTCTCTCTCTCTCTCTCTCTCCTCTCTCTCTCTCTCTCTCTCTCTCTCTCTCTCTCTCTCTCTCTTCTCTCTCTCTCTCTTTCTCTCTCTCTCTCTTCCTTCCTCCTTCCCTCCTTCTCTCTTTTCCCCCCACTTCTCTCTCCCCACTCCTTCTCTCCCTCCCTACCCCTCTTTCGCTCTTTCCCCTCCCCTCCATAAACAACTCCAGATGCGACAAGTCTTATCCTTTCTTTTTTCTTCCTTGAGTAGTAGGTCAGATTTTGCCTCTAGCATTATCATCCTTGTTCACATTTTTCATACTTTATGGCCAGCTGATTGTAATAGCTTTTTATTTAGGCTTGATTGTCAGGAAAAGTTAACAATAGAGAAATACAAAAGTGCAGCAAGTTTACTCTTTGAGGTCCTCCTTCCCTTGTACTTCCTTGATGACAGTATCTTATTAATCCTTTCTACATTCTCTTGTGTGCCTCTGTTGTTCTAATATTTGCAAAACACCTTGTTCATCAGACTGTTCTCCTGTTCAGAAATTCATAATGTCTACTTCATCAATTACATATTCTTCAGCCTGGCTTTTAAGGTCTTTCCTCCATATTCTGACCCCTCCTCATCTAGTTACTCTTTTTTTCTGAAATAAGTTCTCTCTGTTCTAAGCAGGAAAAGGTGTATCTTTCCCATAGATCATCTTGTTCTCCTTCCTCCATACCTTTGCCCATCTTATTGCCTTTGTCTGGAGTATACTCCCTTTCCTATCCACTTATCAAGACCTATTCACAGGAACATTTGAATTGCCACACTAGATCAGACCATCATCTCTCCAGTCCACTATTCTTTTTGCCAAGAAACCTTGAGGTATATGTCATAATGAGAGCATGATTGTCTTCCTTTATGTCAACATTTACAGTAAAGTATATTCTTAATTCTTTTAGTATCATTTATATGTCTGGCATTTATTAATTTAATCACACACTTTTGGAAGCCATTTATATTTGTAGCCTTCTGACTATTACCAGTTATGGGTAATGATGCCAGGAAACTTAATGATAGATCTTTAACTTAAACTGATATGATGAATTAGGGAGAAAGGAAAGCATCCCAGGTGAGGGCAACAACATATACACAAAGAACTTTGTTGGAAATTTTGTTGGAGATGAAATTTGTTGGAGATAAGCTTCACCCATCATAGTATTGTGTTATGTTCCACTTAGAATTTCTCAAGGGAAGGGAACATGTCTCTGGAATCTATCCTCACTAATAAATTCGTCGCTGTCTTGGTCAATCATGTTGAAATCCGTTGGCATGACTGAATTTGTGATTAACTTCCTGTATATACTGCAGGCATGATATGCAAAATTTAAAAAAGATCCTCATCATTCAATTGTTTCCTATCAAGCACTGAAAATGACAGATTCTCTATTGATGATGGAATATGTGTATTTCCTTCCCATTAATCTCACTGTTTAAATACAGATAGGTAAGATACTGTGCTAAGTAAGTGAGCACTGGGGATATGAAGAAAGGCAAAAACAAAGCCTCTGCTCTCAAGGAACTCCCATTCAAAATGGGGAGGCAGCATACAAATCAGTGTCTATTTACAATGTCTACTTTATGAAAATAGAAAACCAAGCTTTCTCTATTATGTGATAGGAAGATGGACTTTGGTTTAGGTGTTATTAGTTTGCATGTCTGTTTTCTGGATCCTCTGAGGGAAATTTAGGAAACCTGGGATTAACTATTGTCTAGGAAGCGGCTGATTATATCCACTTGAAAAGTTTGGTGACACTCGATGTTTTTTACCTTGTCTTGGCCATTGTTGTTGGGAAATGAAGGGAAAGAATGTCACTGGTTTTCTAAGCAGAAACATTGCAGAAACAAATGTCATTTGAAAGTAAAAGCCTTTTTTTATAGCAAAGATCTTGTGCTAGAGAGGAGAGGGTGGTATTACCCATGAATGTGTTAAATTAATTTTCACTTACAAGGGTAACCCATAATTCTCATAGGCTTTGGTTGGACTTAATGTTTTCCTGTCTTCTAATGGACAGTAATTGAGAAGGATCCATCATCTAAATTATCCCTTAGTTCAGGACATCACTTAGAAAAATGGGACTATAAAATGGTTTCTCCATGGAAAGAATCAATCTGTGGGAGCAGGTGGGTTTCAAGATGAGACTCATTTAACTTTTGTCTTCTGTATGTCATATAAAGCTGTTTGGGGGAATTTGGAGAAAGATCACATTCCAAGTAAATTTGTACTCCTTTCTTTCTCTCTCCTGTGCTTTCTGCATACTTTGTTTTCACATATCTACAACATTTAGCAAATTCTGCCTTGCATTTTGTACATATCATAGTTTGCCTGTTAGATTGTAAGGTTCTTGAGGGCAGATGCTGGGTTTTCTTCATCTCTATACTATCCCTCACTCCAGTGCCTAGAATAGTGTTTTGATCAACAAGTGTTCAATAGATATTTGTTGAACTGATCATAGATCATGAATAAGGATAACAGAATCTGAGAGCTGGAGTAGATCTCAGAGATTATCTAGCCTATTAACCCTTTCCATAAATTCTCTGGAGAACGGCCATCTAACTTCTGCTTGTAGAACTCCAGTGATGGAGAACTTATTATCTCATGATCTAGACTCTTTAGGACTGTTTTGATTGCTTGGAAGTTATCTCTAGATTGAATTATGTCTCTCAGCAACTTTCATGAATTGATCTTAGTTCTACCTTCTGACAGGGGTATAGGATGTGTTCAGGGAGGATGCGATGGCTGCTGAGCCCTTTTTGGGACTCTTTCCACCTTTGATGTTCACCTGTTCCACCCAATTCTCACCTGTGGCTTCAAGAAGCTGCAACGTGTGCAGCAGCCACATCCCGGTAAACCGTTTTGGCAGATGGGCCAAGCCAAGGGGCCTCAAACCCATTGGTGAGTTAGGGGGGTGTCTAGCTCAAGCATGTGAAGACTTCCTCTGGTGGAATGGGCAGATGAGAACAATTTGTTCCAATGGCCATGAAGGCAGCTGAAGCAGGTGAGGTGGAGCGCTTAGAGCTTGGTTAGACACCGAAGATGCCAAGGTCATTCACTACAGCCTGAGCCATCACCAGTTGCCTTTACTCTGTCCTGCCACTGGACTATGATGGCTCTGGAGGACAGAGGCTGATGACTTTGTGCAACTCTGCCTCACTTAAATCCAATTTACACACAAATCAAAAGACATCACCCATACCATGTTACTATTATGCCTAAAAGTCCTGTGGTGACAAATGATGGAGCAACAGGTGTGGATACTCTAGGAGTTGTAGTCACAACCCTGTACACAGGCAGCCCAGGGTCATTTCTCACTGGAAGCAGCAGTGGGACTCAGCAGCCCCAGGGTTTTAAGCAGCCTTTTAAGGATTGCATTCTCACCTCCTGGTATGAGGAAGGGACTACAAAAGGTACCCTAAACATTTTCTGCTCACCCAACCCTGGCCTGATTACCAAGGCAGGAGGGGAACCACACTATGTGGTCGAAACACAAAAAATGTACAAAATGTACAAAACATCTGCAAAGATGATTCCACTCACCATTGGCACATGGAACATGCACCCAATTATAGATAACACAAAATCCAGTAGACCTGAAAGATGAACTACTCTTGTTTCAAGAGAACTCCACAGGTATTGCATCCAAATAGCAGCCCTGAGTGAAACAAGGTTGGCAAATGAAGGCCAGATTACTGAAGCTGGAGCTGGATACACATTTTTCTGGAGTGGGTGCAGTGAAGGGGAGCACTGTGAAGCTGGCATGGGTTTTGCAATCAAAACTAATCTAGTCAGCAACTGATATGCCTGCCAAAAGGAGTGAATGACAGGCTCATGACAATGCGATTGCCACTCGCAGGAAAATGCCATGCCACCATCATCAGTGTCTATGCTCCCACCATGGCAAACCCTGTCGTGATAAAAAAAAATTTTTATGAAGACCTAGAGACCCTTATCATCAATGTGCCAAAAGAGGACAAGCTTGTAATTATGGGTAACTTTAATACTAGAGTAGGTTCAGACTACCAGACTTGGCAGGGAGTCCTAGGGAGGAATGGAGTTGGAAACAGCAACAGCAATGGTCATTTGCTGCTGAAGACTTGTGCATTGCATGACCTTCTTATCACGAACGCTGCTTTCCATTTACCTAAATGCAATAAAACTTCATGGATGCACCCTCACAGAAACATTGGTATCTAATAGACTATGTGTTTGTAAGGGGAAGAGACAGACAAGATGTGAGAGTGACAAAGGCAATGTGTGGTGCAGAGTGCTAGACAGATCATAGACATCCTTTCCAAGCTAAATATTTGCATTCATCAGAAGTGCTGCCCCCACAGCAAAATGACTACCAAAAGATTAAATGTCAACAAATTGGAGCACTTCTCTGAGCATGAGCATTTTGATGCTAACTTGGAGGAAAAGTTGAGCCAGCACATAGCTGGCAACAGTGGAACAAAGAAGGAGCGGGCAGCTTTCAGAGATTTGGTGTATAGCATTGCATTTGCTCATTTGGGTCAGAACACTCGCAAACACCAAGACTGGCTTGATGAAAATGAAGGGGAAATTCAGGAGCTGCTAAATGAGAAAAGAGAACTCCACAGGATATACCAGAAGAATAGTTTATCCACCTCTAAGAAGGCGGCATTTAATTCCATCAAAAGCAAAGTACAAGCAAAGCTTAGAGAGATGCAGGATTCCTGGCTCAGTAAGAAGGCAGATGAAATTCAATTTTATGCTGATAGTAAAAATCCAAAGCGCTTTTATGATTCCCTGAAAGCTATTTATGGACCAAAAACCTATGGTGCATCACAACTACTCAGTGCTGATGGAGCCACATTGATTAGTGATAAGGACATGATCCTAGAGAGATAGGCTGAACATGTCCATCATGTTCTCAACAGACCATCATCAATCAATGCTGAGACCAGTAACTGTTTACCTCAGGTTGAAGCCAATCCCTCCTTAGCTGAACTTCCAATTGAAGAAGAGGTTTTGAAGGCCATTAGGCTCCTTTCATGTGGCAAAGCACCTGGTGCTGATTCTGTTCCAGCTGAGATTTACAAGATAGGGGGACCATTGCTCATACAAAAACTGACTGAAATTTTCCAGATTGTACGGCAAGAAGTTATCCCCCAGGAATTCAAGGATGCCTCCATTGTCCATCTGTCCATCTCTATCACAGGGTGGATTTCCCTCTTAGTCATTGCTGGCAAAATTCTTGCTAGAGTCCTCCTTAATAGGCTGATCCTTCACCTGGAAGATGGTCATATACCTGAGAGTCAGTGTGTCTTCAGAAAGGGCTGAGGAACAGTTCATATGGTGTTTGCTGCCTGACAACTCCAGGAGAAATGCAGGAGCAGAACACAGGGCTGTACACAATATTTGTAGATCTGACCAAGGCCTTTGACGCTGTTAGTCATGAGGGCTTATGGAAAATTATGTCAAAATTTGGTTGCTACAGTGGGATCTTGTATGCTTTATACCTTTCTGTCAACTGTGCAATGGTGAAGATGTGATCTCCTATTGAAAATCATCTGTGAAAGCCTATTACGTATTTTTATCAAGGGTAAATTTACTATATGCGTATAGATTATTCTCATAAAGATTTTACAGAGATGAGAAAACTGGCATATCAGTCTATAGTTGCCAATGTTCTCCTAATTGCCTTTCTTTGGTACTGTATGTTCCAATTATCTGGCATCTTTCCTGCTTGGATATATCTAGATCATTGCTTCCTTAACATTTTTCCAATTGTGTCACTTGCTAGAGGTTTTGTTCTGTGTCTACTTAGTCTGGCCAAGTTACTCTACATTTTACTTGAAGTACTGAAAAATACTGACCCATAATTAGACTGCCATCCACTAAACCCTCATATCTTTTTTTCCTCACATAAATACATTTAAATCCAAATATCCTTTATTTTGTACCTATACAGGTGATTTTTCTTTAATTTTGGCCCATCATTCTAGCCTATCAAAATCTTCTAGTTCCTAATTTTGTCATATAGCATATTAGCTTTTACTTCCAGGTTTGTATAATTTACAAATTTGCTAAGCATGCCATGTATATATGCTTTCATCTGCATACACATTCAGTCATGAAGAATGTCTCACAAAATTGGGCCAAGGACAGGCCCTCCAGATTAACCTTAATTGAAATGAATCTCATTGAATTCTTATCAAAGTTAGAAATCTTGCTAAAAGGAACAATTTCTATAGATTTATAATGAAAAAAAAAACACCCCAAAGTAACCCTTGTATATTTTGTAGAGCCCACTTACTTCTGTCTAGGTTTGCCTTAGAATGAATGTATGACTGGTGAATGTTGTTACCTGGATACCATGGGGAGAACAACTTGTTGTCAAATAGGCATGTATTTCTGCTTATTTTCTTTCGCTCATTCCATTTCCTCTGCCTAAAATGTCCTTTCTTCCCTGTGTTTGATTTCTACCTTATGCACCTACCATAATTCTACCATAACTTCTACCATAACACACCTACCACCTAGCTACATTTTTTTTATTCAGTCGTTTTATTCATGTTCAGCTGTTTGTGACCTGGGTTTTCTTGGCAAAGATACTGGAATGGTTTGAGATTTCCTTCTCTAGCTTATTTTCCATTTGAGGAAATTGAGGCAAATAGGTTGAAGTGACTTACCTAGGGTCACATATCTTGTAAGCATCTGAGGCCAGATTTGAAGTCAGAAAGATGAGTCTTCCTAACTCTAAGCCCAGTTCTCCAGGTTCTGCAACTTTCACTCAGCATCAGTTCATATAAGTCTTTCCAGGCCTCTCTGAAGTCTTCCTGTTCATCATTTCTTATAGCACAACAGTATTCCATTACGTTCATGTACCATAATTTATTTAGCCATTCTCCAATTGATGGGCATCCCCTTGATTTCCAATTCTTGGCTATCACAGAGAGCTGCTATAAATATTTTTGTACATATAGGACCCTTTCCCATTTGGGTCAAAGGGTATGCAGGTTTTTGTAGCGCTTTAGGCATAGTTCCAAATTGCTCTCCAGAATGGTTGGATCAGCTAGGGTGCACTACTTAATTAAGGTGCCAGCTACAGACTGCACTGTATTGTTCTTCCATTGCGCCTTTCATATTGCTCTGGTGCTCTCAACCCTCTTAGCTATTCTGATGGAGGGAAGAATCTATGCCATCCTTCTCCTGCATAGTTGTTTGTATGTGATCTTCCCCCTCTAGAAGTGGGAAAGGGAATAAAAGTGCTTTGCACATATTTGATTCTCAAAATAATCCAGTCAGCTCTGGTCTTCCTAGCTCTAGTCTCAGGATTCTATCCACTTCCACGCAGGTGCCTCATTAGACTGTGAATTCCTTGAGAACAGAGACTGTCTTTTGCCTTTTTTAAACATCCTCAGAATTTGGTAAGTGCCTGGTATACAGAAGGCACTTAATTGTTAATTGACTGATTGACTGTTTCTCTCACAGCACCTAACCCTGTTGTACTGACAGCTACAAAAAACAAAATTGGCACTTAGCACAGGCTTGGGTATATAATGAGAACTTCAAGAAAAAAAAGACTCATTAAAGGAAACAAACAAAAAAAGAAAATTAAGCAACTGTGCCAGGCCCTTTACAATTATTATCTAATTTAATCATCTTAGGTGCAATTGTTATCCCCGTTTTATAGCTAAGGAAACTAAGGCATGCAGATATTAGGTGACTTCTCCAGAGTTATATTGCCAGGCATTGTCTGAGGCTAGATTTGAACTCAAGTCTTCCTGACTCTAGGCCTAGCACTCTTATGTATCCACTTCACCACTTAGCTGCCAGCAACTGAGTGACTGGTTATTCTGTTGTTTTCTATGGACCTACATGGAGCTTTATATAATTATTTATTTTAAAGGACAGCTAGGCTAGATAGAGTGCTAGGCTTGAATTCAGGAAGACTCATCTTTGTGGGTTCAGATTTGGCTCAGGCACTTATTAGCTGTGTGACCTTGGGAAACCACTTATCCCTGTTCACCTCACCTACTCATCTGTAAAATGGGCTGGAGAAGGAAATGGCAAATCACTCCAGGATCTTTGCCAAGAAAACCCCAAATGGGGTCAGGAAGAGTCAGACACGACTGAAAAATGACCAGAAAACACAACATTAACTTCTTCTTTAACTTATTTCATATCTCTATCTCCAACTAGATTGGAAGCACCTTGACAGCAGGAATGCTACGTCCTCTCCTCAGATATTTCTCTTGTCTGCTCTTGTGCTGCTAGGTACACAACAGGTACCAAATAAATGTTAATGAAAGGTCTTTCTCTTTAGGGCACTGTAAATACATCACGCCCCACTTCTATATTTTAGGATCAGAATTCTAAGGCATTTTGTAATTTTGTGGTTGACAGCATCATATTTCAATAAAGGCACTGATGTCATGGCTACTTATGTTTAATTTTAATTTTTTATTGTTTTGCCATGACTCTGACATTGCCTAGTGTTATTCTTCTGGCTGCTTAAGTATGCATCCTCACATCCTATGATATCACAACTCATTAATCAGGGAGCAGGCTGGCTTGAATGAGATCACAATGTGGGATAATGCCAGTGTTCCTGAAGTCGGATTCACCAGGTGATTTCTTTTTTCAGTATGGTCACAAAAGAATGAATAGGAACACGATGTGATAACTCAGCCTTGAACAATTTATTCATTCTCTCTGGTCTTCAGTTTCCTTCTCTTTAAAATAAGGTGCTTGATTTCTAAAACTCCCTTCCAGTTCCAACAGCATATAAATCTATAAGCCTTGAGATAAGCTTAAAATATAATGTGTGGCTTTTATATGGTCATAGGTTCATCGATTTAGAGATGGAAGGGACGTTGGCTATAATCTAGTCCAACTGACTTATGCTATAGATCAGAAAATTGAGGTAAAGTGACATGTGTATGGTTAAATGGCAAGGTACTATGTGCACAAAGGTAGGAATGGCAGTTCTTCGACTCTAAATCCTATGCTTTTCCCTTTGTATCATCCTTAATAGTCTCTGTTGGAAAGAAAGGAGCTCAAGAGATAGCAATATATGTCTGTCTAGTAATATTTTAAGATCAGTTTATGTCCTAATAACAAGCAGTCATCGAATCTTAAGACTAATAGGAATTACTTTTTTAATTTCCATGATAAGGCTACAGAGTTTTATCCCCTTAAAATGCAATATATTTTCAATTCATATTTAGTATGCATGTTCAATTTCAATTCAACTTAATTCAACAAATTATCCTGGACTTGGAGTCAGGAAGGCATGGACTGTTCTGCCTCTGAAACTTGGACAAAACACTTATCCTTACTGAACCTCAGTTTCTTTATCTGCAAAATGGGGGTGATAATATAATTTACCTCACAGGGTTGTTGAATGGATTGAAGGAGATAGCATAAATCAATGGCTTTCAAGTTTTAAAACTTTACACAAATATAAATTGCAGCTGCTATTATTGTGATTGTTAATAATGTGTACAGAGTGCAGAGGAAGACAGAAAATGTAGATGAGACTTAGTCTTTGCCCTTGGGAGTTTTTGATACATTGGTACCTTAATTGCATGGCTTATATACCACTCTGTATAAATTTGCAAGCAATGGATTGGAGGATCTGATTTTAGGCATAGCATGCTTCATACATCAAGGATCAGAGATTTTGTTGGTGTTGGTATTTCCTCTTCTGAGGCAAATAACAGCTTCTCACTGATTTTATAAATTATCTTGAGAGAATTGTGCAGGAACAATTTATCACATTTTAGACAACTTGGTGAAGTTATTGCTTTGAACTGAGCTAATCTAGAACTCAGTAGACCCCTAATTATCAGTGGGGTTCATTTTTGAAAGCTTTTCCACTTGGGATAACTTGCCAGAGCTTGCATTCCACTGTCTTTAAGATCACAGGGTCATCTCAGTGCCAAGGTGAGGCATTGGAACATGATGTTAGCTCAGGCAGAGAAAGTTAAATAGAATAAAATGGATTATATTTCAGTTAAGTTTTATTTAGATTCTATATTTAGATAGGATAGACCTGAAATATGTAAGACTCATGTTAGCTTGATCAAGGCCTGAAGAAGTAGAGATCAAGCTATAGAGGAATTTTCCCCACACCTCTTTTTGTATTACTATTTCTGTTTTGTCCCCACCCCTCCTCCTTTGCTTGTTTTATTTTATTTTTTTATTTTTCACTCTAAGAAGTGGTCCTGGAAGGGCCTTGAGGGCATTGGGAGGAGAAGGGGCTATCATTGAGGAGATCCTGGCACTGAAGGACCAGTTGGGCCACCTTGTCAACTGACTGGGTAGAGAATCATAAAATTTCTTATCCAGTAGAATTCATCATCTTAAAACGAGGGCAACAGCACACTTCAATCAGCCACTCAATAAATATTTATCAATCACAAACGATTTGTTCAGCAGTATTAGGGGCTGTAGGAAAGTATAAGATATGGCTCCTGCCATCAAAGATTGTGCAAGTCCAGTTGCAGAAACAAGAGTAGTATAAAGAATTAGAGAACCATAAAGTCTCATTCTTAGGGCCCTATTCAAAAAGCAATAGAAATTCAGCGAAGGGAAATGTCTATTCATTGTGGGAACTTCAGCAAAGCCTTCCACATTGACAGTGTTGGAGGCCATATCAAGACCTGTAATTGTAGATCTTAGAACAGTGATTTCTATGAGATTATTTAGCTATTTGCCTCTGACAGTAAAGGGTGGAGCAGTTAATAGAGTATAATGCCCAGGGCCAGGAAGACAGATGTTTAAATCTAGTCTCTGATGCTCCCTACTCTTGTGATCATGGGGTAATCACTTCACTTCTTGAGACTTAGTTACTTATGTGTAAAAAAAAAAAAAAGCAGTGGGACCAGATGCCCTTTAAGGTCTCTTCCCTTTCTACGTCTATGACTCCATCATGCGTTCTTTCAGAAGCCGCATTTTGAGTAGCATTAGATCTATTTAACTTGCTTTGCATATATAGTTCTCTCACAGTATCATGGAACTGTAGAAGCTTAATGATGATGATAACTTTTTTTACATCATGATAATGATGATGGAGAGAAAGTCTATGTTAATTTAAGGTATTGCTAGAGATCTCAATAATGCAGCATACAATTCTTAACTAAATTTTTTTCCAGCAAAAATACTACTACAGAAAGAAAATAATCAAACCAGGCACAGTGGGAGCACTAGAAAAATGGGGTAAGAATAATTAACAATTAACAATAACAAACAATTAAAAAAACTGACTCTCTCTTAAATGTACCTTTATATACATTATCAGCCCTGAATGTAATGCTTCCTATGATCGACTCCATCAATCCAAATCTTTCCTACCCTTTCAAGCCCAATTTAAGTTCTCCCTAAAGGCTCCTATGACCATCTGCATCCACCTTTAAGTCTTTCTTTTCTAAACTCCTATAATCTTCATTTGTAATAATTCCCATTTTGTCACATCATTAAACAAATATTTATTGGGTGCCTATTGAGGGCATAGTACTTTCTAGGTGCTGCCATAAAATCAGAGATTTTAATGCTAGAAGGGGACCTTGGCAGACCGAAAAGTGGTATAAGAAATGAACTCTGCTTTCATAAAGCTAACAACTAGTTGGAAAGACACATTCATATGACATCTTAATTAACAATTCAAAAGCTAAATTTGTAATATGATCCATAAAAGAGATGTCACTTGGCAGTAGAGAATTAAGTACCAATCAGGAGATGCAGATAACAAGTGATACAAGTTTAGAAGAGGAGAAACTCAAGTACTGTTTTGTATTATTTAAATGCTTCACATTTATATTTCTCATCTAAATCATACTATAAATTCCTGAGGGCTAGATTGCCTTGAATTCTCCCAAAGTGCCTAGAAATGTGATCATTCTATATTCTCTAAATGTATAAATGGTTGGAGGAGTGTCTAGAGGAGACCAAAAATGAAAATTCATTTCTTTAATATTTTAAGTATATATACATATAAGTATATGCACATTTATTTATTGCCAAAACTTTTGCAACTAAATCTAGTGCTCTTATATGGAAATTTTCTTTTCTAGGAAACATGATATTGAAGGAGATCTACCGAAGTAAGTGAGTTCTCAGTCTGTATTTTATGGCGTTAAATTCTGGTTATATATCTAGTTTGCTGCATCATGTTGATCTTAGGGTTGGGAAGACCTGGATTTGAGTTCTACTTCAGAAACATTGAGAACAAAAGCTTTTCCCTCTTTTTATATCCCCAGTATTTACTAGAGTGCTTAGCATATATAGTAGAAACAAGATAAACGCTTGTTAACTTGATTTGAATCTAGTACACTGTTGTTCTCTAAGATTACAAATTGCAATGCAATTGCTGATCCCCGTGTGTTGAGGATGTTTCCTTAGTGGGGTGGTGCTCTACCATAGTGAAATCACAGGTCTAGTGAAAACAAAACAAAACTTTAGATACCCTCCCCACAAGATGAGGAAGATTATTCCATTACCTAGCAGGTATAGCATAAATATTAATGTAGACCTCTAAGAGAGAAAATTGATAGGTGTCTCAAGTATAATTTTAGAATTGCTTGCTTAATTGAAATCCACTTTAATGAATTCTAGATTTAAGGAATTTATGAGTTAAGCCACTAATATATTCTAGGAAACATCACCCTGAAACGTAGAATTTGGAAGTTCTATACCATCCTCCTGTGACCACCATTTTGTTTGCTGAATCCTTATCCTCCCAACAACTGGTTAATATCTGCTTCTTCCAGAGATGCCTTCCCTGATTTAGGATTTAGTAAAATCAAGCCAAAAAGCATCTATTAAGCTCTGCTTGTGTGTTAGGCATTGTACAAAGCCCTGGGAATACAAAGAAAGCACTACCCCCTACCCACTCCAAACAAAAATTTCCCAACAAACCCAAACATCAGATCCTGCTCTAATTTTTTTTTTTAATTAATTTATTTATTTAACTTTTTACATTCATTTTCACAAATTTTTGGGTTCCAAATTTTCTCCCCTTTTCTACCCTCCCCCCACCCCAATACCCCAAGCAATCTAATTTTCCCTATCTTCAATCTGCCCTCTCTTCTATCATCCCTCCCTTCTCTTGTCTCCATCTTCTCTTTTCTCCTGTAGGGCCAGATGACTTTCTATTCCTCATTAACTGTATGTCTTCTTTCCTAGTTGCAACAACAATACTAAACAGTTGTTCCTAAAACTTTGAGTTCCAAAGTCTCCCCATCCCTCCCTCCCCACCCATTCCCTTTGGGACGGCAGGCAATTCAATATAGGCCATATCTGTGTAGTTTTGCAAATGACCTCCCTGATAGTCGTGTTGTGTAAGACTAACTGAATTACCATCCCTCCTAACCTGCCCCTCATTGTTTCTCTTCTGTCTTTTGATCTTGTCCCTCCCCAACTGTTGACTTCAAATTGCTCCCTCCTCCCTTTGCCCTCCCTTCCATCATCCCCCCTCTTGCAATATCTCCTTCTCCCCCACTTTCTTATACTGTAAGATAGGTTTTCATACCAAAATGAGTGTGCATTTCACTCCTTCGTTTAGTCAGATGTGATGAGGGCAAACTTCTTGTTTGTTTTTTTTTCTCAGCTCTCCTCTTTTTCCCTCCACTAAAAAAATCTCCTACTTGCCTCTTAAATGACATATAGTTACCCCCTTCCATTTCCCCCTCTTTCCTCCCACTACATTTCTCTCTCACCATTTACCTTAATTTCTTTTAAGGTATGGTCCCATCCTATTCAGTTCACTCTGTGCTCTCTGTCTCTGTATGTGTGTGCATGTGTGTATGTGTGTGCATGCGTGTACATGTGTATGTGTGGTCCCACCAACTACCCAGATACTGAAAAGTTTTAAGAGTTAGAAATATTGTCTTTCCATGTAGGAATGTAAACAGTTCACTTCTGGTAAGTCCCTTAAGACTTCTCTTTGCTGTTTCCTTTTTCATGCTTCTTCTCATTCTTGTGTTTGAAAGTCAAATTTTCTTTTCAGCTCTGGTCTTTTCATTAAGAATGATTGAAAGTCCTCTGTTTCATTGAAAGACCATATTTTCCCTTGAAGTATTATACTCAGTTTAGCTGGGTAGGTGATTCTTGGTTTCAGTCCTAGTTCCTTTGCCTTCTGGAATATCCTATTCCACGCCCTTCAATCCCTTAATGTAGAAGCTGCTAGATCTTGGGTTATCCTGCTTGTATTTCCACAGTACTGGAATTGTTTCTTTCTAGCTGCTTGCAAGATTTTTTCCTTGAGTTGGGAGTTCTGGAATTTGGCCACAATGTTCCTAGGAGTTTCTCTTTTTGGATCTCTTTCAGGTGGTGATCGATGGATTCTTTCAATACTTATTTTGCCCTCTGGTTCTAGAATGTCAGGGCAGTTTTCCTTGATAATTTCATGGAAGATGATGTCTAGGCTCTTTTTTTGATCATGAGTTTCAGGTAGTCCCATAATTTTTAAATTGTCTCTCCTGGATCTATTTTCCAGGTCAGTTGTTTTTCCCATGAGATATTTCACATTCTCTTCCATTTTTTCGTTCTTTTGGTTTTGTTTGGTGATTTCTTGGTTTCTCATAAAGTCATTAGACTCCATCTGTTCCATTCTAATTTTGAGAGAACTATTAAATTCAGTGAGCTTTTGAGCCTCTTTTTCCATTTGGCTCATTCTGCTTTTGAAAGCATTCTTCTCCTCCTTGGCTTTTTGAACCTCTTTTGCCAGTTGAGTGAGCCTATTTTTCAAGGTGTTAATTTCCTCAGCATTTTTTTGCGTCTCCTTTACCAAGGTATTGACCCGTTTTCATGCTTTTCTTGCATCTGTCTCATTTCTCTTCCCAGTTTTTCCTCCACCTTCCAACTTGCTTTTCAAAATCCTTTTTGAGCTCTTCCAAGGCCTGAGCCTACCCGACACCCCCCTGGGGTGTCTGGGGTACTGAGGCCCCGCCCTCCACGTCTTTCCCTGATGGCAAGAATACGTCCTCATCTTCGTCAGATCCGAAGGTCGGGATCATTTGCATTTGTTGGAAAAAACTCTCTATAGTCTTATTTTTCTTCCCTTTTCTAGGCATTTTCCCAGCCAGTTACTTGACTTCTGAGATTCCTTTCCACCCCTGCCTGGATCCGCCCAGCTAGTGTTTGGGGTCTGAGATTCAAATGGGCTTTCCGAGGCAGGCGCGGCTGCTAATCAATGTGAGCTTTAGTTCTGGTGCTGTGGTGGGGGCAGGGCCGCCTCCCAGGCTCAGCTCCCTCAGGGGCTTTATGCAGAGGCCTTCAAAAATAGAGCAGGGTGGGGCAGGGCCATCTCCCAGGCTCAGGTCCCTCAGCTTGTTTATGCAGAGGCCTTCAGTAATGAAGGTGCTGCCTGCTGCTGAGGGAGTTCCACGGCTGCTGCCGCTGCTGCCTCAGCCGCCGCCCACACCTCTGCCTCCACCGCTTCCTGCCCCCATCTCTGCCGCCGCCGCTTCCTCCCGAGGGGGCCCGAGCCATGGAGATACCCCGCTCCCCTCCTTCAGCCCACCTTCTCTGTCACTGACCTGTAGCGTCTGTGGGTGGAGGGACTTTCCCAGCTGCCGGAGCTTCCGTCTCTGAAGCCTGCTCGGGTGAGCTTCTCTGGGGCCGCGGCCAAGGCTGCGCTGGGGTGGGGTCCGCTTTCCAGGGTGCGACGGACCCCGGGGACGGCTCTTCAGGGCTCTCTGGAACGGAAATCTCTTCCACTCCGTTTCTGCACACCTTGTATTGTCCCAGAAGTTATGGGGGTCTCTTTTTACAGTAATTCTATGGGCTTTGGTTTTGGAGCTCGTAAACGAGCGTCCTTCTACTCCGCCATCTTGGCTCCGCCCCCTCTAATTTTCTAATGGAGGAGACAACATGTAAACATACTATGTGCAGGAAAAACTGGAGATTATCTTAGTGGAGAAACATTAGTATTAAGGGGCATTGTGAAAGTTTTCTTGCAGAATGTGAGATTTTAGTTGAGACTTGAAGAAAGTCAGGGAAGCCAGAGATGAGAAGTAGGAAATGGAATGTCTTGTGTGAGGAGAAGCAAGGAGTCCAGAGTTATTGGTTCATAGAGGATGTGGAACGGTGTAAGGTTTGATTTAATGTCATATGGTCCTATTTTTATTGAGAGTGAGCATGAAAAGTTGAGGTAGGAAGTATTTCCATATCTTTGGTACGTGTGTGTTCGTCCTTTGTTGCCGAAGAAGATCAAAATGATGGTTGAAGGTATTACTCACTTTGTCATACAATATCATTTATATAAAGTACTAGAAGACAGATTCTTGCTTGATTTTAGTTCTAGGGAATGGAACATTTTGTCTTTTTGCAGTCAGAAAATGAAAATGGTTTCAATCTAAGGTGTTTTCTTCCTTTTCTGAGTTCCCTGTAAACCTAGAACCGAATTTACTACCAAGATGTTTCAGTGAAAGGCCCGTAGGGGCTCAAGTACACTTGCTCCCTCTTCTTCTTTGAAGTAGACTCTATTTTATCCTCAAATACCTCATCATATTTTCATCTCTAAATGACGTTATATCCAATCCCTTCACAAGCAGAGTAAAGGAAGACAACAATCAGTTCTTTGACAGAACCCGACAAATACTGTGTTGATATGTTAACCATTCTTAATAAGTACACCAGCCATCAGTTAAATGAACAAGCCATCAGGAGAGAACAGAACTGTCAGCACCAGCACAGTCTATTCAATTTTATACAGTCATTAGCCACTTAAAATATAATGACTATTTTGAGTCTTAGGCAAGCCTTGAGGATCATTGGTAATGTTTTTTTCTTTTTCAGGTAAAGATCTTTCTGTCTCTCTGTTTTAATAAACAACATTATTTAAAAGACTTATTGTTTTCTCAGATATACTTTTATTGTGTCCAGGTGCCATAATTTCTCCTAAGAGAGTATATATTCAAGTTTGTACTGTAAGTCACTGGGAAAATATGATTTACATAAAAGGTCTTGATTTTTTAGCCAGGAAAAAATGCAGTAAATGCCACAAGGGGAGAAACTATAGTTTCCATTTCTTTTGTGTCCTTTACAGTGCCCAGAATTGTATTATAAATGTAAATACTTTCAATTAGAGATACTTGTAATTATTTGAATTATATATGCATATACACACACACATACACACATATATATATATGGATGTAGATCTGTGATTATATAAATTTGTTTTTAGTCTAAGGGTTATATTAGGATGCCATACTCTCTCCTTCCAGGGCACATGATTTTAATATCCCTCTCATTCTTTTTTCTTCCCTTCCTGGAAATCTATCTGTGTACTATGAAGCCACATTAACTGCTGATGCCATTTGGGACCTGGAGGTTCAGAGACCTAACAGATGTGTATTTTTCTGTGGGTTAGCCTTTTGTAACCAAAGAAAGACTAGTGTAGCAAGCACTCTACTACACAATTATTTAGACTGGCACAGATATTTAGAAGAGCAATAAGGCAAGAGGCAGCTGAAATCCTGACTTCTTTCTACTTGGTGATTCCATTGTTATGACTTTATCCATAATATATCATAAAAGGCAAAAAAGTCTAAAGGTGTTTAATCTAAATAGAATAGGATGTGTATCAAAGCATTATAAACAAGTGCTATGGGAGTTCAGAGCATAGATGGTTATAATGGACACATCTTTAAGGCAATAGACAGACAAAAATTGATGTCTATATGCAAATTTAATGAAAGTCTGGCATCTGTTAGAGCATTTCGTGTTTTGACTTTGAGAATAAAACTGGGTATCAAGAGAGTAGGAATGCATGGTTTATCCAGGGTAGGGTTGTATTCTTCCTTTGACCTTCTTACAAGGTGCTCCCTGCCACCAACCCACTTACATAGTAAGCAGACCAAATGCAGAAATTAATTCTTTTAGTGACAAGAACATGTGTGCTCCATTCTTCGTTGCCAAAGACCATGCCATCAGAGAAATAATGACATGACTTGCACTTGATTTTGTTTTGAGTGAGGGAGGACTGTGTAGGTCACCAGCCTCGCTTCTCCTCCAGAACCATCTGAATCCAGTGACCAGATATTCATCAGGATGACTGGAGATGACCCAGGATGAGGCAATTGGGGTTAAGTGACTTGCCCAAGGTCACACAGCTAGTGAGTGTCAAGTGTCTGAGGTGAGATTTGAACTCAGGTCCCTCTGACTCCTGCACTGGTGCTCTGTCCACTGCATCACCTAGCTGGCCCATTGACAAGAACATATGTGATTTGTGAAGGTTAGTTTGGTTAAATATTTACCCATTATTGTATAATTAAACATTATATTCTAATATTCTTGGCTTATTGCTGCTTGTCCTCTTCCTTCTTCTTTTTCTTCTCCTCTTCCTCCTCCATGATGATGATGATGATGATATTTTCTCCTCCTCCTCCTTCCCCATCTTCTTCTTCCCCTTTCCCTTCCTCTTCTCTTCCTTCTTTCATTCCTGTGATTCCATCACTATGGGGCACTCCTTAAGTGTGGAAACTCTCTCCACTGAGGCACATCAGCAACTCATCTGTCTGTCACTTGGCCATCAAAGGGAAAATTTGTGTACTACTCAAGGTCACACAACTAGTATGCATCAGAGGAAGGATTTGAAGTCTTCTTGACTCCATGGCCACTGCTTTATTCACTATTGCCATCCCACCTTTCAGTTAGAATAAACTATTTCAAAAAATTTAAAATGCTTACTTTTTGACCACATTTTTATTTCTCTTCTCTTCATTAGAATATTAGAAAACCTGCTTTTAGGGAGGAAAATACTGCATATAACACATACAATAGCACTTTTGAGTTGAGATGGAAGGTTGATTAGAGATAGTAAATGGTACACTGGATAGACTGCTGGACTTGAAGTCACTAAGGCCTGAGTTCAAATGTGGTCTCAAACACTTACTAGCTATATGACGCTGAGGAAGTCAGTCACTTAACCTCTCTCTTATACCTTAGTTTCTTCATCTGTAAACTGAAACTAAGACTAGCACCTATCTTTATTGTAAAAATAAAATGAGATTACATTTGTAAAGCATTTTGCAAACCTTAGTACATTATATGAATGCTAGCTATTACTATTTTGAGGTTTCTATAGAGAGCTTCTGATGCTTCAGAAGTTGGTGTGCTATAGTTTCTCTAGTTACTTTGTCTATCAGTCTTATCTGCACATAACTGCTACGTATGTAATTCTCTTGACAGTTCTGGTGAAGGGTCCTTTCTGAAAAGTCAAAGTGAAGTCAACACTATGTTTATTTCCTGCTGTGTCTCTATTTGCATGTTAATGACAGATTAGTGCCATCTTTCCCAGTATCCTTACCCAAGAGACTCTGCTGTGTATTGTTATGGATTAGTTCCTCTTCATTTAACATTTAAATGGATATTTTCAAATTGTTGCAAAATTATAATGGTATATTTGCTCAAGGCACTTAATTCTAACATTAGTAGCATCCTTCAACTCTACTAGTTATGTGTGTTTTATATGGAAAAATTGAAGCACTATAATATCAGTCCACAGTTAGGATTCACGAAATTATACCCAGGCAAAAATTTTTAGAGTAATAGCAAGACAAAAAAATGTCACTTGGTACTTAAAAGAATAGGAAAACAGCAGATTTTTTTGGATTCATATTCATAAGTTGTTATTGATCCATCTTGGAATTTCCACAGTTATTTGTAAAATGGAAAAAAAATTTAGCTCTTGAGACAGAACCTCACAGACTATAATATTACCCTTTCTAAAAGCAGACTGAGAGAATATCAATAATTACTGACCCATACGTCTAGCTTCCCATCTTTCAGAATCTTTACGTGTATAATGAACACATGAATTGTGATAAAGGTTTAAGAAAGAAACAGTCTGAATTCCTCAAACGATGACTCTGTATAGCAGGTCACATCTTTTCAGTCATACGATTGACAAAAACATGTAGATAATGCAAGATCATAGCATGATTGTTTGATGGCTATTAAAAAATAAATCTGTAAAGCAAATTTGCCTGAAAGTTTCTCCTCCAGTAAAGTGTCTTTCATGGATATGTAAAACCATGCAAGATTTTTAAAAGATATAACCATATGTGATAACCTTTGATTAATAATTTCAAGTGACATGTGAAACAGGGAGAAGCTGTTTGCCGCTGTCAAAAATGAAATCTAAATCAGAACCCAAATGTAACAGGTATTTCCTATAGCTGTGATGTCCTCTAGATGCCCCTGTTTATGGATGACTGTGCTCATTATCTCAAATCCTGCAACACTGTAAAGCCTACTAAATAAGACTGAAAATTGCTTGAGAGAGTTTGACTTAATCAACCATATAGGAAAAACCACGTGAATGAAACTGCTTATTGAGTATCATATGTAATTAGAAGGATAATCCATAAAGCTCATCCATCTTCAACAGTCTGTGGATAGACAATGAACAGGAGGAAGAATATAAGTAGGATGGCTTTTGGGAAATGGTGAAGTTCTCTTAATGAAATTCTAAGCTTATGCCTAAAACCAAGACCCATTTTTAAAAAGGATATTTTTTCAGTGATGATATATAGTTGCAAGTTATTGAATACCATAATCTGTGAACAGTTCAAATGAAAAGCCACCCAAAGTTCAATAGAGATTCCTATAGTAGGCATTATATAGCCTATCGTATATTACCAGTGAACAGCTACATAGATAAAGTATGCAAGCATGTTCAGACTCAAGATCTGGAATATAGATTGGTGAAGTTGTGACATCAATCACAGCAGCCCATGTGAGGATTGCTGCTGTGAATAATTTTAAAAGACTAATTGCATAGTATAATGAACTATTTATTCAGAAATAAACATTGTTCAGTAAAGCATAATATTCATAGCAACATCCTTAAGCAAAACATTTCATTTAATATATATATGTATCTGATAACACTCAGTATGTCATATGGCTCATAGCATATATCGTTGATTCCCCAAAGTCAGGGGGTCCCAGGCTAGGGTCTTCCTTAGCACAATGTATCCTTAAGGGGTAGCAGAATATACCATACCATTCATCCCTAAGTCACCATAAGAACAATCTCCTTCATCAATACACAGTGCCCAAGTAAAGTGCTCTCTAATCTTGATTTGAGACTGACGTCCTACTCCATTAAGGCTTCCTATTGCTTCTTCAAGAAAATATTAGCTCTTCCGCTTTTAAAGTCCTATACAGGGTGGCCTCCACTTCTTTCTAGTCTTGCTGAATGGTACCACCTCTTCCATCCTCTCTCTTCCTCACGCACGGTTCTCCATCTCCCTTCTCTATGAATTTGCACCAGGTGTCCCATGTCCTTGGAATGTATTCCCTCATCAACTCTGCCTCATAGGTGATCTCTCTTCCTTTAAGACGCAGCTCCAGTGAAATCTTTCTTTATTCCTAAAACTGTATCCTCTCTTCCATGTTACCTTGTATTAAACTACTTTATGTGTATTTGAATTCCTTACACACATGTATGAATATGTATATATATATATATATATATGTAAATGTGTATGTACATACAATCCACACATTTACTTGTCTGTCCCTGGAATGTGAGTATCTTGTGAAAAGGGATGATTTAGTTGATTATATTTGTACTCTTTGCATGATGGTAGCTGGGTGGTGAAGTGGATAGAGCTCTAGTCCTGGAGTCACAAAGTCCTGAATTCAAAACAGGCCTCAGACATTTACTAACTGTGTGACCCTGGGCAAGTCACTTAACCTTTGTTTGCCTCAGTTTCCTCAACTATAAGATGAGGATAGCAATAGCACCAACCTCTTGTGGCTGCAAGGATTAGATGGGATAATATTTGTAAAATGCCTAGCAAAGAGACTCCTCCTTCCTTCCTTCCTTACAAAGGAATATACATATATCTTCATCTATACTCTCTCTCTCTCTCTCTCTCTCTCTCTCTCTCTCTCTCTCTCTCTCTCACACACACACACACACACACATAGACACACACTCACAAATGTAAAGTTGGTCCTTAATAAATCTATGTTGTTTGACTGATGCGGTCCCTTACGACTCTGAATCCCAACCCACTGCTTGTACCAGGGTATCCACCAATCACAAGATCCCAGATCTAAACTAAGAAGGGACTCCAGTGGCTATCTAATCCAATCCCTCCATTTAGCAGATGAGAAAACTGAGACTCACAGAAGAAAAGCCTGATGGATTCCCTCAGTGCTATGTTTATGTCCCCAAGATATTAAAAGAACCAAAGAAGAGTATTCTAGAGAGAGTTTATAGTAAGACATACATTAGAATTTCACAGGCTAATGAGGCATGAGAAAATTATGTTCCAGGTGGATGGAAGGAATATACACCAATGAAACTGTAGATCAATTCAAACAAGAAAGAAAAGAAGATGGGAAGGAATGAACCTGGAAAACAGGGTGTCCTTCACCCTGAATTGTTAGGGTTGATTTGATATCATCTACCCTCCCCGTTTTATTGACTAGACACTTGATTGCATGATGCATACTCAGTATTGTCAAACATACAGTCTTCAATGCCTACAGTATTCTAAGTGTGACCCCCAACTTTGGGAAATGTTTAATAAAATAAATTAAAATACAATAGAATATAAATATATTAATTTGTGGTTATGTAAATTAAAATTCCATGCAGGGATCCCTTTCTATTTGAATTTGACTCCACTGATATAGAGAACTCCTGATGAGGAAATTCTTTCTACCAATGCAACTATTCTGCACTTCACAGTCTTAGAGACTTGCTTGGTGAATTAAGAAATTACATAATTGGAGCATGGTTGGAAAGTTATCATGGGCCAGGGACTAGACTTGAACTCAAGTCTTCTTGACTTCAAGGATATTTCTGTCTTTACTATGTGATTTTATCTCCTCAGCTGTCTTTGGAACTTTAAATTTTAACTGTGTTATGTGAATTGCATTATACAAGCCATATTGCTCCATAAAACTATAAAGCTTCAGAATTCAATCTTTGCTGAGAAATTGCAGGACTCTAGTTAATTCATGTATTGATCAGCACAAGATGTCACTATTGTGCTTGCTGTAGAGATAACCGTCTTGTTGAAATGTGGATGTCTGAAATGGTTAGCCTCTCTAGACCACAGGGAAATAATCAGAGAGTCTGTTCTAGGATATAAATCACAACACATTCCTGGGAAACCTTAGGTGAGATAAATCAAAGTTTTTTTCTTCAATCAATTGACTTTTCAATCACTCTTTTCAGTCACGTAGAAAATATAGTCCATGTTGTATTTACAGTTTGATGGCAAGGAGATGTTTAACACCAGTGTAAGAGATTAAAAATGACAAGTTATATGGCAAAGAGTGTGAAAAGGTATTTGTACTGACATGTAATATCTGATTTGATCTACAGTTCAGTAATAGATGCCATAAATCCTCAGAGGATCTACACAATTCTGTGTTAGGGTTAAGTTAATATGGTAGGTCACAGTATTCAAAAACTCTGTGCTGTCCTTCACATACAAAGGTGATAGGGCTGACCTAACAGCTACAGGATATGTGTTCTGGGTTGCTGGGTTTTTTTTCCCTACTAAGGCTAATAGATTTGTGGCATTTGATCCTTCCTTCATCAGATTCCCTCTCCATGTTTCCAATGTCAACCATTTAAGACAAGGCTGGTCTTCAGTGCATTTAGTGCTTTTCTTTTCCGTTCTAAAAATGTATCTGCTAGAACTTTAGTCACAGGGAAAAGGGATGAAACTTATTCTGCTCAGCTCAAGAGGATAGTATTAGGAACAATGGTTTGAAATGTTAAGGAGGTAATGTTCCTTAATTCACTGAACTGTACTTTTCAGTGAAGCAGTATGCAAGTTGCTGGGTCAGATACCTAACATAGATAAAACAAGGTTCCTGGCATCATGGGGTTTGTAATCTAGAGCAGAGGTCTGCAAATTATGGAACAATGGCCAAATTCAACCCTTGTTTTGTGAGCTAGGAACAGTTTTTATGTTTTAAAAACACAATAAAACTTCATTTTAAAATTAAAAAAATCATGCTGACATACAAAAATAGATCAGGAGCTGGATTTGGCTCATGGGTGGTAGTTTACTGATCCCTAGTCTAGAGTTCAACTTAGTATAACGACAAGTTTCCAAAAAATTAGAGCTTTCTAGAGGTGAAATGGGCTGCCTTAAAAGGTAATGAATTCTGTTATCATTAGTGGTTATCAAGAGGATGCTGGATGGCCATTTATGAGAGATATTGTAAGGGCTCATTAGGCTCCAGGTAAGGAGTGGATTATATGATATCTGAAGCCCCTTCTAGCTCTAAGAATCAATGATTCTAATGAAAGAAAAAAAGGGAAAAACCCTCAGCAATTCTGAAAAATTTACCTCGTATTACATTTATATATGCTAAACACCAGGGACAAATTGAAAAGCAAAGCAATATCTCACATTCTATTTGAAGGAGGCAGTGCATATAGGAGATTTCAACTGCAAGTCAAATGGAGAGATCCCATGGGTCCTTGGGTGCACAGTAAGGCTAATGATAATGCAGCTTTCATGTCATTTCCATTGATAAAATCATACCTTTTTTCTGATGTTGAGCCATTTCACATTGCCAAAGATTCAGGTGGAATGAACCTTCTTTCATGGGTTTTCGGTAGCTTTTGCTGCTAAGTAGATGGCTGTCCAGTATGTACAAAGCAGTTATCAGGGTGCATCTCCATAAGGGTTGCTTCCTTGGATGAGAGCTAAGGGAGCCAGATTGAAAGCAGGGCTAGTAGTCTTGGTAAAAAGATACTATGTGATGGCTGATAAATAGTCAAACACACAAATAAATTCACAAAACATACAGTTGAACTAAATTTCAGATGTTCATCAAAGGACTCATATTTCACATGGTTGAACTAAAACTAGAGCCAGAGGTGGGCCTCAGAATTAGGATTAGGGCTAGAAGCAGTGGTAGGTATTTTAAGGAAATGTAATGTGCATTTACACTGCTTTCGGGCAAGAAATTATCCAGTAAAGTTCAGAAGGCCACACTATCATAGATTTTGACATGAAAGGGATCCTGGAAACTATGAGTCTAGTCTTTTTATTTTACAGGTGAGGGAACTGAGATTGACTTGCCCAAGGTTATAGCACTAATAAATGCCTGACATGGGATTTGGACTCAGGTCTGTAACTCTGTCCACTATACCACTTTACTGAATAGTGATAAGGGAGCATCAATTTAGATACAGATGAGTCCTCAACATAGCATTAAAAATAGAAAGATCTATTGTCTTTCAGATACCACATGTATCTGAGACATGACAGAGAAATTCTGGAGATTTGTCAAACTAAGTAACTATTATACACTGCTTATAATTTATATGAGCACAAATTTTTACTGCTCAGGAAAACATTGCTAAGGATTGTGAAGACCTAGGAAAGAACCTGAAGATAGGAACATAGATGTTTTCATTGTTTTTAAATTTCAGTGTTGCCAGTTGAAGACTAAGACTTGAAAGAGAAAAGCAGATTAGAGATGGTATATGGTAACAAGCATTGGATTTCTGTGCCACAGTATAAATTATAGTAATGGCAGGCTGCTGGCTGCAGAGAAAATATACATTGGTGAGTACTGATAATTTTATTTTCCAAAATATTATAAATTTAATGAAAGATATTTAACTGGAGAGGGATGGTGATGAGAATAAACTTCTTAGGTCTGTCTTACCAAGCTATACGCCACAGAGGATAGATAGCATACAGTAAGAATAGCAGTAGACATACTTAGAATTTCACAAGCCACAAAATCCAAGGAGGAAACTAGCAATAGAATCTGTGCCAGCGGATGTCTATATATATAGATGCAAAAAATGTGGGTAAAAATCTGGGTGAATTAGAGATTCAAATAAAAAGGAGGCAAATTTGATATCATAGGTATCATTTGAGCCTTTCTGGGATGGAATTCCTTACTGAGATATGCCTCTAGGAGTACCTAGTTTAATAAAAAAGAACAGAACAGATAAAAGGGGTGGAAGAGGTATGCAATATTTAATGAATATAATAGTATAATGAATTAAGGAGATATAGTCATTTGAGGAAGTTCTGGAGCCAGTGTCAAGAAGGATGGGGGAGAGCATTTGGGTGTAAATTGATGGAGCACGACAGAGTTAATAATGTCACTGAGTGTACTGTCGACTAGGAGTTGATAAACTTTGCCCTGCTGGCCAGCTGCTTGTTTTTGTTTGATCTGTTAAGAGTGGTTTTTACATTTTTAAACAAAGTTTTATGTATTTAAAAATGCAAAAACACTTATGGTACATATAATTTCTGATTGAATCAGGCAGGACAGCAAACATAGTATATATGGGTCACTGAAAGAGTTCTCTTCACTTCTAGGCTTTCTGGGTTGCAATTTGAAATGAAATCCTTTGTATTTCATCCTATGAGCTCCCCTGTCAATGGCCAACTTTTTTTTTTTTTTGCCTAGTCAAAGGCCTGGTTCAATAAGGTGATGTAAGGAACAATCAAATAAACTATGTTGTAAGCACTTTCTATCTATGAAGCACTATATACTTGGTAGTCCATTTTCATAATAGTCAGTGTGGTATAATGGAAAGCCTGTTGGTTTTGGAGTCAGAGCACTTGAGTTTGAGTTCTACCTCTGAAACTTACAAGCTAGGTGGCCTTGGGCCAATCATTTAATTTTTCTATATCTGTGAAATGGAGATAATATGTTGTTGTCCTCATTGCCATTAAGGATCAAATGAATTAATGCATAAAAATCTTACACAGTTTTAGACTCTATAAATGTGAACTATTTTCATTTTCACCGGAGGCTATGGAGAATTTTAAAGCCCAGTTGTTCTCTTGCTCCATGCCCTTAAATCCTAAAGACTGGTGATCTGGTAGGCTTTGGTAATTAGCTCTGACATGTGCCACCTAGGTGTCAATCCCAGGTTCCTTTAGCAAACATGGTTGGATAAAACCCATTGACCTTTGACAGCAATCATGGAGAATATTTTACTTCTTTCCACTTCTTCTGTTAGGCTTTTTATTAGGGGTTTCTGGCCACAAACCAATCAGTGAAGTATTCTTCTAGACCATTTGTGTAAAGAGTGCTCAGTTGGTGATGTGGATTTTGCTTTTTCACCCATCTTCAGAAGGGCCCATCTGACTCTTTAGGTATTTTCCATGTAGAATATAAGCAGTTGTTCCATATGAGAAAATGGCAGTAGTGTCAGAGAGGGAAGGCTCTAAGGGAAAAAGGGGAGCAACTTGCTCTTAAGGATTTTGGGGAAGTATGGAGTGTACATAGAAATTTAATCAAGTTAATGGATTTTCCCCAAGCAGGAAGTAGCTTATTTAGTAGTTTTGTGTGTATCCTAACCCTTCAGATCTGAAGACACAAAAAAGGTAAACCAGGTTCATTGATTTAACTTTAAGCACCTAATAGCAGGAGGCTTGGAAGGTAGATATACAATTGTGGTGTTAACCATCTAGCCAGATAAGCTTCCTTCATTTCAGTGATTTCAGGGACTCTCCTTGTATCTCAAAAGAAGTCTTTAGAGTTGTTACTCCTGTCATTTATAAGGATATTGAAAAAGATCTGTAGATATTTGTTCATTCATTCATTTAAAAAATCCTTATTGAGGATATATTAGTACCTGATAGAGTATTAAGCTCAAAATGGGTACATTCTGAGGATTTCTGATCTTTAGGAATTTGCAGTGTTGAGAAGATGGCACACAGATACACAAAACAAAGAAATCAAGGCAAGATATGATAGGATAATATTAAATAAGTGGCATAGACAATGTGCTTAGAGGAGGCAGAGACAAGTCATTCAGAACTGGGGTCGTCAGGGGCGAGATGAGCAGAGGTTCAGAGTGTGGATTATATTTGGACATGTATAGGGGGTGGGAAGGGTATTGTAAAAATATGAAAGAACAGTTCAAGCAAAGAGGGGGAATTCAAGGTGTATTAAGAGGACAAGGAGCCAGTCAATCAGCTGGACTGAGGTAAAACAAGAAATAAATACCCAATGGACAGATTGCAGAGACTCAGGATTTATTCTAGTGAGATTGAGAGATTTCTTGAAGGAGGCAGTGACAGATGATAGAATGTTAAAGGTAGAAAGGACCTAAGAAACTCACTCCAGTTCTCTGATTTTGCAGATAAGGAAACTGAGGCCTAGAGAGAAAAAGAGAGATCTACCCAAGCTCACATAGCTGGTTAGTAGTGGAACTGGGACTAGAACTCAGATCTCTCAGTTCAGTGCCTTTTCTATCTCAGTACATGGACTACCATTGTTCTTCAAAATGTCATGATTATGCCATAATATCATAGATTTATAACTGGAAGGGACCTTAGAAATCATTTAGCCAAACCTTCCCCCAGCATATTATTTTACAGAAGAGGAAACTGAGACTCAGAGAAATAAAGATATTTGCCCAACGTCACAGAGGGAAGTATGTAAGTGGGAGGGTGGTGCATTGAAAGCCAGCCTTAAAACTAGGAAGACTTGAATTCAAGTTTGGCCCCAACACACAATAGTCTTGGTGCACTCCAGACAACTCTCTGAGACTATAATTTGCAAGGAAGGTGCTGATTTGCATGGGTAGAGGGAGTCCCTTAGGACTCTAGGAGTCTAAAGCCCCTAGGAACTTTCTATGTCAATGAATTCACATGTACAACTCCTATCCCTCTTACTCTTGATAAACTGTAGGGCATCTAGAAAAGTGTGACTTGAACAATGAGGGTACTTGAAATCATGTTGTATCAAGTTGGGTGAAGGAACCTAAGGAAGAAATAATGACTATCTTTCAATATTTGGAAAATTGCCACGTGAAAGGGAGAGCAGTTCAATTCAACAAGCATTTTTATGAGAACTTACTATGTATCAGGCACCGTTGTTAAATAGGTATTCAAAGACATACTTTGAGGAAGCAATGTGTTCACAGATATGTAGCTGCTTAGTCCCAAAGGGCTAAACTAGGGCAAGCTGTAGAAATTAGAAGGAAGCAAATTTCAGCTCAATATGGGAGCTCTCAAATATTCCGAGCTGTCTCAAAGTGGAATACTCCTCTCCCTACTCTTATTTAGCCTTTATATAGTGGTATAAGGTTTGCGAAGGACTTTTGTTACCTTATTTGATGCTCAAAGCCACCCTATATGGTGAATGCTGTTTTATTCCATTTAGTAGACAAGTAGGTAAAATTTGGGTCACTGCTAAGATGGTTTTGAATACATGTTGCATTTTCCCTTTGAAGATCTCAAAGCCCCTGAATATAGATGCTTTCTATTTGTCTAACAGTTTGTGAGGTTTTGAGCAAGAAAGCATTATCCCCATTTTTCAGATAGGAAATTAAAGCTTTTAGGAATTATGTTCTCAGATCACTTGATTTTTAGTCTAATATTCTTTCCAGTAGGTGACACTGCTCCAGCCTGTGCCCATCTTCAGTATTTTGTCGATCCAAAGAGTGTTTATGATAAAATGAACAAACCTGAAGCAAAGGAAAAAAAAAATGTATCAAGGTGTGTTGGATTTGCATAAGACATTTGAGGAAGATTCATAGAATTCCCTGCTAATGAGGGGAATTCCAGGCATGCCCAGGAAACATCTTTCATAACCCACATTTATGTTTGGTCTCATGTGAAGTTTTGTTTTCTTGCCAAGATGTTTTCTAGGGTGATGCCAGCTCTCATGTAGTTAGTATACGATGTGGAAGCTTTGATGGTTGATGAGTTCTTCTGATGGGAACACAAAAGTGAAGAAACCTCCACATGCCTGGTGAAGGTAAATAGACACACTACTCCATAATGGGATTAAAACACAGCTTGGTGAAAAAGTAACCTGGTAGGCACTGCATGACTTATGAACAATTCACATGAAAGTCAGCAATCTGAAACCTGTTACGCCAATGAAAATTCCCCTAAATAAGTCACAGGTGGAGCTTATCTGCCATCTATTTTGGAGCTGGAAGCATTGAGGCTTCTTCAGCCACCATTTTTGTGGATGCTTAAACCATCTTCAATCCTTTGTACCTGACACAAACACAAACTATTGTCTGTTTCTATTGTCTGTCACTTTCAATGCAGAGAGATGTTGATTGGGTGATGGTTTGGCAGGAAAGGGCAGTAGTATTGATTATAGGCAGGTAGGTAGGCAACAATTATTTATTAAGGTTTACTATGTGCTGGGCTTTTTACTAGGTGCTGAGGATACATATAAAGCAAAAAGAAAGTCAGTCTCTGCCTACAAGGAGCTCACCTTCTAATGAGGAAAGGCAACATGTAAAAGGGAATTGTAAACGGAGGTAGAGAAGGTACCCATGTAGAGGCATGGTGGTGAACTCTGAGTAGTCAGAAGCATAGGGGAAAAAAAGAAGGGAATAAGATGGTTGGGCCCATTGACTTGGAAAAACTCACCAATGGAAGAAAGAGGCTGACATGGTGGAGGGGTGTTTGAGGGTGGAAAGGTTTCAGGACTTATGGGGATCCCAGAGTGAGGTACTAAGAGGCATGGTGTTGAAATCTGGAAAGTCAGAAGCACATCTGAGAGGGGAATGAAGAAATTCATTGCTTCCCTCAACAGGGTTTCTCCTCTCTAGGAGCTTCTGGTATGTGACCCCTCCAATTGACATGCAGAACAGAGGTTTCACTGATAATAATGAATGACAGAATGGTTATATAAAGAGAGATGATGACCCCTAATTTCTCTGGAAATCTGGAAAGTGAGAGGTCCAGATAAGTTACAGGCTCAAATGTTTCATGGTAGGTCATGAATTACTACCAAAATACTTTACCAACTTCCTCTCTGATGCAATGTGACTATATTTGTTAAAGGAAAACTTATATTAATTGTAGGAAGGTTAGAGTTCAACTGATCTCTCCTATATAAGGCCAATTACATGTTTATGTACTTCATGCAAAGTATTTACAGTTGGCATCACCCCAAAATTTAGAAGTGCTTATAAAAACAATATACTAGTTTAAGAGCAAAAAGGATATGCCAAAAAGTCCTAGGGACATAAAGAGCAATTCATTATCAATTTAATGATTTTTGAACAAGCCACTTGAAAGCACTGTAACATTTATACTACTTTCATTGATGACTATGACTATATTCCTCTAATAGCTTAGCTATGGACTGCAAATATATATATATATATATACACATACATACACACACACTTATATACATGCGTATACATACACATATGATAGATACAAGCAAGTTGAACACTCAATGGTTTGTTACTGCTTTCCATTTAAAACATGCCACAAATAAAGTAATGTCAAAAATAATTGATATAATATATGGCATCTTCTGGTGCAGAGATTCTCAAACTTTTTGATTTTAGAATCCTTTTATACTCTTAAAAATTAGAGGATCCTAGACAGAATTTTTTAATATGGGTTATATTTATTAATATTTACCACATTAGAAATTAAAATTGACAAAATTAAAAAATGTTTACTAATTTATTTTAAACTAATTACAACAAATCCATTGTGTTAATAAACATAGCATACATTTATAAAATTATTTTCCAAAACAAAAATAATTAATGAGAATGCATTGTTTTACATATTTTTGCAAATCTCCTAGAGATGTGCAAAGTCATTTAGCACATCTAATCCAAGCTAATCTCTACAAGATTTGGAAAAATATGACTGAATTTTCTAGATTTTCACATCTGCTTTTATATTCATTTCTGTTGCAAATTGTTTTGGTTGAAATATGTGAAGAAAATCTGGCCTCACATGGATATAAATTTGGAAAAGGATGGAATATTTTATAGACAATTAATATTTTAGTATTATTATGAAAATAGTTTTGACTTTGCAAAACCTCTGAAAGGGTCTCAGGGACACTGCCCCTGCCCCTCTGCCAGTGGTCCTCAGCCACATTTTGAAATCTGATATTCTAGGAAGACAATTTAATCCTGATAAGCCTAGCCTTAAATCCATTCTCACCACTCCTGAAAAGAACTGAGAATAGTTCACAAGTTAATGTTCCCAAACACCTATTAATCAATTGTTATACACAGATGACATCAAATTACATGGCTCTGCTGAAAAACACATTGAACTACATGTCATCGAAACTTTCCTCAAATACATCAAAATGTCTTTTCGACTTGGTAGGTCACTATATGCCAAGGATAATAGAGACTGGTGATGTTGAGCTTGAATTTAGAGAACAAATTGAATAAATGGATAAAGAAAATACTTGAAAATGTTCTGGTCTTCTCCAGACGAGACACGTTGAACACAAAGCTATCAAAGAGAAGGTTCTGTCTCTGTGTGTCAAGAGACCAACTGGCATCCTGAAATCAAAACTTAATGGGAAGAATATGTTCAGAGCAATTAAATCCAAACTAACAGGGATAGGGACTGAACCTGCAATTTCACTGATACCAGGAACTTTCAGAAGACAGAACTTCCTCTATTAATTCAGGTTAGCAGCTTCTCTTCAACGTGTATAGTCTTAGAGAGTTGTCTAAAAGTTTGAGAAGGTAAATGATGTGTCCAGGATCAATGTGTTGGAACTGGGACTGGAAATCAGGTTTTCCTTGTTCCAAAAAGTCATCTCTATTCATTGTCATACTCCCTCTTTCAGAACAATAAAATGAACCATAAAAGTTTTGGAAAACATCCTAATAAAAGGACGTTTAATAATAATTAAACTCAGCATGCATCACTCTAAGGCAGGTATAGAAAGATGAATATTTCTTCGTCAAAAAGGAAGAAGATCAATAGGTATACTTAGAATACATAATAGACAGGCCAGAAACCCACAGCAATTAACAGAATTAACAGAAATGACTTCACTGCAAAATTAATCAACAAGCATTTAACAAAATCTTACTAGGTGCCAGAGACTCAGCTAGATAGCACAGTGGAGAAGTGCCAGGCCTGGAGTGAGGAGGACTCATCTTCCTAAGTTCAAATCTGGCCTCAGACACTAGCTGTGTGACCCTATGAGCTAGAGAAGGACATGATAAACCACTCTCATATCTTTACCAAGAAAATCCCAAATGGGATCACAAAGAGTTGGACATGACTGAAATGACTGAACAGCAACACGTTCCAGATATTGTGATAAACGTAAGAGCAAAAAGCCTGTCATACCTTTGGACTGGTTGTGTCTTCGCTGCAAGTGTTTTGCTACTAGATGAAAACTACGAAAAAGTTGATATCCCAAGGGAAGTCAAAGGACCCTCCAAGGGTGACATCCATATGAATCTGAGCAATAATAAATTGGTGAAAAAGTCTTAACAAATGACTGGATTATATGAAGTTGTTTATGGAAATGGAAGAGATTATGATGGAAATCCAAGACCAAGTCATCACCACCAGAAATTACAGAAGGCTTATCCTTAAGGATCCCAGACAATGTTTATTACAAATTATGCAAATTGTAGAAACTGTGTAACCCAACTAATCCAATCCAATAAACATTTATTATGTGCTTACTATGTGCTAGGCATTATGCTAAGTGCTGGGGATACAATTAATAAAAAGAAAGACAGCGGTATTGGAGATGAGAGGAGGCAAAGGGGTAACCTGGTGCAGGTGCATCTTGTTCTATGATCAATAACAAATGCAAAGTGGAGTGAGCTGAGAGTCCAGTTCCTGTCCCACTATAAAGGAAGGCACTGGGAGGAGTTTGGTACTGTGACCTCTAGCCATCCAATCAGAGGGGAGAGGAGGCTGAGGGAGGTGGTATCAATCAAGGTAAGTTAGCAGTATGGTGGCAAGTTTGGAATTGATGAGATCAGGAGGAGCATCTTTTTCTCTGGACTTGAAATTAGGTAGAGCAGTGGATGTAGAGTAGAAAGAGGCTCCAGCCCTGAAGGCTGCAAATGTTTAGTACCTACTGAATGCCTACCAAAATATGATAATTATGCAACAGAAGTATTCATAGACTGAGAGCTGACAAATTTCTATTACATAGATAGGCCTCAAAATATCCGTGAAAACTCAATTGTCCTGGAATTGATACTTTATCATAGTCCAAACTGTTGATCAAATAGCCTGAATATAAAATTGATCCATAAAAATCTAAAAATAATGTTTTTAATTGATATCACCAGAACAAATACTCATAATTTCCAAGGTATATGGAATAAAAAACTTTCAAAATATAAAGATTTGATAGAAGACTCCCAAACCATGTTGACATGGATAGCATTCCTGTCCTTTTGTCTGCTATTGGAGCTTTACCAAGAATGTTTTCAGTGAGCTTACAAAGAACGATATTGATTTCAAATACTTTATCCAATTTCATAAAACATACAATTACATAAAACATACAAAGCATTCAATTATAAAAAACATAAAAAATTCAATTACATTTTGTCCACCTGTGAAATAGTATGAAATATAAATAAAAATAGTAGCAGGATAGTGAGATGTCCCACCTCAATTTCTGTCTAAACCCTGTGAAAAAAATGAAAATGGGATATATAATAATACCTAGTAGATTAAAATGTAGATGGTATGTGTTTTCTTTCTTGAAGTCTTACCAGACATAATTATTTGTAGTAACTTTCAGACAATTGTTCATTTTTGGGGTGGTTATCCTCGTGGTAGTTAATATGGTAGTCTAAACACCATGTATGCTTAGGAAATAGTGTTAAGTGTTTACTTTCGACTTTAAAGACACACATTACTTAAGTGGACTACAGAGTTGGGGTTCTGGATTTTAACTGTGTCTCTGCTACTTAGCTAGCTGCACAACTGGGATAAGTCATTAAAGCTCTTTGGCCATGATCTATCTCATCTGTCAAATGAGAAAAATAATCAGGTCTCTCCAAGGATGATGTAAAGATGAAATGAGTTAGAGATAGGGAAATAACTAGAAAAGTTATAAAGTGCTATGCTAATGTCGGATATCAATATTCTGTGGTGTGAGCGTCCTGCTTTCATTGTACCAATAATCCAAGGTAGAATCTTTATGCATTATTCATTCTTTTGCTATCTTGAACTCTGTTAACACTTTAAAAAAAGACCAGATTTTGGAAATACAACCTAGTAGGCACCTGAGTATTAGAATGAATAACCTTTCTTACCCTTTGTGGCTATTACCTCAATTGCCAGAGCAAACAAATGGGGTTTTAATTAGAAGGTAATAATTGTCATAATTACAGTATAGCCACACAACCACTAGTTGTCCGCCATGCCTGGAACATTTCTCCTTCCTCATTTTTGCCTCTCAACTTCCTGCAAGTCTCAGCTAAAGTCCCACCTTCTGTGAAAGGCCTTTCCCAGTCCTTCTTAATCTGAGTTCTTTCTCTATGAGATTACCCCCAATTTAACCTGTTTGTATATAGTTGTTTGCATGTGTGTCTCTCCTATTAGATTATGAGCCCCTTGAGACCAAGGATTGTTTTTGCTTTTTTGTGTGTGTAGGAAGTTGATTGACTAGTCAAAATTACAATCTAAGTAATGTGTAGCTGTTAGACCTATTGGTTGCCAGGTTTTGGGGGTTGAAATTTCTGGGCCTTCCTTCAAAGCTCAGTTAATTTTATCATAATGCTACCCTTAAAAATCCCAGCCCGGAGTACACCATTTATCCTTGAAGGTCACAGTAGGAAGTGATGGAAGACAAAGAAGAGATTCAGACAAAGTGATTCAGGATTATTTAATAAGGAAGAGAACACTTTCATTTGGGAGGATCAGGAAAGTCTTCATAGAGGATGTGGCTCACACATCTGAATTTCAAAGGAGGATAAGGATTCTACAAAGCAAAAGTGAGGAGGGATTGTATTTCAGGCATGTGGAAATAGATTGTACAAATGAATGGAAGTTGGAAACTGAATCTCAAGTTTGGGGAACAGTTTTTTGTTGGGGAACAAGTTTCGGGGTCCAGTCTGGCTGGAATAGGGAGTATATAAAGGAGAAATAAGACTGGAAATGTAGATTGGAGTCAGTTTATGGAGGGCCTTAAGTATCAGTATAAAGGGTTTATATTTGCTCATAGACTCAACAGAGGGCCACTGATGTTTTGTTTTTTTTTTTTTGAGTAGGAGAAGGACATGATCAGGCTCATGTCCTAGGAACGTTATTTTGGCAGCAGCGTAAAGTATTGAAAAAGGAGAATGGAGACCAGGAGACCAATTAGTACACATTATGATAATCTAGGCCCAAAGTGACATGAACTCTGCAAGGTGAGGTACATGGCCATCTGAGGGAACAAAAGGGGAGAGGCACCGGAAGAAGTTGTAGCAGTAGAACTGCCTAGATCTGGTGACTGATTCCATACAAAGGTGTGGTGGGCCAGGGAGAGTCAGGCATAATATGGAAATTTAGAACCGCGGTTCTGATGCTTTTCACAGAAATAGAGAAATTCAAGGGAAGGGGAGACTTGAGATGGAGGAGATGACAAGTTTGAACATACTGTGTTTGCAATGCCAGTGAGACAGCTAGCTGGAGAGTTCCAACAGGGCTCTTTCCTGGTGATGGTTGAGTTAAGGATTGCCTTATGCCTCACGGTGGGGAAAAAGAGAGGTAGCCCTAGGCTTATTCTTTTTACCTAGGTCAATATGAAGCCATGAACACATACCACAGTCATTTTTTTTCTGTCTCTATTGGGTTTCCTTCCCTTCTTGCTCTTAAGTGAATGAGTGTTGAGGTGGAGTGGACCAGGCTATGACCTTGTGTTTTTTTCAAATAACATTTTATTTTCCCCTAATTACATATTAAAACAATTTTTTACATTTTTTTTGAGTTTTGAATTCCAAATTCCCTCCTTCCTTTCCCTTTCCCCTGCCTGAGATGGAAAGCAATCTGATATGGGGTATATACGTACAATCATGCAAAACATTTCTATATTAGTCACTTTGTACAAGAAGACTTGGACAAAAAGAAAGAATGTGAAAGAACGGAGAAAGAGAAAAATAGTATGCTTCAGTCTGTATTCAGACGGTATCAGCTCTTTTTCTGGAGGAAGAGAGTATGTTTCATCATGAGTCTTTTGGGATTGCCTTGGTTCATTGTATTCCTGAGAATAGCGAAGTCATTCACACCTCATCATATAATATTGCTGTTACTGTGTACTACGTTCTTGTTCTGCTCATTTTACTTTGCATCACTTCATGTCAGTCTTTCTGAGTTTTTCTGAAATTATCCTGCTGGTCATTTCTTATAGCACAATAATATCACATCATGACCATATGCCATAGCTTGTTCAGACATTCTCCAATTGATGGCCATGCCCTTGTGATTTTTGAAAGGTCTGAAGAGCCACCACATGTCTAGGAACAGAGTTTACTGACAGCTGAGTCAAGGGAGATGTCAGTGTAGCCCTAGGGAGAGAACTGTGGGATACAACTGAAAAGTTCTGTGTCTTGTAGCAAGGGATTGGCTCATCCAGAAACGATGCCACACTGGGAAGTGAACTTGGTGGGAAACTTTGTAGCAACCACTTCAAATCTCAGCCCATTCTGTCCAGGGATCAAAGTGATAAAGGGGAGAGTATACCTCTTGTTTGGGGGATGATTTTTTCATGCATTGATTATTATTTCGTTTCAGCAATTATCTCTTTGTAGAATCTTTTTTAAAAAATGTCCAGTAGGTGACTGGAGTGTAGGAGAGAAATAACTTTTACTGTTTCTATCACTTACTTGACTATTCCGCCTATAGCACTTCAGATTGCTTTCATATTGCTGTTTTACAATGCAGGGGTATGCCAGAGCCCACTTGAATTGGCTTGTAAGAACTGATTGTTAAATTTCAGCACAAGGATTTATTTACTCCTCAGAAATTGGCAAATACTATAAATTAAGACTTGACACTATTTCCTTGTCTAGACTTAAAGTCATGGAGGTAATAATAATGCAGGATTAAACTAAAAAATGTAAAAATGTATTGTGTGTGTATTTTGTTTTTTTGAGAATCAGTTTGTAAACATTTACTAGCATGCTCCTGACATTGTTATCTAACTTTTCCTGAATGCATGTCTTATGTTCATGGCTTGAATATAAGCTCCTAGAGGCAGGGACCATTTTTTACATTAAAAAAAAAATCTTCCATAGCATCTAGGATAGTATATACATAGAATGTACAAGATATGCAGACTGGAGTACAGAATCAATAAATATTTATTGAATAAATAGAATTACTCATATTATTGTTAAAATATATTTTGGGGGTTTGTTTCTGAACCATAAGTTCTGATCCAATTCAGATAGTCAATGAAAAAATCAGTGCTTTAAAAAATGCATATTAAATTCTTTGGGTTGATTTAACTTTTTCAGAAGATATTAACTTCTCATAGTTGCAAAATTAATGGCATATTGTACCTTCTCAAGGGCCTGGCTTCTCTCATCACTTTCATTCTGGGAAAGGATTGAACTATTTTGCGTTACTGGAAAATTTCTGGGTTCTACATACAGGTATAAGTTATCATTGTTTTTGTTGTCACTATAATTTAGATCTGTGCATCAAATTATATTATTTTCTTAAAACTGAGTATGTTTTATTTTATGGGAGGAGCACTGGACTGTGAATCTTAGTATCACAGGAATTTAGACTAGGAAAGGACTTGGTGTTGGAAGATGTGGGATTAAATCAGCCACTGATGAATTCATGATTAAAAGCAAGTCACTTTACTCTTCTGAAAGTCCATTTCTTCGTATGTCAAATACAGGTAGTAACATTTGTGCTGCCTGCTAGGGGGGAAGGGAGAGAGGTGATGGTGGGGGAAGGATTGGTCACCATAAAGTACTGAATTAGTACAAATTGTTATTACAATAATGTTTAATTGTGTGATAGACATTTGAGTGAGATAATAATAATAGCTCACATTTATAGATGTAAGATATGCAAAGGATAGTGAGGTGGTACGGTGGATAGAACACTAGCCTGTAGTCAGGAAGACTCATCTTCCTGACTTAAGATCTGGTCTCAGACATTTACTAGTCATGTGACCCTAGGCAAGTCACTTAATCCTGTTTGCCTCAGTTTTCTCATCTATAAAACAAGTTAGAGAAGGAAATGGCAAACCACTCCAGCATCTCCATCTAGAACCCTGAATGGGGTTACAAAGGGCTGGATACAACTGAAACGTGACTGAACAAAAGGTTTGCAAAGTACTTTATATATATCTTCTCTTTTGAGCCTCACAGCAACTCTATGAAATGCCATTATAACAATAACAAAATAATATAATGTGCCATTGTATTATGTCATCATTATATAATGACATACTATGTGTTTGTATATCTATATCTGTCTGCCTATCTGCTTATAACTATTATTATTCCCATTTTAAGATTCTCAGAGGTGAAGTGACTTGCCCCAGGTCAAAAAGCTGGTATGCTTCTGGGGCAGGATTTGAACTCAAGTCTTTCTATTCCAGGTGCAGAACTACAGAATGGTCAGAGTTTTGAATTGGGACAGAAGACAATGCCATTTCCATTTTCACCTTACCTTTGGCAGCTAGGTAATGCAGTGGATAGTGGACTGACTAGGATCAAGAGCACCTGAGTTTAAATCTGAGGCAAGTTTGCCTCAGTTTCCTCATCTGTAAAATAGAGGTAATGATAGCAGCTATCTCCCAGAGTTGTCATGAGTATCCTGTGAGGTAATAATTGTAAAGCACTTAGTACAGTGCCTGGAACATAGTGCTATATAAATGTTATTACCTGAGTTCAGATCCAAGCCTTAGATCCTTATCTAGCAAAACTCACTTGCTCCATGCAAAAGAATGCCATCATAACAAATTTTAATTTCCCCAAATATATATATTTACTGAGAGACAGTCTAGTATGGATAAAATGCTGAACTTGGGAGTCAGAATCACTTGAATTTAAATCCTACCCCTGATACTATTTCATTCTAGGCGAATCACTCTGTTTCTTAATCTGTAAAATAAATGGGCAGGATTATTATATGACTTCTAAGGTCCCTTCTAGCTCTAAAATCTATGATCTTGCTATATGTAACTCTTTTCCTAGAAAGGAGAAAAAGTTTTGTTTGTCAGACAAAAGCTTCACATCAATGTGTCTTAGAAGTATGATGGTGACCCCTAGGTTCTGAAATCTGGACCAGCAAAGTTCAAGATGTAGCAGATCCTCTCAAGTTGGTATAATAGTGAGCTGACCAATGGGAGCCAAGTTCTTAGGTATGGACAGCATTCCTGCTTTATTTTCTCAGTAAATATCTCTTTATAAGAAGCTAACAGATATTCATTGGTTAAATTGATAGTGGAGCTCTAATCATGGGGTCAATCAATGATATAGGGAAGATATTAGCTATAACTGGTGCTTGATATTGGTGAAAACACATGGGAATAGGGATGAAAGCCAATAGTGATAGAAAAACCTCATTGCCCCTCAGGGGACTCCTAGATCCATAAAGAAGTGTCTTTCTTTTGATTTTGCTTTGATTTGCTAGTTGGAGTTAGGTTAAAGATCCAAAGAATTTATAAAGCCTATACTTGGAAAGGCTTTAGATACGTATCTGCTTTCTAAGGATTAGTCTAGCTAAGTACCAAGTTACCCATCACCACAATGTTGATTGCTAGGTAGTGTTTTCTTAGTTTATGAGAATCCCTGAGACAAATCATCACAGATGTCCATGGATTGATAGAGGTTTCCTCCAACCTTTATTTCCAGAGACATAAATGTATTTTTTAAAAATCATCCATGATGAGTGATTTTGTCAAAAAGCAGTCACCACAGGAAGGGAGTACACTGCCAGATGGTGTCTGTGCTTGTCGATATGTC
Source organism: Bettongia penicillata ogilbyi (assembly GCA_023548195.1). Taxonomy (NCBI): domain Eukaryota; kingdom Metazoa; phylum Chordata; class Mammalia; order Diprotodontia; family Potoroidae; genus Bettongia; species Bettongia penicillata. The sequence goes on along the minus strand of JAJHZJ010000410.1, from coordinate 7,180,573 downwards.
TATCTCTAGAAGACAGAAAAAGCAAGTATGTTAGGAAGGAGTCTATAAGGCTAGAGCTAGCTACCTTAGAAGCTCTTTTTATTTGTCATATGAGTAAAGTGACTTGACCAAGGTCACCCAGGGAGTAAACAGGAGAGGCAGCATTAGAATCTAGGTTCCCTGACTCTAGAGGTAGTGATCTTAGCTTGAGATGCCAGTGGGGCTTCCTAGAGGGCCTGACCCATCTTTTAAATGACCTAACATATTGGTCAATTAAAGATTTAAGGAATGAAATTCTATTACTTAGACTAATGATTTACCGATGTTGAGATATTTTACAGGTGTAACAAATTACTTTTATATCTAACTTCATCATCTGGCAGACAGTCAATACCCCTACTGATATTATATAGCATATTTCTGACATTGGTTGATATTTTTGTTTTTAACAGAGACAGAAAAAGAACGAGTTTCTCTGGAAATGGGACTATATTAGTCTTTGTCTCTTTATACTTTCTTAAAATATGACCTGTTTGCCATTTAGGAGCTGTACCTCTGATATCTGGTTTTTCTTTACTAACACCATTTGACCAATAATCAAAGAAAACTGGACTATGGATTTTTTTAAAGGTGAGTGTAATGAAGACTTTGATTTTCAATGTGAGGTCAAGAAAAAATGTCAAGTAAGGATAATAAAACTAAAAAGGACTAAATCAATAACGTGTGAGAACTAAGAATACCTAAATGGGATATTGGCAACGTAACAAAATAAGGCAAAAGAATGAGAAAACAGAATTAGAATAATGGGAAAAGTATTCAAGAACTCAGAGGACAGATAAGGAAACGGACAGGAGAAAAGATGATTTTGTTGGTGAATGAAGTCAAAAAGAGCAAACATAATAAAATTACACCTCCAAAATTACATCATTTGTAAAAGGAACAGGACATTTAACAATGGAAAATTATTAATACAATCAATAGACACAGTGAAGAGTTTAAAAATGATGTACCCCATTAAACCAACACACTTAATCATCTCCTGCAACCTGAATATGATTTATCTCAGAACCCAGCCCATTTCCCCCATGAAAATATGAGCTCCCCAAGGGTAGGGATGATGATTTTGCTTTTATTTATAATTGCAGCACTTAACATACTCTGGCACACAGTAAGTGTTTAATAAATGCGAATTAATTGGCTGATTGACCAGTCACAGATTTGTTTGCCCCAAAACTAATCTAATTCTAAAACTAAACTAATTCCATGTGTCCTATTTTTCAGAGTCCCATCATATGGCTGATTGATGTGACAAGCCAGCTTATACCCAGGTTTTCGTAAGTTGCCATAGTTTAACATCACCTGTCTCCAGCATTAGCGTCACCCTCATGCCCCTTTGCCTTTCCTCCCCAACTGCCTCATCAGGTTAGGTACTTTTTGTGCTGCTTACCCTAGATGGTGTTCTTAAACCTCCTCCTGACTTCATTCCTCATTCTTCATTATTCTGCTTCTGGTACTGTTGAGTTGCTAGAACAGATGCAATAGTTTTATGTGTATGTTCCAAGGTCAAATATAAATTATTTTAAATTATCCATCCATTCCACTGCTCCCTTCCTCCATTATACAGATGATCAGGGGTTTGGCAATAGTTAACCAACAGTGCAAACTTTCTCTGTATTTTAAATACTCTTCACTCAACCTGGATTCTCTGCAATTTTCTTTTCCAAGTATGTATATGGATGATAGATTTACCATGTAACAACACCAAAATGAATTTTGAGGAGTCATTAAGTTCATCTGGGACTTAGAAATAAATGAAGGGCAGCATGCATTCATGGTCTGCCACACATTTATGATACTTGCTCAAATTAAGTAATGTGGCTCCCACATTCTATCTTGTCTTCTTACTTCTGTAGGATCATAGATTAAGAGCTGGAAGAGACCTTATAAGGCATTGAGTCTGACCCTACTTCTTTTACAGACAAGGACACTGAGGCCCAAAGAAGTTAAATGACCTGCATAGGACCACCCAGCTCATAAGTGTCTAAGGCAGGATTTGAACTCAAGTGGTTTTGACTCCAAGTTGGCTTCCTAATGAGAAGATGAGTAGAAACTGCATATCATTCCAATAGTTCTAAACAAACTAGTTAGGTACCTGCCAAGCAGGTAATGGGAGGAGCACTGGAAGCCTTCATTCCTATCCTACCATTATGTGTGGTGATCTATCTATCTATGCCAACAATACTTGTTTTCTTTCTATCTTTTAAGATGCTACAAGAAAAAAAAATCTTATGACCTAAATGACTTTTTCCTTCTCCTTAATGGGAACAATTTACTTTCTTCTTACCATCAGGATTAGGCATAATAATTTACAAGACATTAGCTGTTGGCAAGTTCTCTTGTTATTTTTCTTCCTAAGAGTAGCAAGGTCATCACCTTTTTATTCCCATTTTGTAAATGGGTTCTGGGGGTTGGGAAAATGAATTGGATGCAGCTGAAATGAATTGATTGGGATAGGGAGTAAGGGTTTATTTACTTGTAAAATTTCTTACCACACATCAGTGGAAAGAATTAACAACTGGATTCAGATGATTTGTGGTTCAAATGACAATGATTGAACAATACTACTTGAGGTATATATGGGTATCATGATTAGTTTAATAATTTAATTACCACCAATCCTTGGGGGGAATTTGAGGTGAAAAAGTGTTTCTAGGTGTGGCATTGCCATTCTGAGAGAATACTCTTAGAGTCTGGGGCTGCAAGGTGAAATAGATTTTTAGCTGGAAGGGGATAATTTTGGAAAGCCTTGGAATGTAGACCTTTGGAAACAAACTCACTCACTCACTATCTCTCCAGCTTGCAATATGGTAGTCTTTTCATTCAGCTCAACAAATCCTGTACTGAGTGACAATAATTTCAGTATAGTATTATGGACTATATAGGAAATATGTGTGACACACATGTTTCTTAAAAGTGTGTCTTGCTACAGTTGTGATCTAAACTGAAACTTCCTCCTTGCATTGAGGCTATTATTTGTTGGGAGAAATGAACTAGAGTCTTAGGAGTATGTTTTGTATTAACCGTCTTTATCATGTTATCTGACAGATACTAGTCCTTTTGGGGACCCAACCTGTTAATTCAAACAGAAATTAAGGGACTGCTCCTATTTCTTCTCCTCTTCCTCTTCATTCTCCCCCTTCTCCTCCTCTTGTTCCTCCTCCTTCTCTTTTTCCTTTTTTCTTCCCAAAAGCTTGGACAATTCACTTTATGTCCTAAGTGGTTTTCATTTTTGATTTCTTGAAATATAGCTCTGAAAAGAAAGGCCCATTGTTTTTAAGATGGAACTGCTTGACTCCACCTTAAAACCCAAATCACTTTGACTTTCATTGAGTGGCCAAAAATAGCCATTAATAGAAATAATTTAAGTTGGTACTATCCAATTAGTTTTAAATTAAATGTACTTTTCAATATTATAAATTTAAATGAGTCAAGGTTGTATACAATATCCCTCCACATAGGTCATATTCCAATGCTTCAGAAATAAGGGAGTTGGTTAGAGAACTTGTATAACTGGGGAAGATGAGGAGTTTAGTGCTAATATGTAATTTTGTTGGGATGTCCAGTTGGAGAAATTTAGTATTAGCTAGGGTTTATCAATTTAAAAATTATGGGACTACCTGAAAGCCATGATCAAAAAAAAGAGCCTAGACATCATCTTCCATGAAATTATCAAGGAAAACTGCCCTGATATTCTACAACCAGAGGGCAAAATAAGTATTGAAGGAATCCATCGATCACTGCCTGAAAGAGATCCAAAAAGAGAAACTCCTACGAACATTGTGGCCAAATTCCAAAATTCCCAGGTCAAGGAGAAAATATTGCAAGCAGCTAGAAGGAAACAATTCCAGTATTGTGGAAATATAATCAGGATAACCCAAGATCTAGCAGCTTCTACATTAAGGGATCGAAGGGCATGGAATAGGATATTCCAGAAGTCAAAGGAACTAGGACTCAAACTAAGAATCACCTACCCAGCAAAATTGAGTATGATACTTCAGGGGAAAATATGGTCTTTCAATGAAACAGAGGACTTTCAAGCATTCTTGATGAAAAGCCCAGAGCTGAAAAGAAAATTTGACTTTCAAACACAAGAATGAGAAGAAACATGAAAAAGTAAACAGCAAAGAGAAGTCATAAGGGACTTACCAAAGGGTGAACTGTTTACATTCCTACATGGAAAGACAATATTTGTAACTCTTAAAACTTTTCAGTATCTGGGTAGTTGGTGGGATCACGCACACATACACACACACATGCACACACACATGTACATGCGTGCACGCACATACAGAGACAGAGAGCACAGAGTGAATTGAATAGAATGGGACCATATCTTAAAAGAAATCAAGGTAAATGGTGAGAGAGAAATGTAGTGGGAGAAGAGAGGGTGAAATGGAATGGGGTAATTATATGTCATTTAAGAGGCAAGTAGGAGACTTTTTAGTGGAGGGAAAAAGAGGAGAGCTGAGAAAAAAAACATGAAGTTTACCCTCATCACATTCGACTAAAGGAAGGAATAAAATGCACACTCATTTTGGGATGAAAACCTATCTTACAATACAGGAAAGTGGGGGAGGAGATAAGCAGGGAGGGAGGGATGATGGAAGGGAGGGCAATGGGAGGAGGGAGCAATTTGAAGTCAACACTCTTGGGGAGGGACAGGATCAAAAGACAGAATAGAAACAATGGGGGGCAGGATAGGATGGAGGGAAATACAGTTAGTCTTACACAACATGACTATTATCGAAGTCATTTGCAAAACTACATAGATATAGCCTATATTGAATTGCCTGCCTTCCCAAAGGGAATGGGTGGGGAGGGAGGGATGGGGAGAATTTGGAACTCAAAGTTTTAGGAACAACTGTTTAGTATTGTTGTTGCTACTAGGAAATAAGAAATACACTTAATGGGGAATAGAAAGTCATCTGGTCCTACAGGACAAAAGAGAAGATGGGGACAAGAGAAGGGAGGGATGATAGAAGAGAGGGCAGATTGGTGATAGGGGAAATTAGAATGCTTGGGGTATTGGGGTGGGGGGAGGGGATAAATGGGGAGAAAATTTGGAACTCAAAATTTTGTGAAAATCAATGTAAAAAGTTAAATAAATAAATTTATATTAAAAAAAAATAAGAAGTTGGAATTAGAGATATAGACTTGTGAATTACCTGAATAGAAATGCTGGTAGAAGCCACAAAATTGACCTCATGTTCTGAGGGAAAGACAGAATGTCCAAAATAAGTATAGGAGGAGAAAGAGGAGCCCTAGAAGGAGACAGTGAAAACTCAATTAGAGTGTAATTCTAGAGGTTAGAATCCTCTTGCTTGTGATAGGCACTCAACAAATGTTTTTTTGAATTGAATTATAAGCTCTAAAAATCAGAATAATGCTGTGTTCAAAAGCCAAGAGAGGAAAGAAAGAGTTTCAAGGACAGTGTGGTAAATGGCACCAAATGCTTCAGCAAAGTTAAGGTGAATGCTTACTTCAGCAGCACATATTCTAAAATTAGAACAATACAGAGAAGATTTGTATGGCCTCTGTTCAAGGATGACATGCAAATTCATGAAGTCTTCCATATTTTTAAATAAATTGTTAGGAAACGAAAAGAATAAAAATGTTAAGGATTGTGAGAACTGACAACAGTTCTCTAAACTTGGTATTTAGAAAGTCAGCCTTTGGAAAGGCAATTTCAGTGGCTTATTCTTTATTCCAAAGAATAGTGGTTGTGAGCAACCAGATTGTGGCAAAGTAAGGAGGAATAAATAGTGTGGAGACAGAAGAAGGGAGTGTACACCACACACTTTGGAGACATTATCTGTGAAAGGGGCCAGGAAAACTTTACAAGTATCTGGTGGTAATGGTGATCTGTAACAAGCCAAGTGAAGAGTTCTTTCCAATATGGAGCAGACTTGTACATAATTATGGGGAGAGGAAAAGGGAAGAAATCTAGGTGAAGGCACAGAAGAGAAAGGAATCAAGTGTGGGACTAAAGTCTTGAAATGATTTTTACCTTGCCTCAGTGTCACTCACAATATTACCATTTTGGTCTGGTAGTTCCTTCATTAATTTGGACATTGTCCCATCCTTAATGGCTAATCTGTCTCCAAATGCTGACTGGCTACTGAAATCACTTTGCTTCTTCACTATTGGCAACGATCATTGGGTTGGTTCTACTTAGGCATGTATATAATAAACATGTCAACAGGTCAGAAGAAATTAGAGAATGGGGTGGGGGGAGGAGTCAAGATGGTGGAGTAGAAAGATACCCATATGCTAGCTCCTTACCCACAGCCCATAAAAATACCTGTAAAGAAGAATTCCCAACAAATTCTGGAGCAACAGAAGCCACAGAACAATGGAGTGGAGGAGATATCTGTTCCAGAGAGACCTGAAAAACTGACACCAAAGGTCCCTCATGCACCGGACCCGGAGCAGAGCCCAGCCCTGCCTTGGTAGTGTGGCACTGAGAGGAGCAGATATGAGCAGGGTTTAGGGACAGAATCTCCAGTGGCCACGCGGTCCCTCCACCCACAGGCACCAAAGGTCAATGAGAGAGTCTTTTTGGCTGGTCAAGAGGGGAGTGGGGTATCCACATGACTCAGGCCCCCTCGGGAGGCAGCAGTGGAGGCAGCAGTGGACAGGAGCTCCCAAAGCAGGCAGGAGCTTGGATCCATTGGTGAAGGTCTCTGCATAAATGCCCTGAGGGAACTGAGCCCAGTGTGGCAGCCCTGTCCCCACCTGAGCAGCTGAACTTACTCTCACACTGAATAGCAGCAGCCCCGCCCTGGACGAAGCCCTGAGGTTGGAAAGCAGCATTTGAATCTCAGACCCCCCAAAGCACTAGCTGAGCAGAACTGGAGGTGAGGTGGGTGTGGAGAGGAAACTCAGAAGTCTAGTAACTGGCTGGGAAAATGCCCAGAAAAAGAGGGAAAAAATAAAACCATAGAAGGTTACTTCCTTGGTAAACAGATATCTCCTCCCATCCTTTGGGATGAGGAGGAACAATGCTTACCATCAGGGAAAGACATAGAAGTCAAGGCTTCTGTATCCCAAACACTCAAAATAAATATTCAATGGGCTCAGGCCATGGAAGAGCTCAAAAAGGATTTTGAAAATCAAGTTAGACAGGTGGAGGAAAAACTGGGAAGAGAAATGAGAGAGATGCAAGAAAAGCATGAAAATTGGGTCAATACCTTGCTAAAGGAGACCCAAAAAAATGCTGAAGAAAATAACACCTTGAAAAATAGGCTAACTCAATTGGCAAAACGGTTCAAAAAGCCAATGAGGAGAAGAATGCTTTCAAAAGCAGAATTAGCCAAATGGAAAAAGAGGTTCAAAAGCTCACTGAAGAAAATAGTTCTCTCAAAATTAGAATGGAACAGATGGAGGCTAATGACTTTCTGAGAAGCCAAGAAATCACCAAACAAAACCAAAAGAATGAAAAAATGGAAGAGAATGTGAAATATCTCATTGGAAAAACAACTGACCTGGAAAATAGATCCAGGAGAGACAATTTAAAAATTATGGGACTACCTGAAAGCCATGATCAAAAAAAGAGCCTAGACATCATCTTTCATGAAATTATCAAGGAAAACTGCCCTGATATTCTAGAACCAGAGGGCAAAATAAGTTTTCAAGGAATCCACAGGTCACCACCCGAAAGAGATCCAAAAAGAGAAATTCTTAGGAACATCGTGGCCAAATTCCAGAGTTCCCTGGTCAAGGGAAAATACTGCAAGCAGCTAGAAAGAAACAATTCCAGTATTGTGGAAATACAATCAGGATAACACAAGATCTAGCAGCTTCTACATTAAGGGATCAAAGGGCATGGAATATGATATTCCAGAAGTCAAAGGAACTAGGACTCAAACCAAGACTCACCTACCCAGCAAAATTGAGTATAATACTTCAGGGGGAAAAATGGTCTTTCAATGAAATAGAGGACTTTCAGGCATTCTTGATGAAAAGACCAGAGCTGAAAAGAAAATTTGACTTTCAAACACAAGAATGAAGAGAATTATGAAAAGGTAAACAGCAAAGAGAAGTCATAAGGGACTTACCAGAAGTGAACTGTTTACATTCCTACATGGAAAGACAATATTTGTAACTCTTGAAACTTTTCAGTATCTGGGTAGTTGGTGGGATTACACACACACACACGCACACACACACAGAGACAGAGAGCACAGAGTAAATTGAATAGGATGGGATCATATATTAAAAAAATGAAATTAAGTGGTGAAAGAGAAATATATTGGGAGGAAAAAGGGAGAAGTGGAATGGGGCAAATTATCTCTCATAAAAAGAGGCAAGTAAAAGACTTTTCCTGGAGGAAAAAAGAGGGGAGGTGAGAGAAAAACATAAAGTTTACTCTCATCACATTCGACTAAAGGAAGGAATCGAAAATATACACTCTTTTTGTATGAAAACCTGTCTTACACTACAGGAAAGTGGGGAAGAAGGGTATAAGCAGGGTGGGGGGAATGATGGAAGGGAGGGCAATGGGAGGAGGGAATAATTTGAAGTCAACACTCTTGGGGAGGGACAGGATCAAAAGAGAATAGAAGCAATGGGGGGGCAGGATAGGATGGAGGGAAATATAGTTAGTCTTACACAACACAACTATTATGGAAATCATCCGCAAAAGTACACAGATAGGGCCTATATTGAATTGCCTGCCTTCCCAAAGGGAATGGGTGGGGAGGGAGGGATGGGGAGAATTTGGAACTCAAAGTTTTCGGAACAACAGTTGAGTATTGTTCTTACTACTAGGAAATAAGAAATATAGGTAATAGGGTATAGAAAGTTATCTGGCCCTACAGGACAACAGAGAACATGGGGATAAGGGAAGGGAGGGATGATAGAAGAGAGGGCAGATTGATGATAGGGGCAATTAGAATGCTCAGTATTTTGGGGTGGGGGGAGGAGACAAATGGAGAGAAAATTTGGAACCCAAAATTTTGTGAAAATGAATGTTAAAAGTTTAATAATAAATTTAAAAAAAAGAAAAAAGAAAGTGAAAACTTAAAAAAAAAAAAAGAAGTTAGAGAATGGACCTGGAGAAAATGCCAGTTCTAAAAAAAATGTTGTGACCATTCTGCCTTTCCTCCTTAGGTATCTTTTTAATGGGAATTCAATTTGTTGTCCTATTAGTCTCCTGCTTTAGATAGAATGTAACCAAGAGTCATAATGAATATAGATGGGACTGGTGGAAAATGTTGAGCTCAACTGCAGAACATTTTTTTAATGGGACTAATGAAATGGAAGCAATTGTAGCTTAGGGGATAGAAAGATGATATGAGTTAGGAAGAAGACCTAGCTTCTAGGATCATAGATTTAGAGGTGGAAGGGACTTCAAGACTCCTCATTCCAATTCACTTACTTTATAGATGAGGAAACTGAGGCCCAGCAAGGTTACATAATTTGTCCAAATTCACATAGGTAGTAAGGGGCAAAAGTGGGATTTGAACTCACATCCCATGAATATAAGTTTAGTATTCAAAGATTCTGTCTTTTGCTTCTCTAGATGAGTCATTTAATCACTCAATGGCCCAGGTAACTATCAAGACTACAAACTGTAACACAGCTGCTGACTTACATTGGCAGGAAACAAGCTACCTTGCCTATGGTTCCCTATACCGATTAAATCAGGCCTGATTAAAAAAAGAAAACAAAACAAAAAACAACCAAAAATCCTAGAGAAACCAGAAGTGGAAAGGTGAACCAGCATATATTTCATGTTGTTGATATCTTCTACAAGGAAGTGAAACTTACAGAACAATCATTTATAACGAATCTGAGACTTGTAGATGGAACTGATTACATTTAAGGAAATACCCTGGAGTTCATGCCAGGGTGCTGTGCTTCATAAGTGACATGGTCTGATCATTAGGTTTCTTGATATTTCAGTAGTCCAAAGTTTAAAGTTTAGTTAGACTTCTTTGGACACAGTCCAAGCTGTTCCTGGATTAATACTGAATTCTTCCTTCTTGAAAAGTGTTACACCAGAATTCTAGTGTCATCTGATCTGATTTTATTTAGAGGTAGGAGAGGCAGTAAGGTATCTCATATTATTTTAGGGGTGCCTAGAAAGACTTTTTGCCATAAATATGTTCCTCACTCAGGCACCTGAAACTCAACTTTTAGAATAGGGATTCTTAACCTTTTTTTGGTTGACATATATATGCTGCTTTGGCAGTCTGGTAAGCCTGTGGACTCTTTCTCAGAATAGTGTTTTCAAATACATAAAATAAAACACATAGAATTACAAAGGAAACCAATTATTTTGAAATACAATTATCAAAACAAAAAAACCCCATCAACTTCATAGACTTCAGATTAAGAATCCCTGTTATACATATTCATTTCTTTGGAGTTAGCTCCTGAAAGTTCAAATAATTTTGTCGGGGGTGATGTATTAAATCAGTGGTATCAAACTGAAATGAAAAGAATAGTTATACATTAACACAAACTTTAATATACTGACTTTGCATTCTGTACATTTGGCTTAGCCTGCCCTACCTGCTCCTGCAGCACACTGACTTAGAAAATCACAAATTAATATTATCTTTGTTGTATTTTTATTTATTTTGTTAAATTTTCCTAATTATATTTTAATCTGGTTTGGGTCTCTTGCAGTTGAGTTTGACATCTCTGGATTGCCTCTTTATCAGCTTTGTGTAAATTACTTTATCAGGTAATTTTTTATTTAAGGGCAGTGTTTTAGATACTTGAAAAGAAGAGATTCTGAAAGATTAGAAAATAATTGAGAAGACATTGTAGGTGTGAGTAAGTCAGTCAACATAGTGGGTATAGTGGCATGGTGCAGAAAGGAAAATGTATAATCAGGATATCAAATGGTCTGAATATTGAAATCTTTCATTTTTCTTATATTCCCCCTCAAAAAAAATCCTGACAAGGGAATCTCAGGGTTTAAGAGCTGGAAAGAACCTTAGGGATCATAATATCCCAACTTTTCATTTTACATATATGAGGAAACTGATGCCCAGAGAGAGGAAGTAGCTTGCCCAAGGTCATTTAGTTCATGATGGCGTATTGGGGCATGAGTGTGGGTACATTTTTTTAAATGAAGAAAGGAAGAATACTTACCATAGATTGTTGAACAGCTCTTAAGGAGGCTAGAGGGTATAATTGGACCACAAAAGTCCAAGGCAGAGAAGAATGGCAGGATGTGACAAGAAACTTAAAGTGATCTGGCTCTCTTTCAAAGCCTGTAAAACATGTGTAAAAAACATCCCTGCCTGGTGGTTCAGGAGCAGGTAGGGTAGGCTAAGTCAAATATACAGAATGCAAAGTCAATATATTAAAGTTTGTGTTAATGTATAACTATTCCTGGTACAAGTCCTTACAAGGGATTGCAGGTCCTAGCCAAGTATGAATATGACACTATGTTTGTTACTTACTTACCAGGATTAATATTCAAGATTTCAGATTCCTGCCAGGAGAACACATGAGTAAAAGAGAGGAGAGAATACCTGATGACCAACCATGTGGAAAAACATACGCACCTCTGTATACAATATACATATGTATATGAAGTATATATATGAATATGCACACATATATGAATATGTACATATATCTTACATATACATATATGTATATAGGTCTAACAAACTGGAAGCAAATTCAAACTGAATGAGGATATAAGGAATGATAAAAGGCACAGATAGACCAATCAAATTGATGTTATAACTGCAGATGTGTAAACAAGAACAGTTGTTCTTAAGGGGCCAGGCCTTTTACCTACTAGTTGAAGAAGGCTGTCCCTTAAAGAGGAATCAAGGGGACAAGAGAATGAGAACATGCTTAATAAGTTAGTTGAGTTACATGAGAAAATGAAAAATACCAGTCTGTAGGGAAAGAAGAGAAATATTTGTCTATAGAGTGGTAATAGATTGAACAGAAGAACCACAACCTTCAGTAAAATCAGAATTAAAGATAGTGATGTTAGAGATGAAGGAACATTAGAGGTTATCGTCCAACCCCATCAATTTACAGAGGATGAAACTGGAGACCAAGGGAAGTCAGGGGACTTGTCCAAGATTATATGGAAGCAAATAAATGAGCCAGGATTTGAAAAAAAGTCTTCTGGCCAGAGCTTTTACTATTGCACTATGGTAGTCTCTTCCCCTTATTTTACAGGGTGTGTGTATATGGGAAAACTGAGTCTCAGAGATGAGGTGACTTAATCAAAGTCATGTAAACAACCAGTAGAACTGGTGTTTGCACACAGAAGGACCATAATGCTCCAGAGGAGGTCTGATTAGGGTAGAATGAGCGCAGTGGAGCCACCACCTCCTAGTTCTGGGAGCTGCACTTTTCTTAATGTAGCCTTTTTGTTTTTTTGACTGCTGTATCACACTGTGCAGTCCCTGAAGCCTCAAGATCTTTTTTAGAATAATTGCTCTCTGGTCATGTCTCTTCCGTCTTTTACTTCTGGAAGTGATTTGTGTGTGTACACGTGTAGAAGGAGAAGTCTTTATTCTTATCTCTGTTGAATTCCAAACGTTCTGCCAAGATTCTTTTGGATCCTGACTCTGTTATCCAGTACATCAGCTTAGTGACATATGGAAGAAAAGGAGGGTAATCTCCCCCTGAGATTATGTCCCATTTATACTACACACACACACACACTATACACATATACATATATGCACACATATACATATAAACAAGCATATGTTCTGTATACATATATGTAGATATAAGTGGATATATATCCTTATGTTGGATATAGATGTATACACACACATATAAATATATATATATATAAATAGTCAATTTTGTAGGTTCATACTGATTTACATGTTGCTTCCCCCATTAGAATGTGAACTCCCTGAAAGCAGAGATTGTTTTTGCCTTTTTTATATCTCTACATTTCAGCATACAGTTTAAATGCTTGTTGACGGATGGAAAGGATAGGAAGTGGTCTCTAGATAGAATGATGCTCCAATGGAATTTTCTTATAATGTATTAATGTAGTACTAGCCCAGCCACACTAGAGCAGAGCACGTTGTTGGTAAGAGCATGATACTAACAAGGTCAAAACTTGGGAGGTGTTTTTTTCTCTGTATGTATCTCATCACTTAAGACATTAAAAAAGGGAAATGTGTCCCCTTTCCTCTTCCCTACCCCCAACAGATCGGCTTTGGTCTCCAAAGAGCAGTATTTCATCTTTTAGCACTAGGGCTATAGGTCAGAGTAGCTGCTTAGTGGCTTTATACCTGGGCAAGCCACCAGGTGGTTCTCTAATCTTGCTATGCCTGCTTACTCAAGAGAGCATACATAAATATGCCCTGTCATTCTAGCCCTGAGCTACCAACTTATTCATTGTATGTATACACAGATAGCACCAACCATGCACCAAATCTTTATACATTCCCCAGTGTTTTCTAGGTCTTTATGCTTCATGTCTAAATATTCTAATAGTTCATGATTCCCTTTCAGCTTATACCTCTTCCCAGTGGATCCCAATCTCTTCACTTTCTTCCTTAATGTATCCCTAAAGGCCTCATTCAATTGTCATACGGGCTAGATTTTATTTACTATACTGAAAGTGAAAAGAGCACTCCCTGACTCTCAGTTCTTGTAGTAATTACACTTAATTTCTCACTGGCTGTCAAACAGATCTATTCAAATCATTATGCTAGTAAACTATTCAGTACTTTAACAGTCTAGGATCCAAGGTGGTTAGCTTCTTTCTCCAATCATTTTGCTCATCCTTGTGGCTAATATAACTAGAAGTCTGAGGTTGAACATGGTGATTAGTATGTCTAGTATGTTTATGGACAAGCCTAGGAAATCACCAACCTCTTTTGCCATCTTGCTCTACCTTTGGCAGCCTATATAGTCAAATTCCTGTGTCTTGCCCTGGTGTTATAGACTTGCAATAGAAATTCCAGGCAAAAATAATGATTCCCGAAAAAATGGGATGCAAAGTGTTAAAAGTTCTACCAGACAGTGAGAGAATTATTAAGTAAATTAGAGGTAGAGTTAGACATAAAAGATAAAATAATTTCAATCATTAAAAAAAGATTTTGCATAACCAAAATCAATGCAACTAGGATAAGAAGGGGAGCAACTGATTGGGGAAAATTTGCATAGAATATCTTTGAAAGGGTTGGATGTTTAAGATATAGTGGGGGCTACTGTAATACAAATATATAACACCCCAACCTGTTTCTCAAGAGTTAAGTAGTCAAAGATTATGAACAAATAATTCTCAAATGAAGAATGATAAACTTAGCAATCATATGAAAGATTGCTACAAATAACTGAGTTTTGTTTTATATCTGACAAACTAGCAAAGGTTATACATGATCAGAACAGTTAATTTTGAAGGGATGTCACAGGCATTCTCATATACTGTGGGCTGAGTACTGTATATAAATACAAATGTATACATGTTATCCATTTGTATAGCATTTTGGACTAAAATTCTGTATCTCTTGAGGCAGCTGGGTAGCATGGTAGATAGAATTCTGGTCCTAGAGTCTGGAAGATCTGAGTTCAAATGTGGCCTTAGCCATACATTAGCTGTATGGCCCAAGACAAATCACTTAACCACTGTATACCTCATTTTCATCATCTATTAAATGCAGATAATAGTAATACCTTCCAGCAAAAAATGTGATAATATTTAAAAAATGATTTTCAAACCCAAAAGTGCTATAAAAAATGTTAGTTATAGCTATTTTGTGACCTTGGGCAAGTCACAAACCTCTCCAAGGTCCAAGCAACTCTAAAACTTTAAGGAAAGTTAAGCTATATGCATTGGTAGACTGAATTTCCTTAACCCATGAAATTAAAGGTTTAGGACAAAAAGAAGTGTGTGTGTGTGTGTGTCTAAGTGGTGGAAGTTTGGGACTCCCTTCTTAGGTTCTGAAAAGGTTTGGAAAGGAGATCTATCAAGTGCGAGCGTTTGGAAGGAGGCCGAACATTATTACTCTGTTTTTATCTGTTCTCACTTTATTTCTTTCTCTTTTGCTCAGCTAAAATCAACCACCAAGATGGTATCAAGTAGTTCATAAAAGTTGTGGTTGAGGGTACAAGGGAATGGTGATTGGAGGTGAACTTTCCACGGGTCTTCCTTCACTTTTCTCCCAGCATAAAAAACCTGGCATAGCTTTCATTGTCTTACAATAATAATAGCTCTGTACAATATTAACCAGACATAGCATGGTTAGCTTCTAAAGATGGATTTTGTTCTATCCTGCCTAGATACTTGTGTTAATAATGGATCAGATTCATCAACTACCTGCTCAGGACTGGCCACTGAGTAGGACTACACACAAACATCTACTCTCTGGGGAAGGAGAGGGGAGGGAAACACTAACCATGACAGCACTGGTTACCCGATACCCTTCTTCACAGTTAGTTTGAATAGATAAAACCACAAGTGCCTTTGTGTTGAGAGTAAAGCATTCAGTCCTCGTCTCTAAGGTACTCGACTTGTCGCCAAACCTGCACACCCACTGGGGAAATGGTCCCACCCCTGCAGCAAAACAGATCCCCTTTCCCCCATTTTATTCTCCTTTTGGAGAAATTATCATGATTTATAATGGTAGAATTAAAAATGTAGAAATGGTCTGTTGGGGCATAGAAATGATAGGCATGAGTTAACTTGATCCAAGATTTCCTCTTTTTAAATGAGAGAGCTATTTCACATTGGGTGTATTGGCCTTGCTTGTATTTCAGATGATTAGTTGTATCCCAAATGCCACTGTTTTCATGTTTACTAAATGACTAAATGAGAGGCAATGTGTCAGAGTGGACAGAAAGACAGCCTCCCAGTCAAGAAGACTCAGGCTTTAGTCCCTGCACTTTAACCTCAGTCCTCTAGCAGCTAAACGTAGGGGTGGCAGTAGAGTGGTTGATCTATATTTGTAGAGGGAGCTTTCATCCTAGGGAATTCCTTATGCCTATGAAATTATAGGTCCAGGTTATCTCCACCCTCCCTAAAAAGAACATGTAAAGTTTTTGGCCAAAAACTTAGAAGGGTAATTTTCCCATGGGACCCAAATTGATTGAGGATCTAAGTTGAAAATTATAAACATCTTGACAGAAGCTAGTATGAGGCTATGTGATTCAATTTGTTTGCCACCATAATTGTCAATTCTATTAATTTAATTAGTTCTTAGTATGCTAGGAACTGGCTATGTGCAAGGTATGGATAATTCAGACACACACACACAAAACCAATGAAACACCCCCTGCCTTCAAGGAGTGTACAAGTCATTTACAGATAGATAAATACAAGGCAGTTGGAGGTGGAATCAGGGAAGGTAGTAAGTTGAGTTTGAAGGAAAAGAAGGTTTCTGAAAGGCAGAGCTGAAGAGAGAATCCATTCTAGGTATGGGGGGCAGAGAGGCTCCAAGGGTGGGGAACCTGAAGCCTCGAGGCACATGTGACCCTCTAGATCCTCAAGTGCAGCCTTGAGGCTGCAGATTTCCCATCCTTGGGATAGACTTTTCAAAGGCTTAGAGGGGAGATGAAATCCCGAGTTTGGGAAATAGTCAGTAGTCCAGTTTATCTGGAACATAGAATGTACAGGTGGAAAGAATGTGACATGCCTGGAAAGGCACATTCTACCTAGATTTTGGAGTTATTTAAATGTAAAACTGAGCAAATTTGGTTATGAATATTGCGGCAATAGGGAGCTACCAAAGACTTTTGAGCAGGGCAACAGCACAGACTTGTCTATATACTTTAGGAAGATTTTAGTAGCTATGTGGAGGATGGATGGAATAGCATTGAGGCAGAAAGCAGAGAGATCAATTAGGAGGATATTATAATAATCCAGGAGAAAAGTAACCATGGCCCAGGCTATAGGGGCCTTGTAAGTAGAGACAAGGGAATGAATAAGAGGAGTGATGGAAGGGGTCTCAATAGGACATTGCAACAGAATAAATTCTAGGACTATTCCTTAAACTTCCTGAAGTTTTCCCTTGGAGAGGCCAAGCCTAGTGTAGCAGAAAGAACCCTGGATTTCTGACCTAAAGATCCTTTGTGAGCCTGGCCAAGTCTCTTTATCTTCCTGCGTCTCAGTTTCCTCTAAAAATGAGAGGGATGGATTAGATGACCTTAGTGTCCCTTCTAGGGCTAATAATTGGACATTCTATTTCTCAGAGTGTTGGAGAAGTAAAGAAATGAAGCTCTGACCTATCAGCTTAATGCATTACATCAGTTGGCAGAAAAAAAAGTTAGTATTGATTGTGAATATTGATTATACCAGGAGAAAAAACAAAGAAAAATAAAACTGGGTGTGTAGAAGCTCGTGAGGGTGAAAAACAGAAATTGGACCCTTCCATTTTTTTAACATCAAGAGTGATTACTGTAACTCCATGATGCTGCTGTCGCTGTTCAGTCATTTTAGTCATTTAGTCACGTCTGACTCTTCATGACCCCATTGGGGGTTTTGCTGGCAAAGATACTGGAGCAATTTGCCATTTCCTTTTCCAGCTCATTTTTACTGATGAGGAAACTGAGGCAAATAGGGTTGAGTGACTTTCCCTGAGTCACACAGTTAATAAGTATCTGAGGCTGAATTTGACTTCAGGAAAATGAGTCTTCTTGACTCGAGGCACTTTAATCCACTGTACCACCTGGCTGCCCCTAACTCCATAATACTGTGCCCTGTTCAGACCCCTTCTGTGCCTTCTGATGAATGTCTTTCTTCTTGAAAGTAAGTTTGGTTGAAGATTTGAGATGAAATTTCCTATTGGGGTGGTGACCAATTCCTGGAGCATCCTTGTTAGCTTATTTATGTATATTATGGATCTGTGTTTTTTACCATAAATGAGTATACATTTGTTGAGTTGAACTTTAAAAAAAGACTTAAAAGATTCTCTGTGGAACATAGGGAAAGGTAAGAATGGATAGAGCAGATCTGGGCAACCGATAGTCATTAGGATGCTGAGGTCCAGCTGAGAAGATATACATGAAAATGTAACAGGCATAGAAGGGCCACCCCACTGAAGTGCAAGTCTTCAGAGTGATACTTGATTTAGAATTGTTACTCTTGCTTGTGGGCTTGTTGCTGTTTTAGCTGAAACAAAACAATCCAGGAAAACTAAATGAACTTAGGAGTTACATGTAAGATACAGATACTCTGTGTGTGTGTGTGTGTGTGTGTGTGTGTGTGTTTCCTTCCTGTTCAGTACTCACCAAATTTTCCCACCAAGTGATCTGTTGTTAACGTGCAGGAAATCCCAGTCAACGCTCATTATTTGGTGAAAGAGTGACAGCAGACACCACAGCACTCCTCAGCAAGCATCCACCTGCTCCCGTGGTGTCTTTTTAAAGAGAGTTCAGCTTACCTCTGCTCCTCTTAGTTTTCCTTTGCTTAATTGCAGGTGATGATTCAAAAAAAGCCTTCACCTGTTTTTGTGGGGCTTTCATCTTTCTCAGACAAAGCAGGCTGAGGCTTGGGCCTTGATCTGTGGCGTGCTTAGGGCCTTGGGTATTAAAGGGGTTGGATCACCCTCAGGCTTTTAAGGTTTTTTTGGGTTAAATTGATGAGCATGTATAATAAATTGAAGCTTTGTTGTTTGGCAGAATTTTTTCCCCCTCAGTATTTGTTATTCTTTTATCAGAGACCTGGGAATACCTTACCTTCCTCTCCTACCTCTCATTCAAGTGAATGATGCTGTCAAAATGAGACTTCTTAGGTTTATCCTGGAATTTAGAATTGATTGGGATAGGTTTTGATATTAAAAGAAAAACAAAACACACACCAGCATGCTGACTGCCTTTTAAATAAGAACACTAGGCACTGATGCCCAAGAATCTAATTATTCAAGGTTTAGCAAGTTTCTTGAGAAACATATAAGCATGCTGTGATGGTATCCAATCACCTGCTTCATGGAAAGGTTTCAAATCCTTTGAAACAGAAATGCTGTATCAGGTCAGCTTGGACTGAGAGGAGCTCGATGTGGAGAAATGATTATTAGAAATTGCATTGGCTTTGTTGATTGTTAAGTCAGAACAGTAAGAGATGCATAGCACCTAATCAATCACATCTGAATATCTAACTTCAGATAAGTTTTTTTGGTATTGGAAACTTTCTAGGTTAAAATAAGATTGCATTTTTTTCCATTTCTTTACATAGAAAGGTAAGCATTTAGTATTTTTGAGATTTTGTGTGACATGTAAGAATTTTATTTAAAAGGCATTTATACAATTTCTGGCTTTTAAGGAAAAAAAAAACCCAAGAATAAATTATTAGAAACTCAGTTTTTTTTCCTACATCCCAGTAGGCCAGCTGTTATTTCAAGGAGCCTGTGAAAAAACTCCTGAATATACAGGGAGATTGGAGGTGATCTTTTCACTTTAGATTGAGACTGTAGTACAGGCTGTGTTTGTGCTTGTCAAAATGCATGATTCCCTCCGCGCACTTCTTTGTAAATAAAAAAGAAGTGGAATTCTTCCCCTCTTCCTTCTTCTGCATTTTCATTTGATATAACATGAAGCCTAATTATATCACTTGGAAATAATATGAAAAAGTTGTGCTCTTTTACTCCATTGGGTTTAATAAGTTTGGATGTATTCCAGTTACAAAGCATTAATCACACTTAAACTCACGTCTTGATAGTTCATCCACCCTGAGTATTCATGTCAGAGACATAAAACAATCCCCTTTAATGCCCACAGTACTCTTTAAACTGAGCTCTTGCCATGGTGTGTTAATAAAACTTGCTTTGTACTGAAGGGCTGGGGGTGGGGGGTGGGGATTTTTGTGTTATGTAAAGTGTTTCGAGGTGAGTTTTTCTTTCCTGTACTTTCTAAATCAAGTTTTAAAGGCTTTGCAGAATTATATGAAGACTTATGCAACAAGGTAAGCGCAGACTAAGAAGGCATTAGTCACACCTTGGCAGAGTGTCCAAGAGTTTGGTATACATCAAAGGGATGGAGAGAAATGTGGTCCTTGCAATCCCACAAGCACTCCTTTATCTTGGTATTTCCATTTGATGATGACAATGAAATTGGACACTTGTATTTGTCTATTTTTCAGCACATGGGTGTAATGCACGTTGACCTTACAACTTATTTTTCTGGAGAGTGGGGCTGGAGGAGACTAAGCAAGGATCAGTGCTTTTCATCATCAGAGAAGGTTTCATCTGCTCCTCAGATTATTTCACTGAATTGCCCAAAAGAGTGGGCAGGATTGTCCCCAAGGGCAGACAGGCATACATTTTTTTCCATCCTGTGTCAAAAGGACTTTAAAGAAAAGACTAGCTTTGTGTTTTTGTGTCATGAAAGTCATAATATCATAGAATTAGGGTATTTAGAAATTGTCTTGTTCAACTCTCTCATTTTAGAGAAGAAGATATAGGCCCAGAGAGGCTAAGTGACTTACCTACCTACCTACATAACTCTACATTGAATGCCCTTCTCATTGTGCCATAGATCCAGCAGTAGCCACAAGTGCTGGTATGGTGGTCTTTGCATTTTACCACCTACTCTTCTGGGGACACATGGCCCCTGCCCTCAAAGAATGTAATTACAGACTGGGAATCAAATCTAACATATATGAAACCCTTATCACCCAGTATAAAATAGTAAGTGACCAAGTACTAAGTGGCATGGTATGAGCTCTATACTCTGTGTCCTATAGACTTTCTGAGAAAGGGGTGATGGCACCAAACTAATGCTGGAAAGCAGTGTTTCTTCATATGTGCGGCAGCATTTTGAAGTGTAACAGTCTGACCTTTGTCCCCAGAGACTCTTTCTGGAATTACTTCAGGAGTTCCAGAATTAGACTGGGACCCTATGCTAGGGGTGAGGATAACACTGATGTGTGTGTGGGGAGAGGGTCTCTCCTAGGGAGAATGTGTAAGGGTAAATTTTTTTTTTTACCTGAGGATGCAGTTCAGGGAGCAGGAATCCACACTAAATGGAAGCTCAATCGTTCATACCCACGGATCCAATGTAGACCAAGGAGGATACCTATGCTTAGGGGAGGAGGACTAGCGCAAAATGTGGTTGTGGCTGAGGCTGTGTTCTGAGCAAGGAGGAGGAATGGGAGCAGGAGGAAGCAATGCAAGTCTGATTCTGGATCAGAATCTCAGCTTCTGTCTCTAGCCAGATCTGCAACTTAGAGCTCACTAACCAGAGCAGGGCCATCAGGCTGAAATTATATTCTCTTGTTTAGAACAAGAGAATTCCAAATTGCTGATGACAGCTAGGGCTAGAAGCTGCAGCTATTAGAACTTTAACCGCAGGCAAACATACAGCGCCAATTCTCAGACTCAAATCCAGATCAGGAGCTTGCAAAACTTGAACCAGGAGGGCAACAATAAGATTTCAATCTGGGTTATACAGCTTTGGTTGCACTGAAACCTTACAGGTTCACCCTTGAGATCCTTGAAAAATGTAGTACTCAGAATCCAGAGAATCAGCAGTGGGGGCTAAGGCAATATAAAATAGAACCAAGCAAGGCTCAGGTATTTTCTTCAGAAGTTTACAGAACCTTGCCCTTACCCAAAGTACCAAGTCAGGAAGTAAGGATAAAAGAGTGAATAAACACAGGAGGAACCTCATCATGAAGAATTATGGTTCCAGGGATATCCAAGATGCTAATTCAGAGTAAGAAAATGACTCCAAAACATCTGCAAGCTCCTGACCATATATCAGGGCATAAAAACACCATAAACAAATGCAGAAAGGTGGAAATAATGTATCTTATAATGATCACAATGTAATAAAAAGTTATATTAAGTAAAAGTCCCCTGAAGAAAGAAAGAATTAGTACTTCTAGATAACATGACCAACATGAAGGAGGACTAGATGTTTTCTTCAATCTTTGTAACTTCTCAGAACTCGATAAAATAGGAATTGTGAGTAACAGACAAAACAATAGACATATTTTAATCTATTAAATTTTCTTCTATGAATGGTTGGGCCAATATGTTTTGAATTATCAGGGTTTTCTAGATGTTCCTTTTTGAAGATTTTGTTATGCAAATTGCACGAATCCACAGAATATTAAGATATTTCCCAAATGTTTCCATATTGCCTTTAGGATAAAATAGAAATTCTTCAGTCTGCAATTAAAGACCTCCACAGTCTGGCTCTTTATCTCACCTGTCCAATCCTACTTTATATACCACTTTCCTTCATGATATGAATATTCTTTCTGTTCCGTTCTTGTCTGCCATCCTCCACCTCTGTGCCTTACTCACAATGGATGCTGTGCTTGAAATAGGATCCCTTTACCCCATACTCTGCATCCTTAAGTCCTACCCTGCTTCCAGGCTTTTTTTAGGTGCCAGTGCCTCCTCTATGAAACTTGTTAAAGGCACAAATCTCTTTAAGATGAGGAGTGGGGGGAGGAATGGAGCGGTGAGGGGAAGGGATGAAAGATAAAAATCTTCTCTCCCTACCAGAGCAATATGGGTGACTGTTACTGGTCTGTCTGCCAGGAATAGAATGATGACAGTGAAGTCATAGGGCTCCTCAAGTCCAGGACATCCTTAAGTACTACTTCTGGGATAGCAATCACCTTTTTTTTTTTTAAACGCCTTCCTCCAGCCATGTACTCAACAAGTCTAGAGCTTTGGAGACAAATCTATTTCCTATGAATTCTAAGCTCTGTGTCAGATCTGAGGGTAATTTGGAGATTAACAAATTTTGCGCCTCCTTAAGCAGTCCAAACCCCTTAACGGAAAGTTGTCTTCTCAATCCTCAATAACTCATTGTAGTCTATTTTTCTGACACCTACTAGCCTGATTAGAGTTGAACTGGGGAAGAGCAAGGAATTATGTTCCTGTTACAAGCAGGGAAATCATGAGATAGCAAAGTATAATTATGATATTGTCTAGGATAGTTAAACCAGGAGATGCTAATAGGCTTCATCTGAAACCGGCTACCTCTTCCACCCCCAACAGATGAAAGTGAGGTCTCTTCAAATTTCCCATAGCACTTTGCCTAGAGTCCCCTCCTCTTGTACTCATATTTATCGCATTCTTTCTCGTCATATGACTCTTTTCCTGCATTTCCTCTCCCCTCTTGTTAGATTAGAAGCTCCTTGGGAACAGATCTGAATCACTATCATATCCCTAGTGTTTTATACTCAGTAGGCTCTTAAATGTTTATTTGATTGAGTTGAGGATGCCCTGGATCCTTCATAAAATATCATAATGACCCATCAAGTTAATTTGATACCTGGTGTTTAATGAAGGAGACACTATAAGATTCTAGGTCAATCTACCAATGAATGTGCTGTGTGCTAGGCATTGTGCTACATACGGGATCATAAAGGCAAAGTGAAATGGTCCTTGCTCTCAGTTTGCAGGCTATTGGGGAGTCAACATGTGTATATGTGTATACATATATACACATAGGCACACACGTGTATGTGTGCACACATAGATATATACATATATGTCTCTGGGTATATATGCACATACACACAGGCACAGACATGATAAATAGATTATTTTAGTGGGAAGGGTACTAGCAGTGGGGGAATCAAGGAAAGGCCTTAATAGGAGTTGAATCTTTCCCCCCTCCACTTAATAACATTTTATTTTTTTCAACCACATGGAAAGATAGTTTTCAATATTCACTTTTCCAAGATTTTGAGTTCCCATTTTTTGTCTTCCTCCCTTCCTGTTCTCCAAGATGGCATACAATCTGATATAGGCTATACATATACAATCATATTAAACATATTTCCGCATTAGTTATGTTGTGAGAGAAGAATCAGAACAAAAGGGAAAAACCACAAGAAAGAAAAAACAAAAACAACAAAAAAAGAGAAAACAGCATGCTTTGAGCATTTTCTATTGTGAGTCTTTTGGAATTGTCATATAATTGCATTGATGAGAAGATCGAAGTCTATTGGAGATGGTCATACACAATATTGCTGTTACTATGTACAGTGTTCTAGGAGCTGAATCTTAAAGGAAGCTAGGCATTCTAGGAGACAGAGGTGAGGAGGCCCTACAGAATAAGCATGGTGGACAGCCAGTGCAAAGGAAACAAGAGTTCCTTAAATGAGGAATAGTTAAGAAGACCAGTTTGACTGTATTGTAAAGTGCTTGAAGGGGGAATAATATTTAATAACACTGGAAAGATAAATTGGGTCGAGTTGTAAAAAGTGTTAAATGATAATAGAGTTTATATTTGACACTGGAGTTAATAGGGAACCAATGGAGTTTCTTGAGAAGGGCACAGATGTTGTCAGACCTGTGCTTTTGTGACACATATCTAGGAAAATTTACTTGACATCTTTGTGGAAGATAGATTAGAATGGGAAGAGACTTGAGGCAAGGAGGTTAATTAGGAGGCCACTTAAGTAGGGTGTTGACTATATGACTGGGAAGAAGGAAATGGATTTGAGAGATGTTGTGAAGTAGAAAGCTGATTTGGGAACTGATATGTGATGGTATATATGAAATGATAGTGCAACTTAAGGATAATACAGATTGGGGAGGAGCCAAGAAGGCAGAGTAGAAAGATACACAGATGCTAGCTCCAAACCCACAGCCCATAAAATACCTGTAAAGAAGAACTCCCAACAAATTCTGGAGCAGTGGAAGCCACAGAACAACGGAATGGAGGAGATTTCTGTTCCAGAGAGCCCTGAAAAACCGACACCAAAGGTCCATCAAGCACCAGACCCAGAGCAGAGCCCAGCCCTGCCTTGGCCGTACAGCACTGAGAGGAGCATATCCGAGCAGGCTTCAGGGACACAATCTCCAGTGGCCACGCAAGTCCCTCCACCCACAGGTGCAAAGGTTAGTGAGAGAATATGGCTGGCCAAGAGGAGAGCAGGGTGTCTCCATAACTCAGGCTAGAAAGAAACAATTCCAGTATTGTGGAAACAAAATTAGAATAACACAAGATCTAGAAGCTTCTACATTAAGGGATCAAAGGGTGTGGAATAGGATATTCCAGAAGTCAAAGGAACTAGGACTCAAACCAAGAATCACCTACCCAGCAAAACTGAGTATAATACTTCAGGGGAAGAAATGGTCTTTCAATGAAATAGAGGACTTTCAGGCATTCTTGATGAAAAGACCAGAGCTGAAAAGAAAATTTGACTTTCAAACACAAGAATGAAGAGAAGTATGAAAAGGTAAACAGCAAAGAGAAGTCATAAGGGACTTAACTAAAGTTGAACTGTTTACATTCCTACATGGAAAGACAATATTTGTAACTCTTGAAACTTTTCAGTATCTGGGTAGTTGGTGGGACCACACACCCACCCACACACACACACACACACACACTCACATGTACACACGTGCATGCACACACAGAGACAGAAAGCACAGAGTGAATTGAATAGGATGGGATCATATCTTAAAAAAATGAAGTTAAGCGGTGAGAGAGAAATGTATTGGGAGGAGAGAGGGAGAAATGGAATGGGGCAAATTATCTCACATAGAAGAGGCAGGCAAGAGACTTTTTAGTGGAGGGAAAAAGGGGGGAGCTGAGAGAAAAACGTGAAGTTTACTCTCATCACGTTGGACTAAAGGAAGGAATAAAATGCACACTCATTTTGGTATGAAAACCTATCTTACAGTATAGCAAAGTGGGGGAGAAGGAGATAAGCAAGGGGGGGGATGATGAAAGGGAGGGCAAAGGGAGGAGGGAGCAATTTGAAGTCAACACTCTTGGGGAGGGACAGGATCAAAAGAGAAAATAGAAGCAATGGGGGGCAGGATAGGATGGAGGGAAATACAATTAGTCTTACACAACACAACTATTATGGAAGTCATTTGCAAAACTACACAGATATGGCCTATATTGAATTGCCTGCCTTCCCAAAGGAAATGGGTGGGGAGAATTTGGAACTCAAAGTTTTAGGAACAACTGTTGAGTATTGTTCTTGCTACTAGGAAATAAGAGATATAGTTAATGGGGAATAGAAAGTCATCTGGCCCTACAGGACAAAAGAGAAGATGGGGACAAGAGAAGGGAGGGATGATAGAAGAGAGGGCAGATGGATGATAGGGGAAATTAGAATGCTCGGTGTATTGGGGTGGGGGGAGGGGACAAATGGGGAGAAAATTTGGAACCCAAAATTTTGTGAAAATGAATGTAAAAAGTTAAATAAATAAATTTATAAAAAAAATAAAAGAGCAGAATAATAATAAAAAATAAATTATATATATAAAATTATATATATATATATATATATATATATATATATAAAATGAAAAAAAAAGCATAATACAGATTGCTAACCTGGATATCTGAAGGGATGGAGGTGCCTTCAACAGAAAAAAGGCAGGTCCAAAAGAATGGTGGGTTTTAAAGTCAATGGATCCAGTTTTGGACCTGTTTAATGTGATGCCTGACTCTGGAGGAAGTCAAGGGCTAGAAGGGAAGTCAGAGGCCATCTAGTTCAATTCTCTCATTTTACCGATGAGGAAACTGAGGACCAAGAAAGTTAAGAAACTTGCCAAATAGCTAGTAAGTGTCAGAGACAGGGTCTGAATCCAGAAAACTAGGTCCTCTGACTCAAGAGCCAGTGTTCTTTTCATTGTAATGTGCTGTTCAATGCAGACTTGACTTTTTTTAGAATTTAATTGATTATGCATTTATTTAGGATACGAGAGTTAGACTGTCCCATTGTAGATAAGGTCAATAGGTCTGTTATGCTTCATAAGTTTTATGGATACATTTAATGGAAAAATATCGATAGCTTCTCATGAACATGATTGCCTTTGGCATGAAGAAAAGTTTCACACAGTGGGAAAGAAACAATTTTAACACTCAGCCACCATTTGAAATTTCCTGTTTCCAGAGAGGAACAGTCGCTATTTTCTCAGAGAAAATATGTTCTTCAGTCGTGTGTGTATGTGTGTGTGTGTGTGTGTGTGTGTGTGTGTGTGTGTGTGTGTGTGTTTTATATACAGTTGGAAAAGTTATAAATTGAAGCTCGGCATTTCTAAAAGTGGTATCATAGCCATCAGCTGGGAAAACCAAAATCCTCCTCCACATTCATATGAATCTAAAAGTATCTAATGTTTTTTCCTAAAATGCCTTAAATGTCTTTGGGAAAGAAACAAATTTCTCCACATTAAAATATACTGTTCTCTGCAAGCTATATAGTCTTTACTTAAAATTTGATGTAGTTTGGGCATTATGGGAAAGGTATTTCTATTTATATGGATTAGATTGGCATTGCCTTACATTCACTGGATTGATCCCTGCAAAATTGTGAAGTGGGTAAAGTTCATCCCTCTTTTTGCCTCTTTCTGATGGCAACTTAAGGTCTTCTAGAGCTCCCAGCCAACAGTACCTTACGATGTATTTTTTTTAAAAAAGTTGAACCTCCATAAAGATATAGAATCATCCCTAAAGAATTTTAAAATATTTTAACACTTAAAAATAGGCTCATCACTCTATTATTTTATTTGAAAATATTTTTATATTTAAATTTATATTATAAGATTGAAATATAAAAATAACCCAATACTATCGCACTGTATTCATTTTTAAACTCAACAAGGACTTATACAGTTTTAAAAGAGAAATGGTTCTATAAAGCGTGAAAATTATATCCAGTTTCAGTGGCCTGAAAGGTAAAAAAATAAATTAGAGGAAAATAACTTGAGTATAAGAAGGGTGTCCCACATTTCAACCTCAGTTAATAACTGGAAAGATGCTGTATGCCATGATAACTTTATTGGATGAGAAAGAGGCTGATAAAAATATCAGTATAGAGCAGCTTACTAGTTCTATTAATTATTAATTGGAACTAGGGTATGCAACAACCTTCTTACATGATGAGAAGCTGAATTTCAATTGAATTCAATAATTTCAGTTCAATTCAATAATATTTATCAAGTACTTATTATGCTCCAGGTAGCATTTTAGGGGCTGAGAATCCAAAGACAAAACAAAAGAAATTGTTATTGTCCTAAAAAGCTTATATTCTAGTAGAACAAGAGCTTACTGAAATTTAAACAAAAAAAAATACCAAGGAACCTTTATAGGAGCATTTCTCAACCCTACACCATGATGAAAATAATTTCCTCACTTAGCAAAAATAAAATCAAGGCCTCTATTTGAGGGAACTGTTTGGGAAAGAAACATTATGCTGGGTCTCCTAGATTTGAAATTGGTGGAACAGAGACTGAATCTCAATTTGACTATAATTTCTGAGACCTTGGGTAAGTCACAATCTCTCTTGCTCATCTAAAAAATTAGGGGATTGGATTCTGTGGTGTTGAAGTTTCTTCTCAACTCTAAATCTTATAAGAAAGACAACAAATATGAGGGAATTGTGTCTTGATAGTCATTTAGCCCGATCATGGGAAGATGAACGCTTTTTTAGTTTCAGGCTTGATAATGTCCAGGATAACTGGAAGTTACAGCTATGTAAAGTGCTTACTACTTACTTGGTGTGTATTTTTATTGGTTGGCTCCAGTTAGCTTTGGAAGCCCCATGGCATGCACCTAATGTGCCAGGCAGGTAATTCATTATGACTCCATCTTATTTCTGGCATTTCTCCCTCTCCCATCTTGGGCTCATGTCCTCAAAATACTCCTTGGTTCCTTTGGTCTCAAACCATGGCCCTGTATTTGCAATCTGTTCTTTCTAGCAAAGCCTCATGCTCTAGGATTCTCCTTTCTTCCCATATATAAATTTATTCCTATGTAATATATGGATGTTGATCAACATAAAAGGAAACCCAGAACTGTCCATTTTCAGTAGAACAGATTGTGTAACTATTTTTCCACTTTGAGCTATTCATGGAGCAAAACAGTTTGCTAAGAGATAGCTCCATCTCTGACTGGTGTGCAGGACTTTGAAGTCTTGAGAGGGAACCTCCCAGGGTAGGGGATGGGGAATCTGCAGCCTCGAGGCTACATGTGGTCCTCTAGGTCCTTAAGTGCAGCCCTTTGATGGAATCCAAATTCACTTAAAGGCCTAGAGGGTCACTTATGACCTCTTAGTCCCAGGTTCCCCACCTCTGTCCAGGGTATGCGTATAATGAGAGGTAGCAGATCCCTGGACTGAACTGATGCTTAGTGACTAGAGAGACCCAGACCCATCTTTTTCTCCTTCTTGCTGACTTATTTTATAGAATAGAAGCTCCTAGAAACTGGAGCTTACAGTTCAGTTCAGATAGCCTCCTCATTTACAGATAAGAGAACTAAGACTCAGAAAGGTGAGATGATTTGGCCACTATCACACAGGTAATTAGGGGCAAGTTAAATACGGTAATAGCAATGTTGACTAGAAAGTGATTTTTTTTTTGTAAAGCAGGTTCTAAGTTTCCATCAACTTCTATTTTTAAAGACATAGGTCATCTCTCCCCTCTAAAAAAAAATTCTTGAGTGGAATGAATAGAAAACCTGTATAGAGTAAGGCTGTGGCCAGGCCTCTGGCTCTCTGGGTATTATGGTGTCAACAAATGACTTTATAACAATTTGAGGACTTCTGGATTTTTCTAGACTGGAGATCTCTCTTTAGGTGTCATTCTTCAACCTTTACCCCAAGTTTTAGAGTTATCTCCTAGGACCTAGGCTTAGGGATTCCCTATTTCCACATTCAGAAACTTGGCAAGTTTAGTTTCTGACTTCATCTTCTTATTTGGGGTCATAACTGAGTGAGCTGTCTCACCCATTGCCTTTGGGATGGACTAGAGTGGGATACTCACTGTTTGTCTTTTTTCAGTCATATCTTATTCTCCATGACCCCATTTGAGGTTTTCTTGGCAGAGATTCAGGAGTGGTTTGCTATGTCCTTTTCAAGCTCATTTTACAGATGAGGAAACTGAGGCAAACAGGGTTCAGTGACTTCCCCAGGATCACACAGCTAGTGAGTGTCTGAGGCCAGATTTGACCTCAGGAAGATAAGTCTTCCTAACTCCAGGCCCAGCACTCTAAATACTGGGCCACCTGCTGCCCTGCCCTGAAAATTCCTTAAATTCTAGACTAGGGATTGTCAAATGACCTACTTTACCAGGTTTGTAAAATATTTCTTCTTTTTTTTTTTTAAAATGAGTCAACTTACCTGCAAAACTCTGCACATGAACACTCCAAGTAGATGAACTTCAAGGAGATAGACAAGGGAAGGGAAAAATTCAAACCAATCAATTCTGATGTTCCTTTGCAGGTCTGAAAAATATTGGTGGGAGATCGGGTCACCAAATGAATTGATTCAAGGTTTCTGGATTTCATTTATCTGTGAAACCCTTTCCTTTCAGAGGCAGCTAGACAAGGTACTGGATAGAGTGTTGGGCCTGGAGTTAAGAAGACCTGAGCTCAAATTTGACTTCAGATACTTACTATGTGATCCTGGGTAAGACCTTTAACTTCTGTTAAATTCCTCAGTTGTAAAAAGAGGATCATAATAGCGCCTATCATACAAGGTTGTAGTGAGAATCAAATGAAAAGATATTTGTAAAGCACTTAGCACATGCCTACGTCATAGTAGCTGCTTAATAGATGCTTCCTTCCTTCCTTCCTTCCTTCCTTCCTTCCTTCCTTCCTTCCTTCCTTCCTTCCTTCCTTCCTTCCTTCCTTCCTTCCTTCAATTTTCCCCCTCCCTTCCTTTCCTCTCCCTCCTTGCCTTCTTCCCTTCCTTTCTTCCTTCTGTGATTAAAATAATCCAGAGTTTTATACAGCAACAGATTATCTTTAACACACATTTGCTCCACTAGTATATTGGGTTTTATGGTTCTGCCATCAAGCTCCTCTGATTTTGTGGCAGAGCAGCAATATAATCTCTGTATTTTACCCTAATCCCAAATCTGTGGGTCAGCCTTCATGAGCCTTTACATATTATATTTGGTCTTGCCTACCTGGGGCATGTGACCAGATATTCTCTGTTTTCTCCCGCCAGAAAAAGGGGAAAAGATACCAACTGTTTTAAGTTGATAGGGCGAAATGTAAATAAAATATTTACTGGTCAGTATGGATGGAGCCAGGAAGGCTTTGATATAACCAAAATTAGCATTTCAGGCTTCTGAATTTGCACCCCTCAGTTTATTTCTCAGTTACTCAAGATTCATTATCTCTTTGTGTTTCTAGACTTTGGTGGTGGGATTAGGTAGGATATTTAAGTCAAAGAAACAAGGGGTCTAAAGGATTTGAGATTCTTGAATTTTCCTGATAGTCCTCAGAGAATGCTTGGTGGGGTGATGATGTAAGCCTTACCACACCCAGAGCATCATCACAGTCAGGGCTGGGTAGATATAAACCAGTTAATGCACAGGGAACAGAGCAGCTTTTCAAATGAAATCTTTTCAGTAGCTGTGTCTTCCCTATAATATAAAAGCCCTCTAATCCACCTATAGGAATCTTTTCTCTTGCTGATGAAAAGGTATTTGTAAAGGAAAAACATGAGGGTTCCCATCTCTCCTTTTCATGTGAGCCCTCATTATGATGAAATTTCACCCCCCTTCCAACCTCCCCCAAATTCAGTGACTCTAACCCAGGTCTTTCTAGGTAGTTTAAGGGTGTGTTCTGAGATTCTCAAATAATTCTTAAAACCAAAGCATAGACTTGAAGTCTATAAAACTAGGAAAGGTTTAAGTAGAATGAATGTGGTCTTCTTCATCAAACCCTAAAAAGTAGGGGTCCCTACTTGAAGAAATAAAGTTTAGAAACAAATAAAAAGGGATCAGGAAAACTCACATTTATATAACATTTTGTAGTTCACAAAACACTTTGTTAACACCAACCCTGTGAAGCAGACAATATAAATATTATTGTCCCAATTTTACATAGGGGAAAATTAGAGGGTAGTAAAGTTAAATGACTTGCCCATGACCATGTATAAGAGCTGATTTCTTGCTTCTTGGGTCTGTATTCTTCATATTATGCCAAGATATACACAATTATCTCATAAAATGGAACTTATTATACCCAAGAGGATGGTGCTAAAAATGTAAAAAGCTTTATTTAGTCTATAATGAAATTATTAAAGGAAACTAGGATGTTTGGAGATGGATGGGGAAGGGCAGGGCTTCTTGGGTTGACATGCTATAACAGATGATAATTATTATGTCTTTCCACAGAAATAGTACACTGTTAGTGGAATCAAGACTAATTCTATATAACAATTATCCTGTTTTATATTTTCATACTACAGTGGATTTCTGATATAGATACTCCCTCTAACTATCTGAATTGCAACCCATCAATGCTGCCTCATCTTATGTAAATCTTGTCCAAGTTCTTCCATTAATCCTTCATAAGGGATTCATTCAAAGTACTGAAGATTTCTTCTAGAGCTCTGAAAATTATAATTGAGCTTTACCCAAAGAACAATGGAGAAGTGAATTATAGATATTATTAGGTTGACATAGACAGTATTTTATAGATGAAACTAGGTGGTATAGTGGATTGGCTACTGGAGTCAAGGAGACCTGAGTTTGAATCCTGCCTTCGACGTTTACTAGCTATGTGACCCTGGGTAAGTCACTTAACCTCTGTCTGCTTCAATTTCTTCATCTGTAAAATGGGAAGTATAATGTAGCGTCTACCTTACAGAGGACCTAAAGAAAAATATAAAGTGCTTTAAGAACTTTAGAGTGTAATATAAATGTTAGAAATTATTATTACTCTTAGTTTTAGTATTAGAATTATAGGCTACAATATATTATTAATGAATAACTGTGGAAGAAAAGTGTATAAGGATGTCATCACAGAGAAAAGGTACTGAACCAGTACCGTGATGAAAGTAATGATCAAAAGACAAGCAGTGCGCTCCACTGCTATCTATGAAAAAGATGACTTTTTAAAATCTTAATTTACTTTCAATTTTTAAAAAAAGTCTCTTTTCCACAAGAATGCTGGGGTGGGGTGGGGGTGGGATAGGAATTTTGTAGTTTTTACATGCATTGAGATTTGTGACATCAAACCAAGAGACCAAGAGTGATGGGTAAGTAATCAATGCCTGAAAAGAGTCTAGTCATCCCTGAATTGTATTTCCTCACATAGTTTTATTTATTTTTAAATTTCTTGGAAACCACAGCCTGCTTAGATTTCATTCTCACACCCCGCAATCCCTCTCCTCACTTTCTACCACCCTTCCCTACCATAAATTCCCTTCTACTGTAACCCCCATGTCTAACTTAGGATTACTTGCAAAACCTAGATGAGCAACTGAAAGACATATTGTCTCTGCATGGGGGAGTGTCCCTGTGGGTTTCCATACCATTAATTAAAAGGACAGCTTGCCTAAGAGTGAACCAGGTAATATGCAACTAACCTCCCATCTACTTTCAGAGTAAAATATTTCCACTCCAGAAGCCTCTTGGGTCCTGGAACTCTATTATATTGACTGTTACTTATGTCATTGGATTTCCCTCCAGAAATTCACTATCCTTAGCAAACTGTGGAAACATATTCCCTCTTGTTTGAATGGCCTCCTTCTCCTCTACCCCCTAACTGTGACTTTGAAATTACTCAGCATTTCCAAGCACAGGTCAGCCCTTGACTTTGTGTTTGTGACTAAATAGGAGTGTGAGGCTATCTGTGTGTTCATTTGTTGGACACATTCTTATTTAAGGCCTTATTTATAATGACTGAGCATCATAATATAGTTTTGGAGGTTTTATTCAATAATTTTATTTGGGGGGAAAGACCCTTATTTTGATGTGTTCATTAATATAAAAAGAATATTTATTACTAATAATGATGCAAAAATATTATATTTTAAAAAAATATTATTTAAGAAAATTGAAATTATAGAATGATTAGCCATATGGAAGAATTCCTTTAAATAGTAAAGTCATCTGGGATGGAAGGCAAAGATTTCATTTAGAGGACTTGAGTATTGATTCTACTGTTTCCTGCATGTGTGACCTTGGAAAAGTCATTTAAACACTCTGGGCCTTAATTTCTTTCAGATAAAAAGAAGTTGCTTTAACTGGTCCCCTTGGACCAAGTAATAATCAATAAGATGTTACTTGAAGTTTGATTTGAGAGGTTCTATGATAAAATGGTGATGGTGGTAGGGATATTGGCTTTGTACTTATATGTACCTCACCATCTAATGTAAAAGTAGATGCCAAGATGAAAAGTTCTGAGCACACCATGATGTGCTTTTGGTGTTCCAGGGAGTGTTATTGGACCTCCTTTGTCTATTGTTATCTCTCTTCGTAGGTACTGTTTCCCACTCCCACCTTACTGGGGCCTTAGAATAAGATGGGATGCTGGTAACTAAAAACAGACAAAAAGTGAAGCTGTTCAATTCTCATTTTGCTTCTGTTATCATGGCCAAAAGGACTAATTCTTGCTTTGAAAATGCTGGAGCAAAAATGGCTCATAGAAAGTTGATACGCCAGGTAAGTCAGGAGATACTGAAAGAACATTCTTGTTGGCCTTGAAAAATTCAGGCTATCTCACATAGATCAACTATGAAAGAGATGGCAGATGGAATTGCTGCCTCACTGTCAGTCAATATTGCAGGCTCATGGAGGATAGGAGAGGTACTATAGGACTGGAGAAGGGCAAATGTGCTGATTTTCAATAAAAGGGAAGTCAACAATGCGTAAACCATTGACTAGGGAGCTTAACTTTGATTCCTGGTGTAATATCCCTCTGGACTACTTCCCTCCTGTGTGCCAATCTCTCAGAGGATAGATACCAAGTTCTTGGGTATCACATGGGACTGTACTTCTTCACACACTGTAGCTTTCAAGCCCCCAACCAGTGTGCTTTCCCATAACAGTCATTCAGTAGATACAATGAGCTTTTTTATCAAAGGCTAAATATATAAGGTAATTTAATAAAAGGAGAGGTTACAAAATTTATAGTCTCCCTATAAACCTGGCACACAATACTATAATACACACTATGTCTATGGCAAAGGTGGACAACAGCTTAGAGTACAGTGCTGATGGGGCTTTGCTGGGGTGTGCTGGGGGTCTCTTGAACTGACTCTAAAAGCCAATTGCTAAATTTTCAGAGTGGAAATTTACACCTTAGAAATAAGCAAATGCCTGACTTACTGTTTTGTTGATTATCTAGATGCAGTAAAGTAATGAAAAAGTTTTAACAATGCAGATTGAATTTAAAATTTGTTGGGTACACATCCCCGCACCCCTGAGATCCAGTTGTTAAACATTTATCAGTATACCTGCGGGGCATACCTGTGGGAAACTCATCTGGACAAAACTACTCGTGTACTGAAGGGTCTAGAAGTTCCTTCTCTTTTGTGGAGTCCTCACAAAGGTTTCCTTCCAGGCACAACCTCTCTGCTGGATATGTTGCTCAGCTGGAGTTCACAAGGTCTGCTCTTTTCTCCCCAGCTTGACTCCCATTTGTCAGGGTTAGCTCTCTCTTTATAATATAGCCTTCTTTCTTTAATGTTACCTGAGGTCCAGTTCCTCAAAGACACTTTGTTGAGTAACTGCCTCTTTGTATCCGGGCCTGTCTGGAGTGTGTATCTCTAGTTCAACGGTATCTCTAATACTCCTGAACTGATTCTCCAACTGCTATAAGGAATGTCTTTTGGGTAATTTTGCAAATAGAAATCATGAATAATGAGAGAGGGATGTAGAGAAATTCTCTCCTCTTCTATTCCCTCTCCCAAGGGGTCATCCCTGCAGTCCACTTCTGGTCCATACATTTGGAATTTCCCAAGGGGTTAATTGACTCTGGTTTAGCTATTTAAATATTATCCAGGGATATGACCAATTACTGTTTGTTTAATCCCAAGATACCCCTCTAATTCCATCAGAGAAAGGTGTTCCAACTTCATAAGACAAATAGCAGGGTGTTAACACCTTGTTAACACATTCATAGCTCTGTCATCTCTGACTATCTGGGGATGATGGGGAGAGAGCAGTTGGTCAGGGTCCAACTTACCCTAGGAGAATTCTAAAATGGATCATTAAAGAGATGACTGGTGGATAACTAAGAAATGCAGCAGTGACTATAAAGAAGCAGCAGAGATTCGACAAGGACATCATTGCCAGATTAGCCTTATTTTGATTTTTGACAGAGTTACTAAACTAGCATCTTAGGAGAATACTGAAGATATGGTTTGCCTAGATTTTAATAAAGAATTTCATCAAGTACCTCATATTATACTTGTGGAAGAGGTAGAGAGTTGTGGACAAATTGTAACATAAAGAAGGATTCAGGTTAAACGATTGTACTCCTTGTAAGCAGAGATTATTTCATTCTTTTAATTTCCCAGAACCTAACACAATGCCTGGAACATAGTGGGCATTAATAGGTGCTTATTGATAGACTGGTTTATTGTTAAATGTCAACTTGGCCAAGAGGCTGTCAGTGGAGTGCCTTAGAGATATGTACTTGGTCCTGTGCTGTTAACCATGTTTAAGCAGTGACGTGGGTGGAGGCTTAGAGAACACACCTATCAAATCTGCTGATAGTGCAAAGCTGATAGGGATAGCTAGGTGTGCTCTGGAGGACCTTTAAGATCCAGAAACAACTTGGCAGATTAGAGCAGAGGTGTCAAACAGGTGCAGCTTGCAATACTCAGTGCAACCCAAAGAGAGATGAAAACGTACTTGGGAAATGTTTAACAAAATAAGTAAGAATATAATAGAACACAGATAATGTTTACATGAGTTTTTCTAAGTCAACATGTAGCCCACAGAGATCCTTTTGTAGGGTTTGGTGGCCCCATTTCTATTTGAGTTTGATACTGTTGGACTAGAGAATTGAGTTGAATCTAATATAAGGAAATTCAGTAGCGGCAAATGGAACGTCATACTCTTGGATACAAAAATTCAAATCATTAAGTCAAATAGGAAAGACATTAGACAGTAGTCTGTCAAAAAAAAGACTGGCAATGCAGTTTTAGCACTCTTCACGTTTGCTATGATTTTTTAAAGTTTCCTTTTAAAATTTTAATCTTTTTCAATTTATAAAAGTCTTTCTTTCCCTCTCACTTTCTCTACCTCATTAAAAGAAGAGAAACAAAACCATTGTAACTATATACACAATCACACAAAACAGATACCATTATTACATGGGAGATTATATGTGTATAAAGATGTATATATCTATATCTATATATATACATGTAAATGTATGTATGTATATATGTCAACCTGCATCCTGAGTCCATCACTTCTCTATCAGTTATGTCATAGGTCCTCTGGAATGATCGTTGGTCATTGATTATTTTTGTCATTGAGTTCTAATCAGAGTTCTCACATTATTCAAAGTTATTTGTTTGTATAGTGGCCAGATTAGATTTTCAAAAGATATAAACAAAGATGGAAACAAGAGAAGGAGAAAAAAAGAATGGCATGATTCTGTGGTAAGAGCCTGGGGGAACATGACAGAAACCACTCAACTCTTCCTTATTTATAACTTTCTAGCACTCCTTCGCTCAGAGGAGTACTATTGATTTCACTCTTAGTCTTGGGGGATGATGCTGGGTAGGATTGGGGGAGGCCATGATGGTAATAGAAAAAGCAGCTCATATATCTTCTTCCTGACTGTCCCTCTCCTACACTTTCTTAAACTAGATAATGACACATTCATAGTTGATCTTTGATTATTTTGGCACTTACATGGAGGATGGGTTTAGCAGATCATACATTTTACAAGAATTATTGCACAGTTGGAAAGTACCTAGAAGGGTATTTCTAGAGAAAGGTGAAAAAGATAATGAAGGAGTACCAGACCATGCCACAGAAGTATTGGTTGGAGGTACTAGAGATGTTAATCTAGGAGAAGAAAAAACTTAGGGAAATATGATGGCTGCCTTCAAATACATGAAGGGTTAACATTTAAAAGAAAGATTAGAGTCATTCTGCCTGACTTTAGAGGGCAAACCTTGGACCTATGTATGGGAGTTGCAAGGAGAAAGATTTCAGCTAAAAGTAAAGAAGAATTTCTTAATAGTCAGAGCTATAAAAAATGGATTGCCAATGGTAGAGGGGAGGAAGGAATTCTTTGTTATTGAAGATCTTCAAGTGTAGATTGGAAAACCACATCTTGGATATGTTATCAATGTAATTCATATTTGGGATAAGGATTGGACTAGATGTTTCCCAGTTGTCAGTTTTTTACGACCAAAATGTCCTTATTCTTTAAAACCTAAAAAAAACTAATCTTTGCTGAAGTCTTTCTAACTCAATTTGGTCAGTTTAAATAGCCTCCCTCAATTCATTTCTTGAGTGTAATTTTGTGTTAACTCCACATCTCGGTGGGAGAAAGATTACTTGTTATATCTACACATGTGTCACAAGGATATTAAAGAAGTTACTGAGATGAAATGATATTTTTAGATTGTTTTCTCTGCTATGAACTTTTGGCAGCAAAAAAAGTTGTCTCCATGTTTAAATGAAGCTCATACCTAATTAGTATAGATCATAAATTTTATTGAGAACTTCATTAAATTGATTGATGTTTACAATTTTATATGAAGAGATGGATTCTGAGCATGAACATTTACTAATTCATGTTGAAATATATGAAAGACTTTTGAAAAAATTATTAGTTATTACTTTAGGAAGTTGGAATGTTTTTAAATGAATATTTAAATTAGGCCTGATTTTTTTTTAATATTTATTTACTTATTTAACTTTTTTACATTCATTTTCACAAAATTTTGGGTTCCAAATTTTCTCCCCTTTTATCCCCTCCCCCCACCCCAATACACCAAGCAATCTAATTTTCCCTATCTCCAATCTGCCCTCTCTTCTGTCATCCCTCCTTTCTCTTGTCTCCATCTTCTCTTTTCTCCTGTAGGGCCAGATGACTTTCTATTCCTCATTAACTGTATGTCTTCTTTCCTAGTAGCAACAACAATACTAAGCAGTTGTTCCTAAAACTTTGAGTTCGAAATTCTCCCCACCCCTCCCTCCGCACCCATTCCCTTTGGGAAGGCAGGCAATTCAGTATAGGCCATATCTGTGTAGTTTTGCAAATGACTTCCCTGGTAGTCATGTTGCATAAGACTAACCCAATTACCCTCCATCCTAGCCTTCCCCTCATTGTTTCTCTTCTGTCTTTTGATCCTGTCCCTCCCCAAGTGTTGACTTCAAATTGCTCCCTCCTCCCTTTGCCCTCCCTTCCATCATCCCCCTCCTTGCTTATCTCCTTCTCCCCCACTTTGCTATACTGTAAGATAGGTTTTCATATCAAAATGAACATGCATTTTATTCCTTCCTTTAGTCAAATGTGATGAGGGTAAACTTCTTGTTTTTTTTTTTTCTCAGCTCTCCTCTTTTTCCCTCCACTAAAAAGTCTCCTACTTGCCTCTTAAATGACATATAATTACCCCATTCCATTTCACCCTCTTTCCTCCCACTACATTTCTCTCTCACCATTTACCTTAATTTCTTTTAAGATATGGTCCCATCCTATTCAATTCACTCTGTGCTCTCTGTCTCTGTATGTGTGTGCATGTGTGTATGTGTGTGCGCGTGCATGCATGTACATGTGTGTGTGTGGTCTCACCAACTACCCAGATACTGAAAAGTTTTAAGAGTTACCAATATTGTCTTTCCATGTAGGAATGTAAACAGTTCACTTCTGGTAAGTCCCTTAAGACTTCTCTTTGCTGTTTCCTTTTTCATGCTTCTTCTCATTCTTGTGTTTGAAAGTCAAATTTTCTTTCAGCTCTGGTCTTTTCATCAAGAATGCTTGAAAGTCCTCTGTTTCATTGAAAGGCCATATTTTCCCCTGAAATATTATGCTCAGTTTTGCTGGGTAGGTGATTCTTGGTTTGAGTCCTAGTTCCTTTGACTTCTGGAATATCCTATTCCACGCCCTTCGATCCCTTAATGTAGAAGCTGCTAGATCTTGAGTTATCCTGATTGTATTTCCACAGTACTGAAATTGTTTGTTTCTAGCTGCTTGCAAGATTTTCTCCTTGAGCTGGGAGTTCTGGAATTTGGCCACAATGTTCCTAGGAGTTTCTCTTTTTGGATCTCTTTCAGGTGGTGATCGATGGATTCTTTCAATACTTATTTTGTCCTCTGGTTCTAGAATGTCAGGGCAGTTTTCCTCGATAATTTCATGGAAGATGATGTCTAGACTCTTTTTTTGATCATGACTGTCAGGTAGTCCCATAATTTTTAAATTGTCTCTCCTGGATCTCTTTTCCAGGTCAGTTGTTTTTCCCATGAGATATTTCACATTCTCTTCCATTTTTTCATTCTTTTGGTTTTGTTTGGTGATTTCTTGGTTTCTCGTAAAGTCATTAGACTCCATCTGTTCCATTCTAATTTTGAGAGAACTATTATCTTCAGTGAGCTT
Organism: Bettongia penicillata ogilbyi; assembly: GCA_023548195.1. NCBI lineage: Eukaryota > Metazoa > Chordata > Mammalia > Diprotodontia > Potoroidae > Bettongia > Bettongia penicillata. Next base: position 7,140,346 of record JAJHZJ010000410.1, on the reverse strand, counting down.
TTGAACCTCTTTTTCCATTTGGCTAATTCTGCTTTTGAAAGCATTCTTCTCCTCATTGGCTTTTTGAACCTCTTTTGCCAGTTGAGTGAGCCTATTTTTCAAGGTGTTATTTTCTTCAGCATTTTTTTGGGTCTCCTTTACCAAGGTATTGACCCGTTTTTCATACTTTTCTTGCATCTCTCTCACTTCTCTTTCCAATTTTTCCTCCACCTGTCTAACTTGCTTTTCAAAATCCTTTTTGAGCTCTTCCAAGGCCTGAGCCCACCCAACATCCCCCTGGGATGTCTGGGGTACCGAGGCCCTGCCCTCCACGTCTTTCCCTGATGGCAAGAATATGTCCTTGTCATCGTCAGATCCGAAAGTCAGGATCATTTGCATCTGTTCGAAAAAACTCTCTATAGTCTTATTTTTCTTCCCTTTTCTAGGCATTTTCCCAGCCAGTTACTTGACTTCTGAGATTCCTTTCCACCCCCGCCTAGATCCGCCCAGCTAGTGCTTGGAGTCTGAGATTCAAATGGGCTTTCACAGGCAGGCACGGCTGCTAATCAATGTGAGCTTTAGTTCTGGTGCTGGGGTGGGGGAGGGCCGCCTCCCAGGCTCAGTTCCCTCAGGGGCTTTATGCAGAGACCTTCAGAAATGGAGCGGGTGGGGCAGGGCCTCTCCCAGGTTCAGCTCCTTCAGGTGGTTTATGCAGAGACTTTCAGTAATGAAGATCCTGCCTGCTGCTGGGGGAGTCCCGGGCCACCATGGCCGTGCTGCTGCTGCCTCCGCCGCCACCCCCGCCTCTGCCTCCGCTGGTTCCTGCCCCCGCCTCTGCCTCTTCCTCCCGAGGGGGCCCGAGTCACGGAAACACTCCACTCCCCTCTCGGCCGGCCCAGCTGTCTCTCTCACTGACCTGTAGCTTCTGTGGGCAGAGGGACCTTCCAGGCCGCCAGAGGTTCTGTCCCTGAAGCCTGTTCAGATCAGCTTCTCTGGGGCCACGGCCAGGGCAGCGCTGGGGTGGGGTCTGCTTTCTGGGGCGCAACGGACCCTGGGGATGGCTCTCCAGGGCTCTCTGGAATGGAAATCTCTTCCACTATGTTTCTGCACACCCTGCAGTGATCCAGAACTTATGGGGAGCTCTTCTTACATTAAATCTATGCGCTGTGGGTTCGGAGCTCGCAAATATGCGTTTTTCTACCCCGCCATCTTGACTCCGCCCCTAGGCCTGATATTTTAATAATAAAAAATAGGTAGCAAAGCTAACTTAGTTATCAGCTATATTTTAGCTCATTGAAATACTTGAATGGATCTAGGATTTTATTGATGGTTTCTTCCATGGATGCAGATTGTAAACCACCCATGTCTATCCATCCTTTTTTCTACTCTTTTCCAGGTCCTCCCAAAACTTTACAACATGGAGTTCACTCAACATATTGGGGGACTTTCTTTCTCTTGTCACACCAATGGGGTTTGTGGCATTTCCACTAATTATCCTTTACTCTTGCCATGTTACCAGCCCATTTTTAATGCTCTTCATACATCTCTGATGACATGCTTCACACAAGTTCTCTTTTGTAGTATCTTGTTTGTAATGCATTGCAAGCTGCTCACATTCAACGTAAACCTCTCCTTTGTCTTTTGGGTAAATCTTAATTTCAGTTCTTCAGAGACTGTATCCCTAGGCAAGTCACTTACCCTCTCTCAGCCTCAATTTCCTCATCTGTAAAATAGGGAAAAATAATGGCACCTACCTTGCAGGGTTGTCATTTGGATCAAATGAGATAATATATGGGAAATGCCTTGAAAATCTCAAGCAGAAGTATAAATGCTATCTATTATTGCTTTTATTTCACCTAGCAATATTGAAGACAATGAATTTGTTTGGATCTGGTAACAGACTAGAGAATGGAGAGAAAAGAAAAAAAATTATTGAAAGGGACTATAAACAAGTAATTAGGCAAATGGAAGTTGTTAAAATTCTGGGGATATTGACAAGGTTGATATAATAATAAATGTTTGGGGTCTGAGGACCTGGCTTCTAGTTCAGACTCTGCCACTTACCATGTGACTGTGGGCAAATCACTGGACCTCTCACATCTGGAAAATGGTATTAAAAAACCCTTACTTTTCTCATAGCTGCTCAAATGAGGATCAAATGATGCAAACATTTTTAATCTTGTAAAAAAGTAAACAAGTATAAAAGGCTGCTCCTTTTATTAACCTTCACACCTGCTCCCATCCTCAGTCTATGGGACATATTTGCCTAGATGTCCCAGCTGCACCTCAGATTCAAAATATCCCATATATCAACCTTTTTATCTTTTGCCCCAAACTTGTCTCTCACTCTCCCTTTACTGTTACCATCAGTAACAACATTATTCATTCACATAAGAATAATTGCTGTACACATTGACAATATCCTTGATGAGAGTATTAGAAGGGAACAGGCAGGCTTTTGCAAGAAATAATCCGTACTAGAACACATCTTTCTATTATACAATTGACTGAAATATTTAGATCATACAAGGTTCAATGTGCTTGTTGTGTGCTATCAGAAAGGATTTGTTAGGGTAAAACAGCACTGTCAAGTCTCCCTCAAGCCAAGGTATCTCCCATCCATGTGCCAAAGTTTTACTTGACTCCTTGAAAACTGTAGCAACAAAAATATAACCTTGTCTGAAGACCTTCTGGTCAATAATGCCAAACAAGACTTTAAACATGGAGATGCATGCTCACCAAAAGTGTTCATCTCTGTGAATGAGGAGAGTCAGTACAGAATCCAAATCAAGGAGAGATTCCCTGTAGATGATGGGGGTCTATATTTGCTTCTGTTTGCTGATGACATTGTGCTGGTTGCATAAAATCTTGAAACACTGAAGCTCTTCTTAAATGAGATCATTACAATTTCACTTACAAATGAATTCAATTAGTATCTCCAAAGCCTAATGGTTATACTGATGATTACAACTGTGTAATAATATTGACACATTTAAGAAAAAGTTAAACTTTGGGTTCAGTGCACACAAGAGAATAATTACAAAAGGTTTCCCTTCATTTTCTGAATCCTGAAGCTCATCAGACTTGAACATGAGAAATATTATATATAATATTTTTGTGTTCGTGAAAGCACTTCACTTTTTGGTAAATTCTATGCAGAACATACATTCTGAAATGTAGGGATACAGATCAGTTTGTGAATCATCAAAGCAAACACTTTGAAGACATTGAAGAAAATAATGTTACGGAATTATCTCCAGTTTCAGATTACAATCAATATTTAACTCAATAACTATATATCAATTTTGGCTAGGAGTAGAAAAAGATCTTCACAAAGAGAGCACTTAAGTGAAATAGCATTTTTAGCTTTGATAATCATAAAATGAACACAAAGGGACCTAAGGTGTCTAATCCCACTTCATGTCCTGTGGTCACATCTTTAATTTCATAAATGGAAGAATCAAGTCAAGAAAGGACAATGTGCCAAAGATCTTAAATTTTGACATTAGAGAAAATCTAACACTTTCCACGCAACTTTTATATGTCAATTAAAAAAGGTAATTTATTAATATAAACAAATGAATAAAAATTAAACTATTGACCAATTTAATAAACATATTTTATATAACTAAAATTTATATACTGACTAAAAAGTGCCTCATACATTTCGCTTTAATGTAGTATAATGTAGTTTGGTAAATACTGTCCTAGTTGACCCCTAGGATCCTTTCCAATTCTCTAATTCTATTATTATAGTATTAAGAGAGCATATACTAAGTACAGATACTATGCCATTTTTTTCATTGTATATGGAAAGTAATGGAGGATTGTCCTTAATTTCTGCTCCTAGGAAACAGTTCATCCTAGAGCCCAAGACACTTCAGATATCAGAGTAGAGGAGATGTAGGAGAGCTTTGGAAAATGCACCGGGCAGAGCAAAATTACACACATCTTCTAGAAAGTGATTAATTTTGTTGTACAAGATTCTTAATCAGGGCCTGGGAAAATCAAACCCATGTAGCTTAATACAAAAAACTAAGGAGATTTTTGTGATTTTTGAAGAAGAACCATTCAGGGGAAGATTTTTCTCAAAGACTTTGCATGAAGAAATCAATGGATTTTTCCCATAAAAGTAGAAAAGTTATTTTCACTACCTAGAGTTTTGTACCTGTGGCTGCCTTGGGTGTAGAAGTAGGTTGAATGGAACTTTACATGATCAAAACCATTTTGTTTACCTCAAAAGTGTGTCCACAGCCCACATCTAACTATAAGCATTTTTAGAAACGAATATGATATAGTGTTCATCTAGTTAGATGTCCTTAATATGTTATTAGAGGAATTAGGATCTCCTAAGGACATGATTATGTTTGGAAAAGTACAAATTTCCACCAAAGTTTTTGTTTGTAAGTATAACACAGTGGAGATTTTATTAAGAGGAATATTTACTACAAAAAATAATCATAAATATACAATAACTCCCCCAACAAATAGGAGGCATGATCCTCCTTCCCCTTTGCACCACCTCAGTGGTCCGTAGGGAGGGGAAGGATGTTAGGGTCATACTGTAGCATGGTTTCCTTAGAGCACGGTCCCAGGTCCAAGTCTAAAACCTCTCTGGGCTTGAGTCCCAGACACTCTGGCTTCTTGGAGCTTCCACATCAGGCTTCCTCTTGCCATCCTGGGTCTGAGGTTGCCATGGTTGGAGCTGCTGGGTGTGTGGGGATCACTTGTGACACTTGAAACTAAGGACAAATGACACAGAACAGAAACAACACCCTCCCCCTCCCCAGGCCCATTTTCCAGAGCTGTGGCAAAAGAGGGGGACTAAAAGAGAGAATGGAAAGAGATTGAGCAGCTAGCTCATACTAGTTTTAAAGATGCAGACAGCCAAAGCGGTTACCCCATCTCCTAGTAGGGGACACAATGGGATGTATATTGGGCAAAGCTGAGCGTGCTCAAAACCAAGTTGCACAAGAAAGGGACTAGTCTGGATGGTGACAAATGACCTCAACCTATGTCATTTTGAGATGCCGTGTGGCATAGGGGAAAGAGAGCTGGCTACAGTCAGGAAAACCTGAGTTTAAGTCCTGCTGTCCTAGTTATGTGAGCTTGAGTAAGTCACAACAACTCTAAGACTATAAGTTTCAGAGCAGTAGCTGAACTGCATTGGTAGAGGAAATTTCCTCACTGGGAGTTCGCTATACCCACCAAATCAGAGGACCCATCTGAAAAAACAGTTATTGTATCAGCTCTGTGGCTTGCCCAAGCAAAATCACTTGCACCATATGGATAGGGCACTCTAATACTCTCAGCCACTATATTTATTAATACCTAATGCTTCCAGCATCGACTAATATTAATGCAATTGTGCTATAAAATCTGGGCCATTATTATTCTTCCCTGCTAATTTGATTAAATTACTTGGCACCAGGAGAGAAATTTGTAAGACAAAGACGTGAGAGGAGTTGGTCATGTTGTATAGGCTCAAACAATTCTGCCATCATTGCATCATTTAGCTTGGAAAGAAACTTATTAATAAGAACCAGGGCTTCCTGTGGAGGATGACTGACCACAAAGTGCCCCAGATGTAGCTTAATATAATTTTTTTTTTTGGTGGGGAAGGAGGTAGGGAACCCAAAGCATATGATTAGTCCGGAATAAAAAGAAAAAGTGTTTTAATAGATAATTCTAGCTATTATTTATGAGATATTTTAAGGTTTGTTAGGCATTTTACATATCCCATTTGATCACTGTAACAACCATATGAAGTAGATACTATTATTATCTCTGTTTTACAGATGATGAAATTGAGGCTTAGAAGGTGATGTGTTAAGTTAAGTGACATGTCCAGGCTCATATAAAAGGTTAAGTGTCTGAGGTCAAACTCAGCCCAGTACTTCAGCCACTATGTAGCTTCTTGGTCATGTATGAATTTGACCCATATGAAAAGAAGGGAATAAACATTTACATACTGTCTACCATGTATCAGGCACTAGGCTAAGCACTACACAACATTATCTCCTCTAATCCTTACAACAATTCTGTAAAGTAGGTGCTGTTATTATCCCCATTTTACAGTTGAGGAAACTGAAGCAAACAGAGGTTAAATTACTTGCTGAGGGTCACTTAGTAGTAAATGTCTGAGGTTGGATTGGAATTCAGGTCTTTTTGACTCTAGGCCTAGGATTCTATCCATGGCTCTTAGCTGTCTCATATATGGCAGACACAACTAATCTCTCCAGGCTTAGGTTCAAATCTACTTGAGAGTTCTTTGGTAAATCCCCATCTTGCTTAACTTTTCTTCATATAACTTGTAGAGTCAGCATAGGTTTAAATGAAGGGTCTTTGACTTGGAGTCTGTGAACTTAAAAAAAAATCTATGACTGGGTTTCACTATCACTGGTTTCCTTTGCAATCTTATTCATTTCATCTTATGTACTTTAAAAAATTATTCTGAGAAGGGGTCCATAGGCTTTGATGGACGCCAGAAGGGTCCATAACACAAAAAGAACCATGGCTTCCTGGCCAGTAGTAGGTGCTTAAAAAGTGCTCAGTGACTGATTAAACAGTCAGTTATAGTGCCATCAGAAATGCAGGCAAAGGAGAGCACAGAATCATCCAAAACAAACCAGAAATGTAGAAATAATCCAATAGAAATATTCCCCTCAGTATGTTGTCCTTCAAATGAGTATTCTCCCATTTCCCTTTTAACTGGCATAGCACAGAAAAGATGCTTCTGTTCCATGCTCTTGCCAGAAATATTAGGAAAAAGAGGCCAAGTCTCAACCACACAGTGTTCTCCTCCAGAGAGTCTGGCCACATAGCTCTGAATTCAGAATCTAGCTGGCTGTCTAATTCTACTTGCTCCTGGTAATCATTCCACCCCTGGCTGCACCTTTCTCTGTCCTCTATATTGTCCTGCCAGAGCCTGAAAAAATCTGTAGCTTGGCTGATTCCCATCCTACTCAGACTCCATGCTCAGATTGCTTATTAAACCCACTTAGGGCTCCTCTCCTACTTGATTCAGTGACTTGGGATCTTCTAAGGTCTCCATGCATGACTCAGAATCCTCTTCCCTGTTTCATTACCATGATGATATCTCACACACTACTGATCTAGCATCTCAAGGTGATTCAAAGTTCCATCCCACTTGTAACTAGTCCCAAAGCTAATGTATTTCTTAATCAAATAATTGTGCTTAATGCACAGAACATGAGGAAGTTTAGATTTGATCTCTATTACATTTGCATTAGCAACACTATGCAATATTCTAGGGAGCTCAATCCCCCTTTGATTTAATGTTTATCTATATTTTTAGCGCTAGAATGTATTTAATTATGTCCTCTAATTGAACCTCTTGCCACAGGCCAGGTAGGTATTTTTTCTGCAGGTAAGGCAACTGAAACATATAGATTAAATGATATCCATCAACAATCAGTAAGTACTTATTAAATAGCCACTGTATGTCATGTATAGAGAATAAAAGAAATGAAAATAGCTTAGATTCTAATGGAGTAGAGGAGAACTGGGCAGTGGTAGTGGGCAGTATGTGGTGCAGTGCATAGAGTGCCCAGCCTGGAATCAGGAAGATGTGAGTTCAAATCTGACCTCAGACACTTACTAGTTGTCTGACCCTTAGCAAATCATTTAACCCTGTCCACCTCGGTTTCCTCATCTGCAAAATGAGCTGGAGAGGGAAATGGCAAACCACTTTGGTATCTCTGTTCAAAAACCCCCAGACAGGGTGATGAAGAGTTGGATGCAACTGAACAGTAAAAAGAGAAGTAAATATAAAACATATACAGTGTAAATATGAAATTAATAAGGGCAGGGGAGGGAATAGGCATTTATTAAGAGCCTCCTATGTCTAAGGCACTGTGCTAAGCAAACACTTGGTCTTACCTTTCCCATTTTGCAGACGAAGAAACTGAGACCCAGAGAATCACAGTACTTTGCCCAAGATGACATGACAAGTATGTGGAAAACCTGAACTTGAACCAAGTCCATTGTAATGTTCTTTCTTGTCCACTGGATTTTCTCCTTCATTCATATATATTTAGTGCATATAGGAAAAGAGGTGTGATATGGTACCTGCCTTTGAAGGGTTAAAATAATTTAATTGTAACAAATCAATGCATAAATATAGCTAGCATTTATGGAACAATAAGCACTTAAAATCTAAGACATTCTAGCATTTATGTAACATTTTAAGGTTTGCAAAAACCCTTTACCAATATCTCATTTTATCTTCTCAGCAGCCCTGGGAGGTGGGTTATGTTATTATTGCCATTTTACAGATGAAGAAACTGAGGCAGACAATGGTTCAGTGACTTGCCCAGGGTCACACAACTAGTAAGGGACTGAGGCTGGGTTGAACTCAGGTCTTCCTGACTCCTAGTTCAGTCTCTATCCACTGTGGCATTCTCTCTCTGTCTCCATCTCTCTCATAAGATAAATAATAATATGCCAGCATAAGCCAAACACCTAAATAATGGTGAAGACAACGAATGTTACAAAATTTCATGAATGTTCCATCATCATGGCCTCAGATCATTGGGCAAGACTTTATTAACTAGGTTTGAGGTGAGGTTGGCCTGGGAAAAAGGATGCAAATCATATAACCAGAGAAGGTAAGGAGAATGGTCAATAAAAGTTCCTGAAGTGGAAATGAATGGCCTTGTCATGTTCAGGGGACAAACAGTAGATCAGACTAGTTGGAACAGAAAGTGAGAATAGAAGAATAATAGGCAACATGTGTGGAAGTACAGGGCCCACATTACTAAGGAGTTTGAATATTGTCCTAAAGTAAATGGGGGGGCCATTAATGATTTTTAAATAAGATAATGATATGCACAAAAGGAAGAAATAAGGAAGATTAATGTGACAGTGGTGTGTAAAATGGATGAAAGCAAGCAAAGGCTGCAGGAGGGAGAGGAAGAAAAGTATTTCCTTCTAGGTCTAATTTTGACTTTGCTGGTCCAATGACTCAGCTTCATCCATGAGTACGAAGTGGTCAGATGAATGTATCCATGGTCAATTAAACCCAAATGAACCTTTGCATATCCAATTAAGCTCTCAAGTTGGAACTTAACAAGGGCATTTCATTCACACAAATGTATGTAGATTACATTGTGTGTGGGCTCTCTAACATTTCAGGAAACAAATCTAAACCGGCCTCAAAGTCATGTATATTTCTTTCATCTCAATTTATTTTTGATTTTCTAACTATTTCTTTGTACATGATTTTAAGTGTACCCTACAGGCAGTTAATTTATTGCTACTTTTAGTAGTAGTTTCTTTACAAAAGCTTCAATTTGGGCTGTTGATTTCTATGCCAAAGAAAGCTCACTAGTATCTCCTTTTGGAAAATTCTTTTATAATAATAATTTTTTTTAAAATGTAAGAGGCAATGAAAGTTAATATCTTGAAAGCGTTAGTTTTTGTTATTTGTAGAACTTCCGGATACTCTCTTCAAAACAAGATTATTGTTGGCTAAACTATGAATAATTTCTAAGTTTATTTTCAGACTGTATTTATTTTTAGTAACATTTTTGGGATTTAATGTGATGAAAGACACCAGTTGTATGTCTTTTTTTTTTTTTTCAAATTTCACAGCTTCAACTGACAAAGAAAATTAGTCTAACTTTCTCAAATGTATCCTCTTTCTCTATCCATGCACCAGATGGCGCTATATTGCAGGTTCTCGAAACTGAAATTAACTTTTTAGTCTATAAATGATACTGGGAAATTATAGCTTCTGGGATCCAAGACTCGCGATTGGGTTAGGAATTATGTATGTGAAAAGGAGATTCTAGTGCTGCATTTGATAAATACTGTCTTCCAACTCTCTGCTCTCTCTTCAATCACTGTACCCAAGAGATATTTCTTACTCTGAAGAAAACTGACCTTTCTGGAATAACCCTCTACTCATGTAGGTGTTTGTGCAAAATTTCAAAGGAGAAGCCTTGCTATTTCTCCCCTCAGGTTAAAAAAAAGTGAGTTGCAAAAATATTTCATTCTAAGGTGTTAGTGACTGGATTTTTAGAATCTAGGATAATTTGCATTTAAAAGAACATCTATGAAAGGGACCCAGTATAAAGTAAAAGAAGGACTCCACAATGAAGGTATTTCAGGTCTGAGCAGGAAAAGTGGAGGGGGAAGAAGTTTGGTAGGGAGTTGGGGTCCTTTATAAGCCTCAGTGATCACTTTGACTCTGCTGCTTCTTTTCTTAACTAGGTAGAAGCTTAGAAGCTATAATAGTCTGTAAGTCAACTGTGTAGCGCATATTCTTAATTAAGATACGTTTGCTTTTCCTTGACTCCTTAAGATGTTCTGAATGAAGTTCAACCATCATGCCTCAAGAATAAACAGCAATGGGTTTATAAGACTGTTTTGAAATGTGGAGAGACAGTAGGGATTGGGGAGGAAGAGAATGGAAACTGTGCTACATGGAAAGGCCTTTGAATAAATACCAAGAGTATTGTAACTGATACATTTGAATCTCATAAACATTGTTTATCATTGTTGCTAATAAAGAATAATATACTGTTGACATTTCAAATCATCAGGGTAAATTCCACCGATGACATTATAACCTATGTTTTAGATTCTTTTATTTTTGTAAAAATATTTCTCCTACCATATATTTATTTTAAGATTAGTAACTGTTTCTTAAAAAAATCAAGGTTATTTGACTCATCATCTTCATGAGATTGTATATTTTAAAATTAATTTTTAAAATTCAATTTTGTTTTATGTTCAGTTCTAAATTCTCTTCCTTTCCCCCTCCCTCATCAATTGAGGAGGCAAGAAAAATAAGTCATTACATATATATATATATATATATATATATATATACATACATGCAGATCAAATCTGCATTAACAATGTTTCAAGGGGAAAAGGAAATTGAAGAAAATATTTTGATCTGCTCTTTCTGGATGTGGATAGCATGTTTTATTACGAGTCTTTTGTAATTATAGCTGGTCATTGTGTTGATCAGACTTACTAAGTTTTTCAGAGTTGATTTTCTTTGTAATATTATTGTTGCTGTATAAGTTGTTTCCCTAGTTCTCTTCTCTTCCCTTTGCATTAGTTTATTCAAGATTTCTCAAGTTTTTATGAAACCATGCTCTTCACATTTCTTATAGTAAAATAGCACTCCATCATATTTATATATGATAACTTGTTCGACTCTTTTCCAGTTAATGGGCATCAGTTTCCAATTCCTTGCTAACACAAAAAAAGCTGCTATAAATATTTTTGTTCATATGGACCTTTTTCACTTTTATTTGATTTCTTTGGGGTAATGACTAGTGGGGTATCCTTGGGTCAAAGGATAAGTACAGCTTAATAACTGTTTGGGCATAGTTCCAAATTGCTTTTCAGAGTAGCTGAACTAGTTCACAGCTCCACCAACAGTTCATTAGTGTACCTATTTTCCCACAGCCCCTCCAGCATTTGTCATCTTCCTTTTATTGTCCCATTAGCTACCCATTGGATAATAAATGTGAGGTGGTACTTCAGAGATGTTTTAATTTTTTTTTGTTTAATTTTTCTTGCGTTTTTAGAGCATGTTTTCCATATGGGAAAGTTATATGTGTTATGAGTTTGTTATGGCTATAACTTTGCCTATGTAAAAAAAATGCTCTAAATCATCAAAAATTAGAGAAAAACATATTAAAATAACTCTGAGATGCCACTTCACATCTGGTGTATTAGCTAACATGCCTCCCTCCCCCCCAAAGAAAGGAAAATGGCAAAAGCCAGAGGGGACCACATCTACTTTCATTGACTACCTTAAAGCCTTTAACTGTGCAGATCCACACAGCTTGTGGCAAGTCCTCAAAGAGATGGGGTACTTAATAATCTTACATATATCTTGATGAACTTGTATATTAGTCAAGAAGCAACAGTTAGAACCAAACTGGAACAACTAATTAGTTCAAGATTGGGAAAGGAGTATGACAAGGCTCTATATTGTCACCTTATTAATTTAACTTATTTGCGGAGTTCAACATGTGAAATGCCAGACTGGATGAATGAAAAGCCAGAATTAAAATTACTGGGAGAAATATCAATAGTTTTACATATGCAGATGTTACTACTTTGATGGCAGAAAGTGAAAAAGAATTAAGAAGCTTCTTAATGAGGATGAAAGAAGAGAGTGAAAAAGCTGTCTTAAAGCTTAACTTTAAAAACAGACCCAAAGATTATGGCCCCTGGTCCCATCACTTCCTGGCAAATGGAGAAGAAAAGGAATCAATATCTGATTTTGCATTCTTGGTCTCAAAGATCACTGCAGACAGTGACTACAGCCATGAAATTAAAAGAGGCTCGCTCTGTGGAAGGAAAGCTATAGCAAATCTGGGTAGTATACTAAAAATCAGAGATATCACTTTACTGACAAAGGTCCATATAGTCAAAGCTATGGTTTTTCCAATAGCAATATATGAGAGAGAAAGTTGGACTCTAAGGAAAGCTGATCACTGCAGAATCAACACTTTCTCATTCTGGTGCTGGAGAAGACTTAAGAGTCTTTGGAAAGCAAGGAGATCAAATCAGTCAATACTTAGAGAAATTAATTTAGGTCATTCAATAGAAGGTCAAATACTGAAGCTGAGATTTAAATACTTTTGGTCACATAATGAGAAGACACGACTCATTGGAAAAGATCCATGATGTTGGGAAAGATTGAAGGCAAACAGAAAACATGGATAGATAGTGTCATGGAAGCAGCAAACTTGATTTTGGACAGACTTCATGAGATAGTGGAGGACAGAAGGGCCTAATGCTCTGTGGACCAGGGGGTCATGAGAAATTGGAAATGACTGAATGACTTCAAAACAACAATTGATAACTGATTTATTTCTCTGAAAACGGCATACTCATGTCCTTTGGGCATTTACCAATTGGGGAATGGCTGTTATTCTTGCAAATTAGACTCAGTTTCCTATATAATTTAGAAGTGAGACCTTTATCAAAAAACTTGCTACAGCAGGGGAGAGAGGACTGACCCTGGAGTCAGGAGGACCTGAGTTCCAATCCAGCCTCAGATACTTAGCCCTTACTAGTTGAGTGATTCTGAGAAAGTCACTTAACCTCGATTGTCTCACAAACAAATAAAAAGCTTGCTGTACAGACTTTCCCCCAGTTTCTTATGTTTCTTCTAATTCTAGCTACATTTTTTGTTAGTGAAAAGAACTTTAATTTTGTGTAATAAAAATTGTACATTTTACTTCCTATGAACCTCTCTATCTCTTGTTTGGCATGAATGCTTATCCTTTCCGTAGATCTGACATAATTTCTTCCATTCTCCAGTAATTTGCTTATGATATCACCCTTTATATCTAAATAATGAACACATTTTGGGCTTATCTTGGTGTACAATTTGAGATATTGGTCTATGTCTATTTCCCCCAGACTACTTTCCAATTATCCCCAAAGTTTTTTTGTTAAATAGTGAGTTTTTGCCTTGATAAATGAGATCTGTGAGTTTATCAGATATTAACATTTCTATACTCATTTGCTTCTATTTTGTACATAAATTGTTCCACTGATCAGCCTCCCCATTTCTTATTTAGTACCAAGCTGTTCTGATGATTACAGCTTTGTGGGATGGTTTGAGATCTGGTATTGCTAGTCTCCCTTTCTTCCCTGTTTTCATTGATTCCTTTGATATTCTTGACTTTTTTCAGGTCAATTTTGTTAGGATTTTTTCCACCCCTATACAGTAATTTTTTGGTAATTTTATTGGCATATTACTGAATGAATAGTTTAATTTAGGCAGTATTGTCATTTTTATCTGGTTTGACGTACTCATGAGCAATTAACATTTTTCTAATTATTTTTTTTTGTGTGTGAAGAATGTTCTACAGGCATATTCATATGTTCCTGTGTTTGTCTTGGCAAGTAGACTCCCAAGTATTTTATACAGTCTGTGGTTATTTTAAATGGAATTCATATTTCTATCTCTTACTGCTATGTTTTTTGGTAATATACAGAAATGCTGATGATTTGGGTGGGTTTATTTTACATCCTGCTACTTTGCTGAAGTTGTTAATTGTTCCCTTTCGTTTTTAAATTTACTCTTTAGAGTTTTCTAAGTAAACTTTCATATCATCTACAAAAAGTAATAGCTTTGTTTCCTCACTGCCTGTTCTTATTTCTGCATTTTTTCTTGTCTTTTCTTGTCTATTGCTAGAATATCTAGTAAAATATTGAAAAATAATGATAATAAGGGATATCATTGCTTCACCCATTACAGAAAAAGTTGCTTTTAGTTTTAGATAGATACTACTTACCGTTTCAAAGAAAACTCCATTTATTCATGTACCTTATGGTGTTTTTTAAAAAAAGGAATGGGTGTTATATTTTGCAAAAAATCCCTTTCTACATCTATTGAAATAATCATAAGATTTTTGTGGGTTTTGGTGCTTATATGGTCAGCTATGCCTATAGTTTACCTAATATTGAAAGAGGCTTGTTTTCCTGGTATAATTCCAGCCTGATCATAGTGTATAATCTCTGTGATATGTTGCTGCAATCTCCTTGCTAGTATTTTATTTAACATTTTTACACCAATATTCGTTAGGTAAATTTGACTGCAGTTTTTTTTTTTTGTCTCACCCTGGTATAGGTATCAAGACCATATTTGTATCATAGAAGGAATTTTGTAGGATTCTTTCTTTTGCTTGTTTTTTCAGTTTATGTGGTATTGGAAATATTTATCCTTCAAATGTTTGGTAGAATTCACTTGTAAATCTATCTGGTCCTTTTCTTTGCTTAGAGAGTTCATTTATAACTTGTTTAATTTCCTTTTTCTCACACAAGGTTACCTAAATATTCTATTTCCTGTTTTGCTAATCTGGACAATTTATATTTTTGTAAATATTCCTTCTTTTCATTTAGATGATCAAATTTTATTGGCAGATAGTTCGGCAAAATAGCTACAAATAATTGATCTTACATTTTCTTCATTGATTGTGAATTCACAATTTCCATTTTTGATATTGTTAATTTGTTTTTTCTTTGCTTTTTAAAAATCAAATTAGGCAATGATTTATCTATTTCATTGCTTTTATTTTTTAAAAGTTAACAATTGTATTTAAATTTTAACTTTAAATTTTATTAATTTCTCCCTTAATTTTCAGGATTTATATTTGTGTACTTATTTGAAGGACTAATTATTGGTTTTATATTTTTTAATTGTATGATCAATTAATTTATCTGCTCCTTCTCTTTTTTAATTGATGTTAAGTATTTAGAGATATAAAATGTCCCCTAAGTACTACTTTGACTGTATCCCACGAATTTTGGTTTGTTGTCTCATTATTGTCATTTCTTTTAATGAAATTATTGATTGTTCCTGTGGTTTGTTCTTTAATTTGTTCTTCAAGATTAAGTTATTAAGTTTTTAATTCATTTTTAGCTTATACTACAAAGGTTCATTATTGACTATAATTTTTATTGCATTACAGCCTGAATTTTCTACATTTCATTTTTGAGGTTTTTATGCCCTAATACATGATAAGTTTTATGAAGATGAAGCAGGTATACTTGTTTCTATTCCCATTCATTATCCTCCAAAGATTTATCGTGCTCAACTTTTCCAAAATTCTATTAATCTCCTTAATTTCTTTATTGTTTATTTTATGATTAGATTTATCTAGGTTGGAGAGAGGTAAATTGAGGTTCCCATTATTATAGTTTTACTATTTTCTTTGTAACTTACTGTTCCTTGAAAAATTTAGATTCTACGTTATTTGGTGCATATATATGTTTATTGATACTTAATCATTGTCTCTGATATCATTTAATCAAGTGCAGTTTCTCTATTTAACTCTCTTAGTTAGATCCTTTTTGCTTTTGCTTTATCTGAGGTCACGATTGCCACCCCTGGCTGTTTTTACTTTAGTTGAAGCATAATAAATTCTCTTCTAGCCACTTGTTTTAACTCTATGTGTATCTTTCCTTTTTCAAATGTGGTTTTTGTATACAATATATTATTGAATTCTGGTTTCTAATCCATTCTGATATCCTCTTCTGTTTTATGAATGACTTCATCCTATTTACATTCAGAGATATGATTACTAAATGGGTGTTTTCCTCTATTCTAGTCTGTTTTACTTATTTTTCTTTTTGGCTGCTTGCAGTATTTTCTCCTTGACCTGGGAGTTCTGGATTTTGGCTACAATATTCCTGTGAGATTTTGTTTTGGGTTTCTTTCAGAAAGTCACAGATAGATTATTTCAATTTCTATTTTGCCATCTAGTTCTAAGATATCTGGGCAGTTTTCCTGTATAATTTCTTGAAATATGACATGTGCATTTTTTTTCTCTCTTAGCTTTTAGGTAGACCAATGATTCTTATGTTATCTCCCCTGTTTCCAGGTCAGTTGTTTTTTATGTCAGATACTTTGCCTTCTATTCAGTCTTTTGAGTTTGTTTTATTATTTCATGGTTTCTCATGAAGTCCAAAGCTTCCATTTGGCCAATTCTAATTATTAAGAAGGTATGTTTTTCAAAGAGGTTTTGAACTTGTTTTTACCAGTTGATTAGTTCTCTTTTTATAGTTTTCTTGATTAATTCTCATTTCTTTTCCAGTTCCTTCATGTTTTTCCTCTATTGCTCTTATTTAGTTTAAAAAAATTTTTTTTGGTCTTGAAATTTTTTTTTTTTATTCAGGGTTTGTTTTAACTCTTTTAGGAATTCTTACTGGGCTTGTGTCTAATCAGTATTTTTCTTTGAGGCTTTACTTGTAGATATTTTCAAGTAATTGAAGTTTTGTGTCATTGTGTTTGTATCTTGAACTTACTTATCATCATGGTAGCTCTTTATGATCAGGTTCTTTTTTGTTTTCTTATCCATTTAGTCTACTTCTTGACTTTGGACTTTATGTTAGTGTTGGACTCTGTTCAGTTCTGGGGAGGGTGTCTGACTGGAGCTTCTGCTACTTTCACATCTCAGTCTGGGGGCCTGTAAGTTTTCTGTGCTTCCAAAGTGGTGGAATCTAGGGAAAGATCTGTTCACAGTGCTCCTGATCTGATCTTCTCAACTTCCTGACTCACGTTTAAGTCTGTTGACATGTATGTAGTTGAGTTTCAATAGACTGTTGCTGAATTCAGTCACTGTTAGCCTGACGAGAGGTTCTGCAGGTTCAGAGTAACTGAACTTCTGGCTCTTCTCTGATCTTACTCTTCTACCCTGGTTTTTCCACTCCAGGCTTATATGCTGGGCTAAAGATTAGAATTGAGTCACCATTCTGCTCTTGGGCTCAGATAGTCAAGTTTCTGAAATTTGTTTTGTGCCCAGTAGGGTTCCATGCTTGATCACAGCCACTCATCTCCACTTTGCACTTATTACTTGGAACTGGGGAAGGAGTAACATAGCTGCTGGATAATATCCATTCCTCTTGCCAGTGCTAGTTCAGGGATACCCTGGTATTTCCTTCTATCTGAAAGAATATGATTGCTCCAATCCCACTACTGCTTCCACTAGCACTGTGTTCCTCTCCTGGCCATCCCCTGCTCCAGAGTTCACAGACCTCTGGTCATTAATTCCTCTCCCATTTCTTTTTATGTCTTGGCATAATTCCCCATTATTTATTCCTTTACTCCCATCTCTGAGGAAGAGGATCCCCCTTTCCTCACCAAGGCTTGTTCCTTTACATGTCTATCTAAGCTTCCTTGGCCATGACGATGACTCACTGTGACTGTTTCGTGGTTTTTCAAATTAGAATCTAGTCTGACACATTTTCTAGTTTGTTGTAGAGCAGGTGTGCTGGGAGAGCGAGGTAAAAAACAATGGCTCCTACACTGTTATCTTGACTCTGCTCTCAAGATCATAGATTTTAAACCAGAAAGGAAATAAGAGGCAATCTAGTACAGCTCCCTCCTTTTACAGATGAGGAAACTGAGGCCCAAGAGGTTAAGTGACTTGTCCAAGGTCACAAGGTTGTAAGTGGCAGGGCTGTGCAAATCAATACTCTTTCCAATGGACTAGGCTGTTAAAATTTGAAAGTATCCATTTTTCTACAAATTAAGTCATCTAATTTGCCATTAAAGTGAAAAAGTTGTCAGTGGTTGTATATGCCATTGGTGTCCATATCTATTACCCATAGAACATTTCATCCAATTGATCCTGTTGTAGAGGAAAGACCCAGATCCCTACAAAGATAATGTGCTCTTACGACTGGATTCAAAGACTAGAAGGGATCTTAGGGATCATTTAAATGCTGGTTGTACTTTTCCTATCATAATCCTTCACTCTCCCTCCCAGCTCCCCACTCCCACACACATTGCTTCTATAGGATTAGTCAGAATCCTCCTTGACTCACACGACCATTTTCCAAGCTATGTTTTGCCATCACTCATCAACTTCTCCTCTTTTGGAGTTTGCTCTATCCAAGTATATCATATAGACAAGCTCCTAACAGTAGTTATCAGTTGAGAGGGCCCCAAGTCAAACTCTCTCCTTTCTCATAACTCAGTACCTGACTCACTATTGTCTTCACTATCCCAACTCTTGCCTTTACATGTGAGAACTTCAATAGACAAGTTGATTCTTCCTCAAACAAAATAATCTCACAGTTTCTTAGCCTAATCAACTCCAGCAAACTATTCCTCTCCTCTATCACTGCTGTACACAGAAATGGTCATACAGTTGATCTCATCATTACCCAAAACTGCTCTACTTCCAGGACCATGAACTCTGAAATCCCCTTTTCTGATTATAATTTCCTATCATTCTACCTTTACTCCTCCTAAACCTATTCTTCCTCTTCATCATGATCTCCAACCCCTTCACTTTCCCAGGATGTCCTTCCAGCTCTGACTTTACATACTTTTTTCAAACATTGAATCTTTAGTTAATCAGGTCAAGTCTTGTTGTTGGACCTTTGTGCCCTGATTCTCTTGCCTTGGTCCTATTGGTATTGATGGCCTGCCGCATCACAATCCTGGATTACTCCCACCATTTGTCTCCTTCTCTCCCTGCTCATGTTGTGTAATGGGACTGGAGAAAAAAACACAACTTTGTTTACTATCAATCTGTGTTATCTAATCACAATTGGCTTCTTACATTAAGGCAATATTTTAACTCTATCCTAATTGATTCTTTGTCCCTCTCCCCAAAGCAGTTATTCCAAATATTTTCTTCTTAAACCTCCTATATTATCCATCACCCTACCATCAGAGCTGAAAACTCATCTTACATTAAACTGAGGCCATTAACTCCTTCTCTCCCATTTCGTTTTATGTCTTGACATAATTCCCCATTATTTATTCCTTTACTCCAGTCTCTGATGAAGAGGCTCCCCCTTTCCTCACCAAAGCCAGTTTCTTCACATGTATCCTTGATCCTATACCTTCTTTACTTATACAGCTGATTTCTCCTACAATCATCTTCTGATTTTCATTCTCTCTATTTCTACTGGATGTCCTTGTTGACTTTAAAAGAGTCAAAGTCTCCCTTACTCTTAAAAAGAAACAAAAAAACACACTAACAAAAAATTCACTAATCAAAAATTCACTCATCAATTTCTCAGGCTATTGTCCCATATCTCTTTTCCGTTTCTCAACCAAACACCTAGTAAAAGTTGTCTACACTACTTGGTTCCATTTTTTCTCCTCTCATTCATTCTATAGTCATTTGCAGTCTGGCTTCCAACCTCATCACTCAACTGAAATTGCCCTCTTCAAAATCATCAATGTCCACTTAATTGATGAATCATCAGATTTTTTTCCTCAGTTCTCCTTTCTTACCCATCTGCAGCCAAGTTGACCAACTTATCCTTCTAGATACTCTTTCTTTTATGGTTTTTTTTCCGACATTGTTTTTCCTTGATTCTTCTTCTCCCTTTCTAGCTGCTTCTTTTCACTTGCTTTGTAGGATCGTCATAACATGCTTCTTGGTTTAGGGTGTATAACAAGGGTCTTTCCTAGCTTTTCGTATCTTTCTACACTCTCTTTCTTGATGAACTCATCAGCTCTCATAGGTTTACTTATAATCTCTTTGCAAATGACTCTTACATCTATATTTTCACCCCTAATCTCTCTCCTAAGCTCCATCACCAACTTCCTACCAGACATTTCAAACAGGCATTTCTTGACCTGTTTAAGAGTTGGACTGAACTCGTTATTTCTTCCCTAATACCTACCTGTCTTCTAAACTTCATTTTTGTTGATGATGCCACCCTCCTTCCAGCCACTCACATTTGCAGTCTTGGTGCAATCCTTGATTCCTTGGTCCGTATGATCTTATTTTGTCCTCACAACAATCCTGGGAGGTAGATGCTATTATTATTACCATTTTACAGATGAGAGAACTGAGGTCAATAGAGGTTAAGTAACTTGCTCATGGCCACACAGTTGATAAGTATCTGTGGTTACATTTGATCTCAGGTCTTTCTGATGCTATACCTGGTACTCTCTCCACTATACCACCTAGCTACCTTATCTGGGGGGAAGAAATCTAAAATCTAAAATAATAATATAATATGATAATAATCTATTTTAGATGATAGCAAGAAGAGTGGTGCAAAATGATGAAGAGAGTTGAATAGACAAAGCAATGATGTGCATAACATATCCCAAGGCCATGTTGGCCAATTGGTTGTCTACACTGAGGAGTGTTGTCGAGTGATTCCTCAATCTTCCTCATTTAACTATAAAAACAGCATTTTGGTCAGTTAGGCCTTCTGGTTGTATGATATATCAGAATCTGTTGCATAGGTAAAAAGTTCAACGTAGTAAAAAGGAACTAGATAGCTCAGTGCATAGAGTACTAGGCCCGGAGTCAGAAAGGCCTGATTTCCATTCCAGTCTCAGATACCCACTAGTTGTGTGACCTTGAAAAGTCACTTAACCTCTGTTTGATGCAATCCACTGGAGAAGGCAATGGCAAACCACTCCAGTATCTTTGCCAAGAAGAATCCATGGGGTCTTGAAGAGTCAGACACTACTGAACAGCACAGCACAAAGGATTTTGAAGGAGGTTTCATATAGAATAAAGCTATGTGTTTCCAAGTCTTGGTGGATGAACCAGAGCAACTGTCTTGTGATCTGTTGGTAACAACTTCTTTAAGAAGATCTTCCCAGGCAGAAAAGCTTCCCTAGTAAACAGAGAATGTCATCTGCATATGTTAATCTGCATATTTGTACTTGTGGAAGGGCTGAATTAGGCATTATTGACATTGTGAGTGTGGAAGGCAAGAATAGATCTGAGCTGTTGTTTAGCTTTTAAAAATATTTTATTCTGCCACTAAATAGCTTTAATTTCCTTCAATATCCAAAATATGGAGCCAGGCAAAGCAAAACAAAGCAAAGAAAACACAAGACACCTAGAAGAATGCATTGTGCTGAACCTCAGGTCACTTGATCTGACTTAGAATCCCAGCTTACCGTTTACTACCCATGTGACCTTGCAGGAGCCATTTATCCTCTTTCAGCCTCAGTTTCCTTATCTGTAAAATGAGAGGTTTAGACTACATGACCTTTAAGATCTCTTCCAGTCCAGAGTTGTGATCTTATTACCTCAATCTACACGTGAAAACACAAACACTTTAAAAAGCTCCACTGAGGGAGGGGTGCTATTTGAATGGTTTCTCTTTCCTTCCTCTGCTGTGTTCAATACATTTCTTTCATTTCTTAATTCCCTAATAGGCATAGCTGAGAAGATCACTGGGCTATTGCCTTTTGCTATCCTGTAGATCCATAACCTGGGATCCCTGAACCCCAAGAGTCTATTGATAGATTTCAGGGGGTCTGTGAACTTGCATGGGAAAAATTACATCTTTATTTCAATGTAATTGGTTTCTTCTGTAATGCTATGAATTTTATTTTATGCTTTTAAAAAATCTCATTCTGAGAAGAGGTCCATAGGTGTCACCAGACTGCCAGAGGGGTCCATGACACGCAAAAAGGATAAACGTGTCTGCTGCAGATGTAGAATATGATTCCTAACAGCTGATTCTCTATAACTAAATTCTACTGCAAAAAAAGGATTTAGCTGGGCTGTGGAGTTTGCTATATTGTGGTTTAGCAAATTTAGTGAGCCTCTTTCAAATGGTTTTGGCTAACAAAGTGAGCATCAGTAGCTTTTGTTTCAAACCATTTGTAGGAATAATAAAGCATAGTCACTGCTAAATTATGTCTTGGAGTAAAGAAGCTCTCTACCATTAATTGGATCTAGGCCCTCTGACCTTTTTGCAGGAAGCAAACTAAAGGTATAATAATTTTTGTGAAGATGAGCTTTCTGTGCTTCCAGTAATTTTTTTTTAACACTGAAATCATTTCTGGCCATTGAAAAGAACTGACTTTTCTGAGATAAAAATGGCTCTGATTTTCAAGGTTGTTCCTCATTCCTTTCCCTCCCTTCTCAGTATAAGGAGGAAAACAGGTGAATGAGCTCCAAGGTGAGCCTCTATCAAGAAACAAAAATCTAACGAAACAAGTATACTGATTTCCACTAATTAAGTAGGAAAAGATTTTGTGCCATCTCTTCTCACTAAAGGTCAAATGAAAGCATGTACAATAAAATACCTTGTATCTGTAAAACACTACAGAAAGGTAAATCATTATTAGTCTTAAGTCTAAATAGAAACTAACTGGACACTACTGCCATAGCTAAATATCTATATTCAGTTTCCCCCTGAGAACATATGTTTAATATGGTCAGTGCCTCTAAGATCTCTAATTTCAGTGGTATGGATGCTTCCCCCACCAATGTAGACAGCAGCTCCTCTTTACCTCCGTAGGTGGATATCAGGCATTGTTATGACCAAAAAAAAAATCCTCATCTTATGACCAACCCTTTGGTGATTGGTTTCTCTGGTTTTAGGCAGACTAATCCCTGAATGGATTCTAGTCATAGGCTTCTACTGAAAACATTTCCAATTTTGAAGGATCAGCCAAAGCTTGTGTTTCATTGGCACAGTCCTCAGGAATGCAGTTACTTCCAGGCTACCATGAAGCATCAGAGTTGAACTGAGTTTGGGTGTTAATCTCTCTCTCTCTCTCTCTCTCTCTCTCTGTCTCTCTCTCTCTCTCTGTGATGGTGAAGTTTATGGACCCCTTTCTCAGAATAATGTTTTTAGATGCTTAAAGTAAAATACATAGAATTACATAAAAACAATTATATTGAAATACAGCTATCAAAATATTTTTTAAAAACCAAGTTTACAGATCCCAGGTTAAGAACTTCTGACTTAAAGTATAATGTTGAAGAATTTGGAAAAAAGACTAAGAATTAAATCTTAAAAGTTTTTCCATTTCTATTGCCTCTTATTATCTGGACAAGTACTACTTGAGATGAGGTTTGGTATCTTTAGGTTCAATGAATCAAAGTCTTTTCAGTTAGACTCTAAATATCCTTCCTGGCCCTACTGTGGTTCCAGGTTAGCCAGTTTGGGATTTTAAAAAATCTGTTACCTAGGAAATAATAGGACTGATTCTGATTCAAGAAATACAGTAATTTTGATTTTAAAACACTAGCTGTGTAACCCTGGGAAAATCTCTAACCTTGATAGGACCTATTTCAAAGGGTTGTTATGAATATCAAATGAAATAATATATGTAGTTTTCCAAAGGAGTCACCTAGATGCACCTAGGTGGTGCAGTGGATAGAGTGCCACACCTGGAGTCAGAAAGACTCATCTTCCTGAGTTCAAATCTGGCCTCAGACACTTGCTAGCCATGTGATGCTGGGCAAGTCACATAACTATATTTGCTCAGTTTCCTCATCTGTAAAATGAGCTGGAGAAGGAATTGGCAAACCTCTCCAGTCTCTTTGCCAAGAAAACTCCAAATGGGGTCAAGAAGAGCCAGCCATAACTTGAAGGAAAATTAAATGCTTTCCAAATGCGAAGGTACCCTATAAATGTTAGCTTTATAAGCTCACTGCCCACCAGTCACTGTGCTAGATTTTGGGGACACAAAAACAAAAATGAAACAGTTGTTGCCCTCAAGGAACTTACATTCTATCAGGGAACCATGTCCATATATTAGTAAGATGGTGAACATGCCCATATTAAACTTGTCATGCTCTTATTCTTCTAGTGATTCTAATGTGATGCCTATATAATGGCTCCACAAGTTAAGATTAAATAAACACCTGTTAATTTGGTGACTAATTAGCATAAAGTGGAAGAAGGTCCTAATCAAAATCTTATTAAAAGATAAGCGGAGGAAATGAATCCATGGCTCATAGATTAGGAGATGGAAGAGATCTCAGAGGTCGTTGAGCCCACTTCCCTTCTGTTCACAGATGAGGAAACTAGATTCCAAAGACATTTAATGACTTGGGCTTCACAGAACCACAGAGTTAGGAAGTATCTGAGGCTGGATTCAAACCCATCTCCTTGACTCCAAAATCAAGCCCTCTTTCTTTTACTTTAGTGATTCTTAACCTTTTTGGTCTCAGGACCCCTTTATACTCTTAAAAATTATTTAAGATCTCAAATAGCTTTTATTTATGTGGGTTATATCTATCAATATTTACTGTATTAGAAATTTTACTGACAAAAAATTTTAAGTATTTTATTAATTCATTTAAAATAACAGCAATAAATCAATTATATGTTAAGAGAAATAACACTTTAATGAAAATAGTTGTTTTTCAAAACAAAAAAAATTAGTGAGAAGAATGTGGCATAATTTTATACATTTTCACAAATCTCTTTAATGTCTGTCTTAATAGAAGACAGATGGTTTCCCCTATTTGCTTCTGTATTCAATCTGTTGTGTTTATTTTGGTTGAAATATATGAAGAAAATCCGGCCTCACATAGATGTGTAGTTGGAAAAGGGAGGAGTATTTTAATTAGTAAATAATGTCCAAGTGTTATTATGTTATTTTTGACCTCCTGGACCCCTTGGTGCCTCAAGGGTGCTTAGAAAACATTTTGAAAACTGCTGCGCTCTACCATGCTCCCTCTTCAGAGCCTGTTTTAGCAAGATCTCAGAGTTGGAGGGGATCTCAGAAAAGTGGCAATAGGGGAGATAACCCTGGATTTAAAGTTAGAGGACATGGGTTCAAATCCTACCCTAGCTGCTTACTATTGTGAGACCTTGGGTCTCATTTTCCTCATCTCACTAGTCCCTCTGCTTCTACATCTGTAATTCTATGGTTTAGTCTCATTTGTCTATGAACAAGAACCTTTCCCACCATATCTGTGTCTGAAGGTTATGAGGAACTCACCATCACCAGAAGTTGAAATACTTTTGGGCACGTTCTACATGGAAAATGAACCAGATCACCAGTCAAATCTATTTCCATTTGTAAATCTTGGGCTGAATCACCAAATGAGTTTATTCTTAAAATAGGAAGTAATTTGAAGGAGACCCAAAGAGTGATATGCTCCAATTTATTTTGTGTATGTGTTATGAGTACATTTATTTGTACGTTAGCTCCTGGTTAGACTGTGAACTCCTTGTGAGCAGGGATAGCTTTATCTTTTTAAAATATCTCCAGGGCTAAGCACAGTGTTGCACATAGTAGGTACTTAATGAATGCCTGTTGACTATTCTCAGAGTCCCTATTCTGTTTTTTTGCATTTTAGTGATTTACAAAAGTAAAATGTGTGTATCTAAATATATATCCTCAGACATGCATATGTTTATGAAATAGCTTTCTAGACAGGAATTCATTTGTTTATCATGTGTTACTGGTATAGAAGTAGAAAGATAATTAATAGCCCTTATGAAATGGAACTAAGTATTTCTGAAGGCAAGGGCATGTGATAGGCAATTACTCAGACTTCTGCTAACTGTCAAAGGTTGTTTGTAAGTGAGGTCAACAAGATGTTGACTGCATGGTTGGATGCTTTATTTGAAGTAAAGATGTGTGATCTTTGAATGAAGTTATTAATGATGTGACAAAAATTCTTGAAAAAAAATACTCATTTCATTCGTAGCTACAGTGAAAGTCTTGTGCTAACAAGTTAGCTGCCAAAACATACCTTCAGGGAACATGATATTAGGCTCATGGATATTTGTTGCAAAAATATAAAACAGGAAAAGCAACAGATCTGTTAATCTTCTCAGCCCTTTTGCCCCAGAATTGGAGTATGATACATAATGTATTTCTGTAATTCCACAGCTACTGATTTTCTTAATTAAATTAAAACTTTCTTTTAATAGTTTGTATTCAATCTTCATAAATATGAATTGTGTTAATGTATGATCAAATGACAATTTTGTTTTAAGCTAAACCTCTCTTCTTCTATCCTTATACCCTTTCTTCCTTTCAGAGACAATTAATGATCAAGATAATGGGGTTGGGATTGGGGTTGGGGATGGAGTGATCCAACTGTTATGAAGGTAGACTAAGAAGTTTGCACCATTTTATTCTGGAGAGACAAAAGCCAAGAGAGTAATAATATCAACATCTATAAAAATGGGAAGAATATATGTATGTGTGGGAGATTGTATCACCCAGGCAATATTCACAACACTGAAGATGGCTATGAATATGCTGGCGTAGTTCTGAATTGCAAAATATAAAAGACTCTCTATACAGAAGGCAGAAGAAAAATATTTTTTCAGACACCAGGAAGTCAAATCCTAGTACCAGAAAGCCAAATCTATCATAGTAGCCAATAAGTCAATACCCATTAACACTGCTGGGGACAAAGGCATTCCCAAACCTGCCCGCCTTTCCCCCAACTGCCCGGGGCCATTCCCTTCCCACGAGCAAACACTTACAAGACTACCTGTGTCTGCCTCCCTGGGTCCTTTCTCTCCCCAGTCCTAACAGCCGTCACCAACTTCCTCCTAGTTCTCCACCCTTCCTGTTCTACTCATTCAGCAAACTCCTCCCACCATATGTGAATTAGGCTTCCAGGAGATTTAAGTAGGTCACATTAATGAATGGGAAAGACCTTCCCATTTAAATTACCATAATAGAGATATAAAGTAGTTTTTCAGATTCTTGATTTGTAAAATAGGAAATACTCTCTGAAGTTTAAATGAGACCAAATTAGTGTAAATAAAAAGACGTGCTCCTTTTCATAGAGGCCAGTAAAGTTATGGAACTTGTTACCTCAAATGGGGCTCAAAATGAATGCACAAATAGGTTCCCCTAGAATGTGAGCTTCTTGAGGCTAGAGACTCTTCTGCTTTTGTCTCCTCAGTGCCATATGCATTTTTTTCTGGATTTGTGATTTCACTGGTATAGAGGAATCTCAGAGAAGAAACTTAACCTATCAATAGAGACCAGCTACTCTTTTACCACCATAGTCCTAGAGCTAGAATTCTTAACCTGTACTTTGTGAATTTTAAATTCTCGGTTTCTCTGTCTCTCTCTGTCTCCCTCTCTCCGATTCTATTTCAGTGTAATTGGCTTCCTTTTTAATCCCATAAATTTTATTTTGTTCATTTAAAGACATAATTCTGAGACAGGGTGTATAGGCTTCTTTAGGCTATGATCCTAGGTCCATGATCAAAACAAAGTAAGAACCCTTAACTTGTCTGTAGCAGGTATTCCTGACTCTGCCCTTTCACCACTCAATTTACACATGGCAGGCACTTAATAAATGTTTATTGAATTAAAATGGATTGAATTGGATAATGGTCTGTGAGAGAAAGCATGAATGTCTGAAACCCCATAGGTATAGACCTCTATAGGTAGACCCCAAAACAAATCTTTGAGGTTTGTAATCAAGCAAAACAATCACGTCTTTCGACAATCCTCTTGGTGTCCCAGCCAAAGACAGAACTCTAGGCTGGATGTGCTCTGGGTCTGACTGAGACTGACAATCTTTATGTCCTGATGCAATTAGGTAATGAAAGTAATGGTATTTGAGCTTTGGTCCTTTTAAAAATAATTTGAAGGGCATGCTTTAGAGAATGGGAACTGGCTGTTCTCTTGTTTCTTTTAGTCTACCTCACAGAAAACATTTAGTAGTTGTAATTTAATGATGTTTGACTGACCTATAGCCATTATGTAAGGGTAGACATCCCTCCCATCATGTTTTTTCATCATCTTTCCAAAACTGATGCACTTTTCTAAATACACAGACAGCCAGGAGCAATCAAATACTGGGCAAAAGAGGCGGAGAGCAGATAGATTGCTTCCCTCCCCCCCACCTGGCTTTGTATTTTTGCAACAAATATCCATGAGCATATTATAGTCTCTGCAGCAGCTGTGAGATATTTTTCTATTTGTTTATGAGATAGCAATATATGTATGTACTATCTTTGTATGGTGCACACATCTATAAATATATGTAAGTAAAATCTGTAAAACTAAAACAGCTTTCTGAAACCATGAAACAACAGAGACAGCTTTGGATTGTTTGTTATGCTCTGTTTCAGACTGTTAACGTTATAAAAACAACAATCTTAGTTTGAAGGGAGATAATCGGAGCTTATTCTGATTAAAAGGAAGCAAAGTATTTTAAGTGGCTGGTGGGTGAGGGGAAGACAGGTACTGCCATGATATCTGATAGGTGGGATCTTAGCTGGTGTTGACAGCTGAGGTTTAAGAGAAAATACTGGGGAGTAAAGAATGTTATTCTCTCCTAAAACATCCAGCTATTTGTTTGAATATTATCGGCATTTTCAAGAGCATTTTTTCAAACATGTGCAGAGTTTCAAATATGTAGTCTCACAGTGCAAATTTTTGGAGCCTGGAAAAATATCCTGCTGTAATCAGAAGCTGGAAGTTTTATTTTTTAAAAAATCTGACAGGTTTAGAAAGGTGTTGCCCTTGTCCTTTTGTCCAACTATTTCTAAGTAAACCAGTCAGTGGCAAAACACGGTAAACCTGAATGAAAACTTATTTGGTGTCTGCCTGTCTGGACACATGCTTATATGCAGAGCCACAATGTAGGGATTTCTGTGTGCATAAGACTTATTTTTGCCCACTAATTTCAAATGTTTGTAATGGCAGGAGTGGCCAATGGTGGGTCAGTCCTTGGAGCATGCTTAGATTTGCTTTTCCTATTGGGTTATATAGAGCACACACAGACATTCCTTATCTAGTTTCAACACAACATATGGAACTTTAGTGAACTGAGTTTTGACAATGAGTGACTGATATGGGGTAGTGACAAAAAATTTTTTCTTTGGTTGTGGAGTTGGAAGAACTGGTGACTCAGGAGGTATTGAGCCAGAACTGAATTAACACACAAAAGAAAGGGCGGCATTATAGTAGTTTCTTTTCTTCATTGTGGCAAAAGGGGCAGAAATGCTATGAGCTGCCTCCTTGGGGAATAGTAACAGTGTTCCCCCACTCAGTTGCCATATATTTGTGAGCATATGGTACCTTGTTTTATTTCTTTTTCTTTTATATTTATTCTTTCCTGATCTTAGGCAAGTGAATTTTGAGAGATGTAATTGACCAGATTATGACCTTATGAATTTTGATAGGTGAAAAGAGTCTTTAGAGGTTCTACAGAAGAACAGTCAGTGGAGTCCACCAGTGGCTGATCATAGAGGATTTATGTGGAAAGACAGTCATCAGAGGATGATGGCAGCTTTAGGGATCCTGACCCATAAGGATAGAAAGAAGTAGGAAGGCACTGAATCTTGGAACCCAGCAGAGGGCTACACTCAAGAAAAATCTGATGAGGATTCCATAAAATTATAAAAGGTTTTCCAGGACTAGGTTTTGGGAGATACTCTTTGGCTACTGCTTTTGTTTTAAAATCTGAATCCACTCTTCCTAGGAAACTTCTGTGCATAAGGGGAAAATATACCTCCAGGTTAGGAGGAAATGTTTTGTAACTACTGTTTTTCCCATACTTCTCAATCAATACCATTTGTAAAAGTTAATAGAATTCTATTGATTGTTTGAAAATGGGGGATATACCTTATGGGGTTCAAGAACCACAGTGTTTGAATCCTGTTTCTTCAGAGTTGCTTCTAGAATGCTAAAGAAAATAATACAATGGTATATTGTGGTCCAGGTACCTAACCTATGAATGGGAGTGTGAACTGGAAGATCAGCCAGAGAGATTGTTTCATGTAGTTATGTCTTTTCTGTGTGCGTTCTGTTCAACAATGTCTGGAGGTACTATGTCCTTGGTGTTTGTACTCCTTTCATTGACACAGATGGTTGTCACTCAGTCATGTTCAGCAGTGTTCAGCTTTCTGTGACCTCATCTTGAACTTTTCTTGGCCAAGATGCTGGAGTAGTGTGCCATTTCCTTTTCCAGCTCATTTTATATATGAGGAAACTGAGGCAAATAGAGTTGTGATTTTCCCAGCTAGTATGTGTCTAATGACAGATTTGAACACACAGATATATTTGTCTTCCTGACTCCAGGCCCAGCACTCTATCCAGTGTGTCATCTAGCTGCTCTCAACACGGATTATAATCCCCCAGTACTTTACTAGATGGTCTTTTACAATTTCTGTGCCTGAAAAATGTATTACTCCCCAGTCAGTCTAGTGATGAAACCTCTTCAAACAACCAGACTGGTTCTAAGAGGACAGACATGCAATGCTTTGCAGAATTCTTACCTGAATAGTCTTCTAAAGTGCTGAATCACCTCTATGTCAAGAAGAGGCATCCTTTGGAGGAGGATACGAGTATATCTTGTGTGATCTATGCACCTTGTGGGTCCTAAATATTTTCCTACTATATTATCAATTTCACAATGGCATACTCTTACAAACTATGGTAGCACAAAGGTGACCCCAGACTTTTGAAGGCCTCCTTACTGGAGCACAAATTTTGACAAGTTTTTCCATGTCAGGCTTCAAGGACTACTTCCCAACAACTAGCCCTGAGAGTCCTTTTCTATATTTAGAGTTGGAATGAAATTTTTTGTAGGTGATATTCTCAGCTGGGCTTCAATAGTCAGGGCCTTTCTGTTTCTCTCTTTCATGAAGAGTCAGGATCCCTAAGACTGCCATCCTTAGATGAGCATATTTCCACATAAATCCTCAATGACAGGCTCATTGATGGTGATGAATATTTGGGTCATGGCATCCTATTATCTTCTTCAAGTGAAGGACTTTATGTTATATTTTATATGTGTATAGATGAGACATGGATATAAACTAAACCTATGACAGCATTGATGTAGGAAATGCCTGAATAAGGAAACTGTCTACCAGTACAGGTTAATAAATACTTCTCTTATAGTCTTAGGAAGTTGTTTGGAGCATAGAGAGGTTAAATGATTTGCCCAGGGTCACACAGTCAGTATATGTTAGGGCAGGATTTGAACCAAGGTCTTTCTGACTCCAAGGCTAGCTTTCTCTTCATTATACGATGCTCCCTTCATTATGGTAAACCACAAATAAATAGATAAAAGTAGTCAACACACACGTATGTAAAGCTTTGAAATTTGAAAATCACTTTACATATATTATTTAATTAGATCCTTGTAATACATGTTTACAGAATTAAAATCTGGGGACTAAACATTTTATAATTTAAAAAGGTTTTTTTTAATAAAAGGTTGTCTTTTGATAAAAGAAGACAGTATTGATTTATATTTATTTTGGCTACTGGAAAATGGTTTTCTTCTTTATTTTTGCTAGAACCTCATTATGGTACAGCTTATTACTATGATACAGATTTGGATATACTCTGTATAACATTATTCAGATCTATCTGACTCCTTCCCTCCATCAAGAGACCTATATTCCTAGGATTGGTCTTGGATATATTGCATGTGTCTCCTGGGCCCAAGACTTGGTGGCACACATTCTGCCTTGGAATAATGACTCATGAGCAGAATATTTTGTGTTGTGTTTCTGCCCAAGGATTTTAGCCCCCAAGTTAAGAATCTGGCAGATAGAAATGGACATTGAAACTAATATAATAGACTCAGATTCAAATGAATTCCTTTCAAAAGTTATTATGTATCCTGGAAATAGAGCAACCAGCTTCTGAGAAAACTGCATAATGATCCCCCAGGCTAAAGACTCTTGTCTTTAGACCTCCCAAAGAATTTCCTTTTTGCACCCCTCCAATGCACTTATCATGCATTTTTGTATATTATAGTTATTTGTGTTTGCTTTATCCCCCCACCTAAACTGAAACTCCATCTGTATATTATCTAGATTGTGCAATTCCCCCAATATCTAACAATGCTCTGTGCCTGATAGGTATTTGATGAACATCTAAATCAGGCCTCAGCAAACTATAACCTACAGGTCAAATCCGACCCTGCCACCTGGTTTGCAATGGGCTGTGAGCTAAGAATGGTTTAGACTCCTGGTCTCAATGAATATTTTGGCAGCTGCCTTTCTCCAGATCAATAGTTACTTATATGTGAAATCAAATCAAAATTTTAACTAAACAAGAAAAATAAAGAAATGCAGTAGACTTTGTCCTACTCTAAGTAAGATCTGAGTTTAGGCAAAATTGTGAAGTAGGTGAAGTTGACTTTTGGCACATGCTGTATCTGGGGAAGAGGCAAAGAGCCTCTCTCTCTCTCTCTCTCTCTCTCTCTCTCTCTCTCTCTCTCTCTCTGTCTCCCTCTCTGTTTCTGTCTCTGTCTCTCTGTTTCTTTCTCTCTCTGTGTCTCTCTGTTTCTTTCTCTCTCTGTCTCTCTTTGTCTCTCTCTTTCTCTGTTTCTTTGTCTCTGTCTGTCTCTCCAGATTCTTCTTTGGTGATCTGCTTCATTCCCAGTTTTAATTACCACCTTTGTTCAAATATAGTGAAGTGAACCTAAATTTGGAGTCAGATGACCTGGGATTGAATAATGACTTTGCTATTGACTATATTTGTGACTTTGGACAAGACCCTTCTACTCTCTTGGCCTCATCTTCCTCATCTGTGAAATGAGAGGATTGAGCTAAATGTTCTGTCCTGTTCCTTCCAGCTATGGCCTCAGTCTGTGATCCTATGCTCTTGTTGTTGTCATGGTGGAATTTCACTTGGTGTGGGAGACTTTAGTGGGGTTAGAAGTAGGAAGGGTTAATTTCGGACAGGGGTTCTTTTGACATTCCTCTTAACATAAAGCTTAATCACTTCTTTACTCCTATAAACAAGGCCTGCCCTGGCCACCAGTAAGAATGGATGGATCCCTGAGAAATTTTTTTGAGCTCTCTTCTCTCAGTCCTATTATTGCTAAAGTGAGGAACAAAACCAGAATTTCAACCCCAAATCGAAACCAAAATAAACAGCAGTAACTATGTTTTGGCATCCTCAGCTCTAGAGTCTGTGTTATTTGAAAAAACAGTCAAGGGACCTTGTGGAACTAGCTCAACCCCTAATTTTACAAATGAGTGAATGGAGTTTTAAAGAGGCAAAGTGAACTGCCCCAGGTCACTCAGCTGATGAGCAGCTGAAAATAGAACCCAGCACATCTGATTCCTCATCCATGGTTCTTGAACTGGCAGATTTTTGTGGCTTCTTGAGTTTGACTCCAGTCAGATTTCTAGCATTATTTCTCTTTACTCTCCTATTACAATTCTATAATCTGTCCAAATGATCCCTTGGGTGCCTCTTAAACTTTCCTGACTCCATCCCTTTACTCGTTTGTTTTCCTTGTCCATCATTCTCTCCTCCTGCTTAGCCACATTTTACTCATTTTTTTATATACCCCAATAAAAACATCTGGGCCAATGGACTAACCCAGGGTGGGACAGGTCCTGAGCCCATCAGTGTGTTAGGAAAATGTCTTCCCCAATCGCATGAAGACTTCCCTTGGTTGGACTGGACAGATGAGAACCATTTGTTCCAGTAGCCATGAAGCTTGGTCAGAGATCAAAGACAACAAGGTCATCCATTGCATTCTGGGCGATTGCTAGTCCTGTTGACTTTATCCTGCCCCTGGACTTCAGTGGCTCAGGAAGAGTGAGGCCGATGACTGTGCAGTGCTGTGTTACTTAAATGCAATTCACACGCAAATTAAGACATCGGTCGTCTTCAAGACGAAGGATGAATAACACTCATTCTTCAGGGCTGAGCTTAAATAATGAAACCTTCCCTTACCATCTCATCTTTAGTTTTAAATCAGATAGAACAGGGTTTGAAACCCAGATCTGCTCCTTATGCCCAGTGTAACTTAGGACATCATTTAAACCTCTCCAT
Source organism: Bettongia penicillata ogilbyi (assembly GCA_023548195.1). NCBI lineage: Eukaryota > Metazoa > Chordata > Mammalia > Diprotodontia > Potoroidae > Bettongia > Bettongia penicillata. Next base: position 7,106,373 of record JAJHZJ010000410.1, on the reverse strand, counting down.
GCCTCAGTTTTCTCTTGTGGTTAGACTAGGTCATGGTATTGTAGAAAGGACTTTAGGAAGGGGAGGGACTTTGGAGGACATTTAGTCCAACCTCCTCATTTTATAGTTTAAAAACCAGACAGACTCTGAGTTGCCCACGATCACACAGATAATGAGGATTGGAAATAGGGTTCGAATCCAGGACCTCTGTCTCTAAATCCAACTCTCTGCCCATGGTGCCACATTTCTTCCCCAATGATTTTTTTCAGCTCAGTATTCAATTTTTTTCTTCCTTCCTCTGTACTCCTAAAGTACTTTCTGTCCTTCTGTTACCATGATGTCATTAGTTTTTTCTTTGTGCTTATGATAAGCTTGTAATTTCCTCTAAGGATCTTTTCCCTTGAAACCCTTTTCCTACTGTCTTATTTGGAGTAGGAACCAAAGCAGACTTGATTAATTGATTTCTGTACACTGCCTAGCCCTGTGATTTGTTCACATATCTGCATCTACATAGTACATTTCACAGACAATTTTTGATCCCTAAAGCAACAGAAGATTTGATGTCTGGTGGCCTTGGTTCTCCCTCCCAGTAACCAAGAGTACCCTGATTGCCACTGGTTCTTCAGGATGTTTAGGAAGGAGACTGACAAACTGGAGCATCCCCAGAGGAGGGAGAACAGTGTGGGGAAGGGATGTGGAACTGTGTCAGTGTGACACTGTCTAAGGAATGAGGGGTGCTTGTTCTGGAGAAGAGAAGACTTAGGAGGGACAGGTTAGTTGTGGTGAAATATCTGATTTCTTTTTCTTGGCCTCAGAATGAAGAGTCAGAGGCAAGAGTGGAATTTGAAGAGTGATAGATTTTAGCTTCAAATTAGGAAAAGTTTCATAATTAGGGCTATCCAAAAGTGGAACAGGATGCATAGAGAGTTTGATTTCTGGATGTTCTAGATGATGTTTTCTCCAACACTTGAAGCTTTTAAAGTGGAGCTGGATGATCACTTGTGAATAATAATAACATTGATAGGTGATGCAGTGGTTAGAACTTAGGACTTGGAATCAGTAAGACTTGAGTTTGAATCCTGCCTCATGCCCTTCGTAACTGTGTGGGCAAGTCACTTAACTTGTGTCTGTCTCAGTTTTCTCAGCTGTAAAATGGGGATAATAACGTCACCTACCTCCTACAGCTTTTCTGAGGATCACATGAGATAACTACAATATAATAATAATTATTGAAACAAAATGAAATAATTATAAAAAGAACTACGGTTTATATAGCATTTTAAGACTTGCAAAGCATTTAACATATATTAACATATTTAACATATATTATGTTAAATGACCCTATGAAGTAGGTAGGTATTATTATTATCTCCATTTCAGAGAAGAGGAAACTGAGGTAGAGAAAGATTAAGTGACTTGCCCACAGTCACAGAGCTAGTGTCTAAGGCAGGATTTGAACTCTGGTCTTCCTTACTCCAAATTCAACACTAATGACTACTTTTGATGTTATTTCATAGAAGAAATTCCAGACTAGTTGCTGGTTAGATTAGATGATTTTTGAGGCAATTTCTAATACCGAGATTCCAGTATTACAGTTCTTAAAGTGCTAATATAAAAGTGTCCATAGGTACTTTTATCATTATTATAATAATTATTATTGTTATTATTTTGTAAAAATGCAGGGTACCACAGATGTTTTCATTGATATTTATTGAATATCCATTCCACACGGGTCCAAAAGATTGTTAATTGGTTGGCATTAATTCAGTTTATTTTCATTTCTCAACTTAAACTCCTTGAGGGTATGGGTCATTTATTAAATTTCTATGCCCCTATCACTTGTTGTACATTATGCTTAATAAAGTATGTATTATTGATGATGAAGTCAATGATGAAGAGGAAGAGCAGGAAACTGACTATAATATAATGTAATCTCTATAATCTGATCCCACCCTCTGTAAATCTCTGACATATGCCACCCTCATTCTAGACTTCAAGCTTTTTTCTTAGGCATTTCCTTCTTCTGAAATGACCTTCATCCTACCTTGTCCCTTTGTGAACACTTTGCATCCTTGGAAGTCCAGTTCAAGTCCAACCTTTTCCATTGATCCTTCCTTGATTAATCTGTTATATGGAGAATGTCCCTTTGCTACATCTGTGTGCACTAACTACCATACTACCATACATTTAGTTTCTATTGCATCAATTGGCTTCATAGACTGGGTCCTCCCACTCTTCCTCCATCTCAATAATAAATTTCCTTCTGACAAGGACCATCTCTCATTTCTCTTGTGTAGCCTACAGCACCTAGTGTGGTTCTTGAAGTTCAGGGAATTCACATGTTTATTAATCATGCAATGATTTGTTAAATGTCTTCACAAAGTTTATTTAATGATATAAAGTACAGGGCTAGATGATAATCTCTGTTGCTAAGTGATAGTATGCTTATCTCCATGTAAAACAATAATAGCAATCAGTTACATAGCACTTTAAGGTTTTGCAAAGCACTTTGCAAATATTATCTGATTTTATTCCCACAATAACTCTAGAAAGTAAGTGCTATTGTCATCCCAGTTTTCAGATGGAGAAACTGATGCGGACGGTGGTTAAGTGACTTGCCTTGGCTCATACAATTAGTAAATCTCTGAGGTGAGATTTGAACTCAGATCTTCCTGACACCAGGCCCAAGGCTCTATTGTTGTGCCATCAACTGCCATTGTGCTATCCCTATGCCATAGACTGAAAAGAGTACTACCCCAAGGCTTAGTTTTTCTCATATTGCATTCTTTTCTTTCTCTAAGCAGGTCACTTAAGACTTTATGCACCTCAGTTTTCTAGATCTATAAAATGAGAATAAGACTATATTACCAAGGTGGTAGGGATAAAATGAGGTAGTGTAAAGAAAGGGCTTTGTAAGCCCGTTATAAGCCGTTAAGTGCTATGCAAATGCTGGTTATTGTTATCAACCATAACAACTAATGTCACAACAGTTGTAATACAGTTAGAGGGAATGATATTTCACTGAGGTTACTTTTGCCCCGAGTCTCTGAGTTTCCCCCTCAATGGGGAATCCACGTGGTCATTCACATTCCATCTCCATTAACTCCTTGGCCTCATATCTGACAGTCTATCTTCCTTATGGCTTTGGCCTCTTGGCCATCACTGCCAATTGTGAGGTAGTTTTATGACATGGAAATACATGTCCATTAAAAGTAGGATCAAGAACACTAAGCCATTCAGAATAATAACACATTACTCTTAGACCTCTCTCTGTTCATCTATGTACTTGAGAGTATTTCCCAGTCATGAGCAAGAATGCCAAAACAGGAAGACATTGGCTTACGAAGGAGAGGTAGGACAAGAACCTCCCTGTCCTCTAAGTGTTCGAGTCAGAGGGAAGATGGAAACTTTCACATCATAGTCGCACAGGGATGCTTCAAAATTTGTTTTGTGCAAATCATGTTTCTCATAATGGCTTTATACAGTCCTTTCAAAAGAGTAGCAATCCTCTCCTTGACCCCATAAACCCCTTCACTACAGATATATTTTAGGGTTATCTGTCAACATGGATGGGAAAATTACATGTTTGTTGATGTGATTGGCCTCCTTTGTAATTCTCTGTAATTTATTTTACAGAAGTTTATTGAACAGGGAGATGAGATGGTCAGATTTGTATTTTATGAAAATCAGTATGGCAGTAGTATGGTGGATAAATTGAAAGAGGTTAGCCTTGGGACAGGGAGAGTAAATAATAACTGCTAGCATTTATATAGCATTTTAAAGTTTGCAAAAGACTTTACAAATATTATCTCATTTTATCCTCATAATAATCCTGGGAGGTAGGTACTATTATTATCCCCATTTTATATATAAGGTTAAAAAATCCACACCCTGTGGTGAAATTCTCTTCCATTTTAATAAGTATTAAATAATTTTTGCAAGCTATAATTATGTTTAGACATTTTGTCTGCCCTTGATTGAAATCACTGATGCCTAAGAAACAGCCCCAGATTCTGCACCTGTTCAAATGATTTTAAAATATTTGGCTAAATTTTTATGCCAGTTTAGGGACCTTGCAACATTGTCTTCAGTCCACTCAATTACATATAATCTTAACGTAACCAAAAGACCAAGAGATCTCAAATACAATTGTGGGTTTTATCTTTTCATGGTTTTTGAAATTGGAATTCAGTTCCCAAAGATGGATTCCTGTGTTGTTTGTTTTTCAACCTCTGAGCCCAGGGGCCTCTTCATCAGCCTGTGCCACATTGACCAGTGGGTCACAGCAGGGATGCATCTCATAGCTGACTCTAAATGTCTACAACTGGAAAACATCCAGGTTCAAGGCCTATTTCCACTTGTCTACAGTCAGATTTCATTTAGGTATGATGTAGTGAAAAAAAAGCTCCTGAGAATGCCTATGAACTTATAGAAATGTAAGACATAATTACTATCATCATCATCATCATCACCACCATCATGATCTTTTTGAAATGACCACACAGTGTCTTTGGGATTGCCATTTGGGGGCAGAGGTTGTATAGACCATTTGATAACACCAGTCTTCTCTGCAAAGGGGTGTGAGAGGTAATCTTTTAGATGCCAATATTCTTCTAGTGTTGTGTGGTTGCATTTCATAGGATGCTGCAACCACAGTGAGTTGAGGTTGGAGATTATCTAGGGATGAGTGGGGAGGTACATGATGGGTATAAACAGGCTGTGACACTATAAAAGGCTTTTGATTCAAGACCAAATGCTACTTCAAAGACTCTATCCCAACAACGTGTCTCCTATCCATGATGAAAGGGATTTCAGAGAAGCCTAGAAAGGCTTGTATGAAATGACTCAGTGAAGTGAGTAGACCCTGGAGAACAATTTATATAGTAATAACATTGTAGAGACAGACAACTTTGAATGACTTGAGGACTTTGATCCTAACTTCCCCTTCCTTGTTTGATGCATCATCTAAAATCTGTTTTCAGAAGGTCCTGAAAGTGACTGATTATTATATCTTTCTCTTTTTCCTTTAGTAATTGATATACTTTAAAAAAATCTAATGTTTTTATTTAACAAAAAAACTATTTTTTCTCCTTCCATCCTCCCCTTTCTACTAAAGTAAAAAAGAAAAACAAAAACCCTTGCAACAAATATGTATAATCAAGCAGAACAATTTCTCACATTGTCCACGTTCAAAAAGTACATCTCAGTCTGCGCCCTGAATCAAAAGTCTCTCTATCAAGAATTAGGCAGTATAAGGGCAGCTAGGCAGAGCAATGAATAGAGCACCAGCCCTGGAGTCAGGAGGCCCTAAGTTCAAATCTGGCATCAAACAAGGAAGTCTCCTTGTTTAAGGTGAGTTTAAGGTGGCACAGTGGATAAAGTGCTTGACTTAGAGTCAGGATGTCTTATCTTTCTGATTTCAAATCTAGCCTTAGACACTTACTAGCCATGTGACCCTGGAAAAGTCATTTAACTCTGTTTCAATTTCTTTTTTTTTAACTTTAAAAAATATTTATTTTTAGTTTTCAACATTCATTTCCACAAGATTTTGAGTTTCAAATTTTCTCCCCATCCCTCCCTTCCCCTCACCAAGACACCATGCATTATAATCACCCCTGCCCCCAATCTGCCCTCTCTTCTATCATACCCCTTCCTTCCCTTATCCCTATCTTCTCTCTTTTCTTGTAGGGCAAGGTAGATTTCTATACCCCATTACCTGTACTTCTTATTTCCCAGTTGCATGTAAAAACAATTTTTTAACATTCGTTGTTAGAACTTTGAGTTCCAACTTCTCTCCCTTCCTTCCTCCCCACCCATCCCCACTGAGAAGGCAAGCAATTCAATATAGGTTATACATGTGTAGTTATGCAAAAGACTTCCATAAAAGTCATATTGTGAGAGATTAACTATACCTCCCTCCATCCTATCCTGACCCCCCTATTTATTCTGTTCTCTCTTTTGACCTTGTCCCTCTCCAAAAGTGTTTGCTTCTAATTACTCCCTCCTCCCATTTGCCCTCCCTTCTATCATCACCCCCCACATCCCACTTATCTCCTTCTCTCCTACTTTCCTGTAGTGTAACATAGATTTTCATACCAAATTGAGGGAGCATGTTAGTCCCTCCTTAAGCCAAATGTGATGAGAGTAAGGCTCACTTTTTCCTTCTCACCTTCCACCTTTTCTCCTCCATTGAAAAAACTTTTTTTTTGTCTCTTTTATGATAGATAATTTGCCCCATTTTTCCCTTTCTCCCAATGTATTTCTCTCTCACCCCTTAATTTTATTTTTTAGGTATCCCTTCCTTTTCAACTTACGCGGTGCCCTTGGTGTGTGTGTGTGTGTGTGTGTGTGTGTGTGTGTCCAGAGGACAATGGAGATGCATGTTAGCTATGAGCAGGCTACATGACATAACAAATAGTTATGATAAGAACAGGATTAGGCATGTCATTAGAGAAAGGTTTGATTGAAAAAAGAACTAATTGGCCATGTGATGAGAGGGAGTGGTAGCCTATGGATAATCTGAATACTCCACCTCAGCATATCAGGTGGATCTTGTATGATGAACTTATGCAGATTGGGGGGACAAGGACACGAATAATTTAGGATGGGCAGGCATGGATGGGTTGTAATCTGCATCTTTGAACAGAGCAGTGAAATCATTGATCCGTTCACCTATTGGCATATTGAGTATGAACTGATGCCAATAGTTCCATATTATCTGCATATCCTCTAATTCTATGTTTCATCCCTTCTTTTTATTGACATAAGATAAAAAATGTAATAAGTTTAAATAGCCATATCTCTCTTCATTGTTTTGTCCTTTTACATAATGTCATTTTCCCTTTCATTTACACTTCAGTTAGATTTGCATTGTGACTAACAGGGAAACAGTTTGGTTAAGTGGAAAAGAGTATTAAACATGGGAATCAGAGACCTGGGTTCTAGTCCTAACTCTGTCCTTAACTGTATAACCTTGGGTATGTCACTTCTCATTTTGAGCTTCAGTTTCCTCATCAGTAAAATGAAAACAATAGATGTTTTCCATATATGTCTCTTACGGCTTTTGTGAGATTTGAAAGAGGTAATACATGAGAAAAATGTTTATATATTATTAAGTGCTATTACATATACGGGACTAATTTTTAAAATTAAATTTTACTTTTTAGTCTAGGGACCTCTACTCATATGGGTCAGTCATTTAGCTTCTGGGTTTTTATGATTTTTGGAAAAATCAGATTTCTGAAAGTTTCTCTTGAATTAGATGAAAAGCATTGAATTTCTTCTAAAAGGAAAATTTTGTACCTGGAGACAAAGATGTAGCTGAAGTAACCTAAAGTCTATATGACATACTTGCAGAACCATGAGGGAAGACTGTTCATATTATTATTAGAGCAAAGGTTGAAAATGCAAATGCTCCTGGGAAAGGCAAAAGGTTTAGGGAGCCTCATTCATATTATGATACAAATGGACGATGTCAGATCCTTGAACAGGAAAGTCCAGATGAGTGTGAAGATGGGATATAAGGAAGGGATATATATATATATATATATATATATATATATATATATATAGATATATAGATATATAGATATATAGATATATAGATATATAGATATAGATAGATAGATATATAGGTATATATATCTATATCTATATCTATCTATCTATCTATCTATCTATATAAAGTGAATGCTAGGGATGTCAAGGCTTTTGCTGTTCAGTTCATTTGAGTCCAATTCTTTGTGACCCCATAGACCATAGCATCCCAGGTCCTTCTTCTCCACCATCTCTTGAAGTCCAAGTTCATATATCAAAAACTAACTTAGCCAACTTCTGGATTTTGTCTTCTGAGGGTTTGGCCACCAGAATTTCCATTATGTACATCAAGAAAAAACTCTCTATGCACACATACATGTATATATGTGTATATATGCATACATACACATACACAAAAGATGCATGTGTCCTGTCCTTACTTTTCCAGTCCTTATTCTCTATTTGCCTCCACACTCTTTGATATGGCTATGTTGATTCAATTGCTCTCCCTGGAACAAGCTTCTCCATTTCCCATCTCCTGCCTTTGTGCTAGCTGCCCCCATGCCTGGAATATTCTCTCTCCTCACCTCTGCTGGCTTTCTTCAAGCCCAAGCATTGCCTTCTGTATAAAGCCTTTTCTTTGAGTTTCCCTCTGAGATTACATTCAATCTTTTCCCTTCCTCCCCTTATTTCTTCTTTCTTTCTCCTCCTATCTCTACCCAGTACCTCTTATTTATACATGTTAACATGTTATTATCCCATTTGAATGTGAACTCCTTGAGGGCAGGCCCTGGTTTTGCCAATTTTTAGTATCCCTAGTACTTTGAACATATCATATATTGAGCACTTGAGAAATGCTTGTTAACTGACTGTTATGCATATTCTTTGCAATCAAGGTACACATCCTAGGGCCTCTGTTTCCTACAGGAAGCTGGCAAATTCAAAGGGAAAGTTGGCTTTGAGATCCTCGAAAAGCCTGTTTGAGTACATGGTTACCCATAAAACAAAGAAGCTCATATTCCTTCCAAAAAAAAAAAAAACACAATGGAAAAACACAAAGATAGAGACAATATAATAGATAATGGAGTTGGGGATAATTCATGTTTTAACAAGGAGATTTATCTCTTTCCTGAAGGCTATCATCAGTTTACCGAAGGAGTGGTGTCTGTGGGAAACACAAAGGAGATAAAAACAAAACATTTTCCCAACACTGTGAGGCAATTCAATTTCCAGTGAGGCAAGTCGATAATTAACAACTCATTACTAACTTAAATACATGAATTCATTTGGCTGACTGAAAACCACGTTCCAATTCATATAAGGCAAAATAAAGCAAGATTTAAAAGACATTTTCTTGTTTTTCATTTCATGCCCACCCACTCAAAACAAGGAAATAAAGCTAAATATAATTAGCTCAGGCTAGAGGATGGCCCTGTGTAGTCTGCACAAGAGAAAGGTTTTAGGAGTTATTGAACCATGTTTATCTTGCTCTCTCCTTTTTGGCATTGCATTACCAAAATGCTTCATAATTAAATCAAACCCCACTTTCTCAGTATAACCATTACTTCAGGATTCAGATTGGATTCCATTTCAGTGTGCCTTGTCCAGTGGGAGAAGACCATGGCATCACTCTAATTTGTTTGGACTCTGGAGTTGTACCACTCAAGTGAGTGGTAGAGAACGTTTTTGGTAGTAGGATGCACCAAATGCATTAAAAATAAATAATCTTCCCAGACTGAAATAGTCTAAGGTCAGAGTGGAAAAACAAAAAGATCAACCTTTAGAAAAGCAAAGCAGGATTGCTTTGATAATTGATCCAAGAATTCTTTTCTTCCATTTTCTCTCTCTTTTTTCCATTTCTCTCTCTTTTAGTTATTCCCCTGTGGTTCTGCGACTCTCCCACCTACTTTTTGCTAGTGGAGTGGTAATAATAGAGGAAAAATTATTTTCTAAAGATGTTTGGATAATATCCTGAACAATATTCCTAAGTACTGAAGCATACAAGTCAAGTTAGGCCGACAAGAACTTACTAAGCACCAACCATGTGCCATTAACTATGCTGAGGGTGACTAGTCTGCTCTACATCAAAAGTGTCAGGTATGACCCAACCAGATTAAAATATATTTAAGAAATATTTAACAAAATAAATAGAAATACATTCCAACATGGATGATGTTAATTTGTGGCTGTCTAGGTCATTGTGGGATCTGTTTCTGTTTAAGTTTTAAATACCACTGGTCTATATAGCCAAACTCATCTCCCACTACATTCTAGTTAAAAAGTTCTTAGTTTTTTTTTGCATCATGGATTCCATTGGCAACCTGGTGAAGCCTATGGGACCTTCCTCAGAATAATGTTATGAAATGCATAAAATAAATACATAGGGTTAAAAAAAGTCTAAATGTGAAAATAAAAAACCCAAGAAGTTCATAAGTCCCAGTTTAAGGGCCCTGCCCCCCACCCCAGGGTGAACACTCTCTTCCTGACAGATTCTCATCACTGTCCCTATCATTTGTTTGTACTCCTTGACTTTGCTTGCCCTGTTTCTTCTTCCTAGATTCTGCTCATCTAATTCCTCTCCATATCCTTCAGGGTCAAATGACCTCCCATTTTCTTTTTTTTTTTTTGTATTTAAATTTATATTTAAGTTTTCAACATTCATTTCCACAAAATTTTGGGTTCCAAATTTTCTCTCCATTTCTCCCCTCCCGTACCCCAAAACACCAAGCATTCTAATTACCCCTATCACCAATCTGCCCTCCCTTCCATCATTCCCCGCAACCTGCTTAACCCCTTCTCCCCGCCTTTCCTGTATTGTAAGATAGGTTTTCATACCAAAATGAGTGTGCATTTTATTCCTTCCTTTAGGTTTTCATACCAAAATGAGTGTGCATTTTATTCCTTCCTTTAGTCGAATATGATGAGAGTAAGCTTCATGTTTTTTTCTCTCACCTCCCCGCTTTTATTCTCCACTGAAAAGTCTTTTACTTGCCTCTTTTATGAGAGATAATTTGACCCATTCCATTTCTCCCTTTCTCCTCCCAATATATTTTTCTCTCACCCCTTAATTTCATTTTTTTTAAGATATGATCCCATCGTATTCATTTCACCCTGTGCTCTCTCTCTCTCTCTCTTTCTCTGTATGTGCGTAATCCCACCAACTACCCAGATACTGAGAAAAATTTCAAGAGTTACAAATATTATCTTTCCACGCAGGAATGTAAACAGTTCAACTTTAGTAAGTCCCTTATGATGTCACTTTGCTGTTTACCTTTTCATGCTTCTCTTGATTCTTGTGTTTGAAAGTCAAACTTTCTTTTCAGCTCTGGTCTTTTCATCAAGAATGCTTGAAAGTCCTCTATTTCATTGAAAGACCATTTTTTCCCCCTGAAGTATTGTACTCAGTTTTGCTGGGTAGGTGATTCTTGGTTTTAGTTCTAGTTCCTTTGACTTCTGGAATATCATATTCCATGCCCTTTGATCCCTTAATGTAGAAGCTGCTAGATCTTGGGTTATCCTGATTGTATTTCCACAATACTGGAATTGTTTCTTTCTAGCTGCTTGCAATATTTTCTCCTTGACCTGGGAATTCTGGAATTTGGCCACAATGTTCCTAGGAGTTTCTCTTTTTGGATCTCTTTCAGGCAGTGATTGATGGATTCCTTCAATACTTATTTTGCCCTCTGGTTCTAGAATATCAGGGCAGTTTTCCTTGATAATTTCATGAAAGATGATGTCTAGGCTTTTTTTTTGATCATGGCTTTCAGGTAGTCCCATAATTTTTAAATTGTCTCTCCTGGATCTATTTTCCAGGTCAGTTGTTTTTCCAATGAGATATTTCACATTCTCTTCCATTTTTTCATTCTTTTGGTTTTGTTTTGTGTATTCTTGGGTTCTGAGAAAATCATTAGGCTCTATCTGTTCCATTCTAATTTTGAAAGAACTATTTTCTTCAGTGAGTTTTGAACCTCCTTTTCCATTTGGCTAATTCTGCTTTTGAAAGCATTCTTCTCCTCATTGGCTTTTTGAACCACTTTTGCCAATTGAGTTACCCTATCTTTCAAGGTGTTATTTTCTTCAGCATTTTTTGGGGTCTCCTTTAGCAAGGTGACCTGCTTTTCATGCTTTTCTTGCATCTCTCTCATTTCTCTTCCCAGTTTTTCCTCCACCTGTCTAACTTGATTTTCAAAATCCGTTTTGAGCTCTTCCATGGCCTGAGACCCTTGAATATTTACTTTGGATGTTTGGGATACAGAAGCCTTGACTTTTATGTCTTTCCCTGATGATAAGCATTGTTCTTCCTCATCTGAAAGGATGGGAGAAGGTATCTGTTCACCAAGAAAGTAACCTTCTATATTCTTATTTTTTTTCCCTTTTTTGGGCATTTTCCCAACCAGTTACTTGACTTTTGGGTCCTTTGTCAAGAGTAGCATATACTCTAGGGATCTGTAAGATCTCAGTTCCTCCAAGATGGCACAATCAAGCATGTATACTGGTCTGGGAGCAGGGAGAGATTTTTGTGCCCAGAATCTTAGCAGAATTTCCTCTCCACAGCCACCTGGCTTCCAGTTCCACCAAGCCAGTACTGGGAGCTGAGATTCAGATAAGTTGTGGAGGTAGAGCCACCATTCAGTGTGAGATAAAGATCAATTCCCTCAGGGCCTCTACACAGGGCTGAGGTAATAATCAGCTCCTCAGTGTCCCCAGGGTTTTTACAATCCAATAATGGATGCGGGCTGCTGTAGGGACTGCCATGAGAACTGCTGCCACCTGCCTGATATGGCCTCTGCAGCTGCTGTCTGAGGCCAGAAATATGGGAAGGCCCTTCTCCCTTCCTGGCCTGCTGAAAAAACCCTGTCACTGACCGTTAGTGCCTGTGGGTTGAGGGATCTTCGAACCACTGTTACGGGACTGGAGACTGGAGATTCTGCCCCGAGGTGTCCTCCCAGAACTGAGCTGTGCCTTGTGGGCAAGGCTGGGCTGGGCTCCGCTCTGTGTCGGGTGCAACAGACATTTCCCGTGGGCCTTTCAGGGCACCCTGGGCTGGAAATCTCCTCCACTCTGTTGTTTTTCACTTCTGCTGCTTCAGAATTTGTTGAGAGTCCCTCTCTACCGGTGTTTTATGGGCTGTGTGGGGAGAGCCAGAATATGTGTGTCTTTCTACTCCGCCATCTTGGCTCCTCCCCCCATTTTCTTCAGTAAGTCTTCCCTGCCTACTTAAAATAGGCATGTGCTGAAGTCAGTTCTTAGAGGCTTCTGGAGCTGACTGTTAAAATTCACTGTGATCATGTAAGACACCTCAGAAACCCCAAACACTACAAATCAGGGCTTGACTTATTGATTTGTTGATTGTCAAAATGTAAGAAAGTAAAGGGCAGCTAGGTGGTGAGCTAGATAAAGCATAGCACCTGGACTCAGGAAGACCGGAATCAAATCTGACCTTGGATACTTACTAGCTGTGTGTGACCCTGGGAAAATGACAAAACTACTCCAATATCTTTGCTAAGAAAACCCCAGATAGAGTCAGGAAGAGTCAGACAGGACTGAACAGCAGCAACGAAGAAAGTGATGGAGGAAATGTTAGCAATGTCATTTAAACTTGAAAGTATGTCATGAGAATACTCTCTGCCTGCCTCTCCCACCCCTCAGCCAGCATTTAAACATTTCCTAGCATCTTACTGGCTCCAGCCCACACTGACCTTCTTCTCTGAACTCACGGTGTCATTTACTTGGACACTTGATGGTATTTTATTCTTACTTCAGGAATTAAGTGGGATATGAAAGTAACGATCTTACATGTGTGTGACTTTTCTTCCCCATCTACATAATAATCTCCTGGAGGGTAGATAGATTTTATTTGCCTCCCCTCTCAATGATTAACACAATAGTTGGCAAAACCAGGTTCATCAGATCCTAGCATTAGAGCCAGAAGAGACCTCAGAGGAAGGCAGGAAATAAGCATTTATTAAATACTTGTCATGTGTCAGGTGATGTGCTCCATGCTGAAACAAATCGGGAGTTGAAAAGCTTGGGTGGGGAATATTGAATTGAGGGGGGAGATGGTTATGAAGTCTGGAGAATTAGAGACACAGCTGGGAGGAGAATGAAATATGACCCCCTGGTGCCATCACCCAAATGGAGGCCCCTTGGAAGGAACTCACCAATGGGAGAAGGGGGTCAATAAGACAGAGAAATGTGCCAGGGGAAAAAGGTGTCAATTGCTGAGGGAAGTCTCTGGCTCTACTTTCCGCTATCCCCAGTTCAGGTGAGAAAATTGAGGCACAAAGCAATGAAGTAAGTTTCCCAAGGTCATGTAAGTAACAACTGGTAGATCTGGGACTTAAACCCAATTTCCCTGACTCTAGATACACTGCTATTTCTACCTGAATCACATTTTAGTAAATATTTATTTAAAGAATGAATTGGCAACTTGCAGTATTTAGAAGTAGTATCCAAGGGCTTATGATAACATCTGCCTTTCAGGGTGGGACATGTTAACATGATTTTAATCCTCACAACAACCTGTGAGGGAAGTATTCTCTTATGCCTACCCCCATTTTCCAGATAAGGTCAATGGAACTCAGGTTCAGTGTCTTGCTCAGTCATATTGCTATTAAGTGACTGAAGTGGAATATATACATCCAGGTTTTCTGACTTCTAGTCTGTTCTTTAGTCAGCTTGCTCTGTGTGCTATATGTGTGTGTCTGTATACATATAAATTTGTATGTTATATATATATATATATATGTATATATATATATATATATATTCTCCACTAGGATGAAACTTCTTGGTCTTTGCAATTAATACTTGTTCCCCTTTCCTTCTATTTTGCTCAGCTCCTAGCATGTTGCATTTTACATGCCAGGTAACTAATTTTTAAAAAATTCCCATAATTCAGAGTGTACCTTTGTGCAATTTATAGTTTTGAGAGTTGCCTGGGGACACTAAAGGTTAAGTGAACTGCCCAGGTTTACAGAACCAGCATATGTCCAAGTTGGGATTAGAATCCAGATTTTCCTGACTCTGAGGCCAATTCTTTAATCTTTTGCTTAATAAACACTTGTTGAATGAAAAATAAATCCTTCTAGTAGGAGAATATAGAATATACTCTTTCTTTTCTCATTGAAAAGAAATATTTTATTTATATATATAATAAATATTCAGCACCCACCATGTATCTTGCACTCTCCTAAGTGCTGAGGATACAAAAAGAGGCCAAGAAGCCCTCAAGGAGCTCATAGTATAATGGATCAGCACTTTTTGGTTTTTTTGTTTGTTCATTTTAGATAAAAGCTCTGTCCTGTTTATAAGCATTCCCCATTCTAAGATCTTTCCACCTGGAAGGTGTCTATATCAGGGTCTTTGGAAGGAATCCTCAGGCAGAGAGGCTGATTTGATCAGTCCCTTTTACTAGATAGGATTGTTTCCACTTGGATGTTTCATTCTTTATATTATTCAAATGTTCAAGGATTTAATCTCCCCTCTTTCAATTTAATTAGTTTCCAATCAATCAATATTTATTTAGCTCTTGCAATATACTCAGCCCTAGGTTAGAAACTGTGGGGGATGTGGAGAATGCTCTTACTAGACGCCGGTCTCCTTAGAACATTGTGAAGTAAATACAAGGTACAGAATGTTTTTCTACCATCTCTATTGTCTGTGCAACAACATTATCTTGGATGGCAGCAATACTTCTCCTGTATCCCCAGCCTAGCATATAGTAGGCATTTAGTAAGTACATCCTGATTTGTTGTTTTCTTTTTTTTCCCAATTCCTCAATAAAAAAGCGGGGGGTGAGTGAGTAGGAAAGAAGACAAAGAGAAGACTTTTTCCAAATCTAAGGTGACTCAATGTTCAAGTCCAACGTAAAAAGAATCATGGACCAGGAACGGTCATTAAGATACCACCACGACCTGTTGGTACTATTTTACTCTCCACCAAAGCTTCTTGTATTTAGTCAGCCATACCAGCCTGTGTGTGTGCATGTATACCCAGGCCACATCAGTAAGCCTGTATATAGTAACATCATAGCATTGTTAGAGAATGCATTAACAAATATAGATGGCTAGAAGCTGGGTGAAATCGGTTGAGTTGGACAGGCAGGTAATGGATATTCCCAGTATCTTGCCTCTCAGTCTGATGCTGACATCACTTATCTAAATCTCCACGTTTTCACACAGTTTATTAATTCTATCTCCACTCTCTAGATCCTGGTAGTGATCCCATCCTGGCCTGTGCATTTATGCTTTCCTGGACCCTGATTCAGATCCCACTTTATTCCCACTCCTAATCCTGGCACATCCCTATGAGTGATATGATAATCTATTACTGTGTAGATATGACCTTAGTAGAACATAAGATCCTTGTTGTCAGGAACAACAAAATCTTTGTTTCCATTTTCATCCATTTCTGTCTTTCCAAGGAAGGGCTTCCCTAAAGCGCAAGGTAGCTCTGATCAGCTTTATGAGGCAACTCAGCCAAAACGCCTTCGCTGACTTGTCTAAGTGAGCCAAGTCTTCATCCTACGGAACTCTTTACGATAGTTTATATAGTGTTGCATAAATTGAAAATCTAGCCTAAATAATCCCTTTCTATCCTCACTACTTCTACCCTTTAAATATCTGAAGATGTTTATCATGTCTTCACTTAGTTCTTGATTAGCAAGGCTGTACACACTTAGCTCCCTTAATCTTTCTCCCTAAATCAATCCCTGCAGCCAGCCCTTAATATTGTTGCTACTCCCTTCTCCTCTGAACCTCGTCCAAATTGTCTATCTTTCTTGTATTGAGCTGCCTGGGCTGAATGAGCTGAAAGCAGTCTTACAGGTACAAATTCACTAATGTCTTGCAGCATTGTAATATGTTTGCCTAGGCTACCTAAAATCCCCCATTTCCCTCTCCCTCTGCCTTGCCTTTTCTGTCTGCACTTTCAGATATGATCCCTTGCTCTTTATCAACTCAAATTTTATTTTCTTTAAATTTCTAATCTTCAGGTTTTTCTTTCTTTTATTCCTTCTTTTCTCTCTTTTGTTCTTCCTCTCTCTCCTTTTCTTTACTCCTTTCCCTTTTCCTCCCTCCCTTCCTTCCTTCCTCCCTCCCTCCCTTCCTTCCTTCCTTCCTTCCTCCCTTCCTTCCTTCCTTCCTTCCTTCCTTCCTTCCTTCCTTCCTTCCTTCCTTCCTTCCTTCCTTCCTTCCTTCCTTCCTTCCATCTCTCTCTCCCTGTTTTGTTGAAGTTCTTTTAAAAAACATTGTTGTTGCTTCCCCATGACTCCTCCCATGATCACAGTAGACCCCTCCTTTCTAATAAAAAGGTACAGTTAAGTAAAACAGATTAATACATTGGCCATGTCTGACAACATGCCTTATCCTGCATCTGTAGTCCATTACCTTTATGCCAAAAAGAGGTAGGTGCACTTGAACATTAATCCTCTCACCCATGCATGGGATGGGCCACTACATTGATGACAGTTCCACTGTCTTTCAATATTGTTTTTATTGATGTCATTGTGCAATTTTTTCTCCTTGTTCTGCATCCTTCACTCATTGCCAATTCTTACAATTCTTCCTAAGTTTTGGTACTTACTTTCCAGGTACTTCCCACATAATAAAAGTTGAAAACGAAATTAAATAGGGGAAAAAGGTCCAGGCATACTGGGGAAAATCATGTCACCATTAATGCTTATATTGCTCTATCCTACTTAATTATACTGGCTGACATTTGCAGAAACTCTGGAACTCCCTCCTGGCAAAACAGCCATATCAGCTTCCTTCCTTTTCTTGTTGCCATACCTTTCCTGTTGTGCTAACACTTATAGCTTTTAACACTCTTTTCCAAAAGGTTCATAAACATGGTACTCAGTAAAGAATTCTTATCTGTGTCCTTTGTTTGCAGGCCTTCTGTGAAGCTATGGCCAGTATGACATTCATTCTCCAGAAAACAACCTTGGTTTCCAAATAAAATTTTATGACACATTTGCTCATGCTTTATTGTAATTATATGGAATCTATGACTGATTCTGCTTTAGGTAGAAGGCAATGTGCAGTGATCACCTTGGTCCAGAAACAAGTTAGCATTTGTGGTATATGGATAATGGTTACAGAATACCTCTTCATTCTCTTCTTTCCCCAAGTTTATAGAATCAAACAGTGGGCACATATTACCACTCCTGACTTCATGAAGGAAGACTATCTAAAGACAAAATTTCCAATCAGTAAGACATGTATTGAGTGCCTAATATATTTGGATTAGACAGGTTTGTTTCATAAATTATTTAAGTTGAAAAGTATAAATATATATATAGCTATAAACCAGTTCAAAATTGGACAATGGGGATAATTTACAAACAATGCCCTTTACACTTTAATCAGTGGATAAAATAAATGATAAATTTCAGCAACTCTTTTTCTACTGTGCACAAGGAGGTGTGCTAGGTAGTGTCTGGGTGAAATATTTGCCACTCTCCTTCCTCTAGAGAAAAAGTCAAGGTCAGGACTCGTTTCTTGAGAAATGATTCTTTTCAAACATTGCATTAAGCCACATCTTGGTAACTATTAAAAGTCATGGTGGACAGCTACTCCTCAGACAATAATGTGTCTTCACCGTATCTTAGTTTCCTGTAACTTCATCAATTTTCTCTGTGGGTTTGCCCTCTGCTTCTCAGTTCCTGTCCTTGTTTAATTTACCCCTCTTGGCATCCCTCTACACTCAACTCTGCTGGTCTTTAGTTTTTGCTTTGGCCTTCAATTGGACATTTCCAGCTTCTTTCCTAGATATTGACTGATTGGCAAAGATACCTTAAAGGTTACTTCTTCTCACCTGAAACAAGTATCCCTCCTTCCTTTCTACAATATCCCTAGGAAATGTTAATTAAGTTCCTTTAGAACAGTGGTGTCAAACTCATAAACAGATCCTTGCAGGCCTACATATTGACTTAGAAAGCCACAAATCGACATTATTCATGTCATTATATTTTTATTTATTTTCTTAAACATTTTCCAATTACATTTGAATCTGCTTTAGGCCTTACTCTGGAATTTTACAGACAAGAAGAACATCTTACTGCTTTTGGACAGTTCTAAATTGCACAAAGTTAGTGCAGTAGACAGAATGTTAGGCTTGGAGTCAGGAAGACCCTTCTTCTTGAGTTCTTGAGTTCAAATCTGGCCTTAGACACTGACTAGCTGGGTGACCCTGGGCAAGTTACTTAACCTTATTCAGTTTCCTCATCTACAGATGAGCTGGAGAAAGAAATAGCAAACCACTCCAGTGTCTTTGCCAAGAAAACCCCAAAAGAGGTGATGAAGTGTTGGACATGATTGAAAAATGACTAAAGAGCAACAAACAATAATGACTTGTATAGACATATACAAATTTGCAAAGAATCAAAAGAAGTAATTTCTATTGCATTTATATCAACAAACATATCTGTAAGACTTATTCACATAAATAGTTTGCATCTCAAGTACATGCATCATATAAGGTTAATATATAGAAGAAGACACCCCAGCAAATGGGAAGAGATTGGCAAGAGATCACGGATAAATTTATAAGTCCATCGTAGTAGGGAGGGACCATGGGGATGTACAAGTGCATAAAGTTAATGAAATATATACTCTTTATTCATATTAGCATAGATAAACTTTATAAAGCTCTTTAAGACTTGCAAAGTCTTTTACAAATGTTATCTCACTTGATCCTCACATCAACCCTGGGGTAAGTGTTATTATTATCATCCCCTTTTTACAGATGAGTAAACTGAGGCAAACATCATGTCACACAGTGACTTGCTCAGGATCACCCAGCTAGTAAATGTCACAGACTACATTTGAGCTCACATCTTCCTGACTCCAGGTCCAGTTCTATCTATATATATTGCATCATCTAGCTGTGTAGTCCCAGGAATCCTAGAAAACAGTAAGCTATATTAAAAAAAAAATCTCAGTGGGAGTTTTGTCACTGATAACCCAACATAATGGCATGTGTATGCAGACCACAGTACTGAGAGAAGCTGAGATGGAAGAATACTTTGAGTTTCAGAGTTCCAAGCTGCAATAAGTCTAAAACATGTTAGGTGTCCAGCATCCATGTGATGAGCCCTCTGGGAGCAGAGAGTTACCAGGCTGCCTAAGGAAGGGCAGGCTGGTCCAGGTTGGAAAAATGGAAGAGATAAAAGCTTCATGCTAATCAGTATTGAGATCTGTTCTATCAATGGCCCCTATCCTGGGTGAGTTAGGGAGAGCCAGTCTCAAAAGAAACTGAAACTGTTGACGTGGAAAGTACTTCCCCTCACTCCATGAGTTACATCTTAAAATAAACAGGCAGTAGATTGTTCTTTATAACACCAGGGAACTAATCAGTCATGATTCATTATCCCTCATGTTTTATGAGATTGTTCTCTACCTATCATGTCATTATTTTATTAAGGGCTGGATTTATTTGGCAGTGATTGCCAGGGTTGCTCTTCTTTTGGGATTTGAAGATAGGAGCATCCTGAGGACTGATACATCTGGAGCCTGGATTGGGGCTGGCATGGTTGCAGGGTAGGAGGAAAATTGTTTGGGGGAAGTTTGGATTGAGGTACAGAATATAAAGTGGGTTGGAAGATGAATGTTCTGTCCAGATAGACAACCCCAGAACTGGAAACTGTGTTATCAGCAGCAGGACTGGAGCTCCCATGCATAGTCCTATTGATGTAGTGGATAGGGGCAAAAGTGGACAAAAGGAAGAAAAAGAGAATTAATGGGGAAAGCATCTAGCTATGTCCCAGGACCAGGAGGGGGTAGGGAATAGTCTTCTTGTATTTGAAGAAGATATTGTAAGAATTTCCTTCCATTCCAGCTTCTAGAACCAGTTCTAGAGGCATTCCAATTCCTTATCACTACCTTACTTCCATCTCTTCACAAAGTATTTATGTGATAACCTTTAACCTGTTTGCACTGAGCCATGCCTTCATCATTTTCTCTTCTCTTCTTTTCTCCCTGTACTGAGTTCCAGACTTTGGCACTTCATGACCAATTTGTCAGCAAGAACTTGCAATCCCAGAACCTCCTATATGGTACTAAAAAAACAAATGCAGTTGTAAAAAAACAAAGCAAAAATAAATTAACAATAGACTAACCCCCACACCCCAAGCACCAAACCCAAAAAATAAACCTCAAGCCAAAAGTGATTCCAGAAACAAACCTTTGCTTGGTTTTTGTCTTGTCATGTAAAAACATATCCATTTATCAGATCTCTGTGTCTGTCTCCCAACCTGGGTCCTTGTTGTCATCATATTGTAAGAGTCTCTTACAGCAGAGGTATCAAACTCTGGCCGTGCAGGCTGGCACAAAACTCTGAGTGGGTGAATATAATTAAAATGTAATTGGGATTAACTAAATAAATAAAAGTATAATATAACATAGATAATGTTAATTTGTGGTTTTCTAAGTCAATATGCAGCCTGTGGGAATCTGTTTCTATTTGTGTTTGGCACTGCTGTCTTAAAATATTACATGCTGACTGTTCCAGTGTCAGGAATTGGACTGTATGATTTTTACAAGGAATTCTATTTAAATCCTTCAAAGACCATTTCCTACCTGCTCCTGATCCTGGGACACAGCTAGACGCTTTCCCCATTAATTCTCTTTTTCTTCCTTTTGTCCACTTTTGCCCCTATCCACTACATCAATAGGACTATGCATAGAAGCTCCAGTCCTGCTGCTGAGCTCACCATTTCCAGTTCTGGGGTTGTCTGTCTGGACAGGACATTCATCTGCCACCCTACTTTATACTCTGTACCTCAGTCCATTCAAATTGCCTTCAAGTGTGGAAATTGTGCCTGAAAGAGTCATAGATTTAGAACTGGAAAGGACATTAAAGTCTCAGTTTCTACTTTGATTTTTACAGGTGAAGAAACTGTGGTCTTAGAGGAGAAATGACTTGTCCAAGGTTACACAGGTAGTACCAATCAGAAGCATTATTTGAGCCTAGCTCTTCTGACTGCAGATCTAAAGCCCTTTACCCTAAATAAACTCAAACTTAAATAGAAAATCACAAATTAATATCTATGCTGTCTTACATTTTTCTTTATGTTGTTAAACATTTTAATATGGTTCAAAGCTCAAGAGTTTTTCTGACTTCTTGCATCTCAAGCCGTGAGCTTGACACCTCTGCTTAAAAAGCACCATAATATTTCTCCTGCTTCTAGTTAGTCCTTGATTATGGGGAGGGGTGATGACAGTGCACGTTCTGCAGCCCATTACTCTACTTCAGCTGACAGTGGTGGATCATCAAAGGCCATCAGTTCCTTAGGATCCTGCCCTCCGGGTGGGTTCCCCTCCAAGTGAAGAGAAGGCAAGGCAATACACATTTCTTAAGTTCCTACTATGTGTTAGGCACTGTGCTAAGCACTTTACAATTCAGCTCTGCCAAACTCCCACTCTCTTAATTAAACTTGAAGTTCTTAACCAGTGTTTGTGTAGACACAGAGGAAAAATTCTTTGATGGAAAATAGAAGCAGAGAGAAAAAGAGGCAGAGAGATACAGAGAGAAGGGAGGGACAGAGAGAGGCAGACAGAGACGGAGAAAGACAGTGACAGAGAGAGAAACAGAGAAAAGGAAAGAGAGAAGTAGAGAGAGACAGAGACAAGAAGGGGAGAGAAGGTGAAGGAGAGGGAAGGAGGGAGGAATGGAGGGAGGGAGAGAGAGACAGAGACAGTAACAGAGAGAGATGGAGAGAGACAGAGATGGACAGAGAAAGGGGAGAAAGAGAAAAGGAAAGAAACTAGGAGCTAGAGGCAAGGGGATTGGGAGAAGGAGAGAGAGAGACAGAGACAGACACAGTGACAGAGAGAGGAAAGAAAGAAGTAGAGAGTGACAGAGATGGGGAAGAGAGGGAGGGAGGGGACAGAGACAGAGAGAGGAGGGAAAGACAGAGACAGAGAGACCAGAGAGACAGAGAGTAACAGAGAGAGGAGAGAGACAGAGAGAAAGGGAAAAGGAAAGAAGTAGCAAGAGAGGAGAGAGACAGACAGACAGAGACAAAGAGACAGTGATAGAGAGAAAAGGAGAGAGAAAAAGAAAGAGAGAGGAAAGAAAGAAGTAGAGACAGAGACAGGGGAGAGAGAAGGGAGAGTGAGTGAGTGAGGGAGGGAGAGAGGCAGAGAGACAGAGAGAGGTGGGGTGGAGGGGAGGAGGGAAAGAGAGGATCAAAACAAGTCATTGTAGCCATCTTGGAAATGAGATCATCTTTTTTCACACACACAACTTAATGATTTCTTTTATATGAAGCAATTGCAGAAGCAAGTAATTATTGTTATTCCTAATATCCTAATGCCAAATTGCAAACTGCAGGCACTGTCGACATAAGTGTGGCAGCTAATGTGTATGTGTATATGATGGGCTACTGTTGATATGGTGTATTAAATTTGTTATATAACTTGATCAAGTAGCCAAGAAATATGTAAGCTGCTTTCCTTGGCTTCCTTTCTGAGGCCGCCTACTGCACAGTTCCTAACCCTGAAAGAAAGCCATTTGCAGAGATGCATGTGGCTTAGCAGTTGTGGGATGGTTTAACACTGCTTAACACCTCAGGCATTCTGGAAAAGCTCTATTACATGAGGAGTATATCAGAGGCTTCTCCATACACTAAATGAGGCCTGCATCTCTGCCCTATAGCTTTGGAAATGCTAAGCAGGTAATTAACAAATCATAAGGCACAGGTGTGCCAGGTGAAGTTTGGTAACTTGCTTTTGATCTAAATTGAGATGCTTTGGGGATTTAACTTCTTAGACAAAAAGGGCATAAATAAATAATCAGGTTTTTAAGGTTGGAACTTGCAAGCGAGCTATAAAACGTCTTAATGTGCTGGAGGAGGCAATGTGAGGGGATCGTTTAAGGCCAGTCCTTTATGTTTTCCATTGTGGTATTATATTTGTTCACCTGATTAGTTCAGAATGACACATAATTCTTTGTGGAGCATTTTGTAAGGAACATGGGTTGCTCTCAAATGTCTCCTACTTCATTTCTCATTAAATAAAAAAAAATCGTATGTTTGTGTGTGTATGTTTATGGGGATGGTTAGAGAAGGGGGTATTAAGGTGGGGAGGACATATGTGAAAAGGAATGTATTCTGCTATGGTCAATGAGATTCCAAAATGAAGGAGCTAGACCAGGGTTGGGGAATTTGTGGCCTTGAGGCCACATGTGATCCTCTAGGTCCTCAAACATGGCCCTTTGGCTGAATCCAAACTGATTTGTTCTGTGAAGTTTGGATTCAGTCAAAGGGCCATACTTGACGACCTAGAGGGCCACATGTGGCCTTGAGGCTGCAGGTTCTCCAACCCTGGCTGGACTCAAACCTCTAAGGCCCTTCCCATCTCTAAATCTATGATCCTATCACAGGGTACTATAGTAGTTATAAAATGAGTGGTGTGTTAATGAGCACAGATGTCCCTGGTGACCCATCACCCAGAGTGCTTGCATTTGCTTATACAAGCATTAGAGTAGAGGACTTTCAGGGTATTACTGCAGTGAACTCTAGATGCAGCCTGGGCTTTTGAGAAAAAAATATGTTTTTCTCTGGTCCTCCTTGTCTAGGATTCTTTCCTCCTTATGCCCATTAGAAAAGAGGCAGTATAGGAAGCCGTTACCCTATGACTCACTCACCTTCCCTGGGATTTCCCTGACCAAACCTCCTTCCTTGGCCACCATTCCCTGAATTTGATACCTTCCCTTGCTGGAATATAAGTTCCTTGAGGATAGGGACTAATTCACTTTTTGTATTTGTATCCCTAGTGCCTAACATGCAGTAAGTGTTACTAAATGCCTTTTTCATTCTTTCATTCAATCATTTATTCATCTTATTCATGATGACAAAGGGTCCTAGGGAATGAGACCCATTTCCAAATGCTAGGGTGCTCCACTTGGTGATCCATATGCTTTTTAGAAGGTAATGAATGATGTTTTCCCAGTACTCAGTTCAGTTAATTCAGATTCAAATCAATATAAGAAGCATGTGTCAAGTATTTGCTATGTGATTGTGTTAGAGGTTTTGGGGGATTATCGAGAAGCATATGACATGATTGCTGCCCTCAAAAAGCTTACAGTTAGGGAAAGCAAGACACACAATTGAACACCTTGGTGACTTTAAAACAATCAAGTGCCCCCAATTGAAAAATGGTCAAAGGATGTGAACAGGCAGTTTTCGGGTGAAGAAATTCAAGTTATTTATGGTCACATGAAAACATGCCCTAATTCAGTGTTGATTGAGAAATTTAAATTAAGACAACTTTGAGGTACCACATCACACCTATCAGATTGGCTAATGTAAAAACAACAGAAAAATGATAAATGTTGGAAAAGATTTGGGAAAATTGGAACACTAATGCATTGTTGGTGGAATTGTGAACTAAATCAACCATTCTGGAGAGCAATTTGGAACTATACCCAAAGGGCTATAAAGCTGTGCATGCTCTTTGACCAACAATACAACTTCTAGGTCTGTATCTCAAAGAGATCATAAAAATGGGAAAAGGACTCACATTTACAAAAATATTTATGGTAACTCCTTTTGTGGTGGCAAGAATTGGAAATTGAGGGGATGCCCATATTGTTCTGTAAGAAATGATGAACTAGCAACTTCAGAAAAACCTGGAAAGACTTACTTGTACTGATGCTGAGGGAAGTGAGCAGAACCAGGAGAACATTGTACATCGTAACAGCAACATTGTGTGATGATCAACTATGAATGACTCAGCTTTTCTCAGTAATGCGAAGATCTAAGACAACTCTGAAAGATTCATGATGGAAAATACTATTCACATCCAGAGAAAGAACTATGGAGTCTGAATGCAGATTGAGGCATACTATTTGCTCTCTCTTTTTGTTTTGTTTTGTTACTTCTTTCTCATGGTTCCTCCCATTGGTTCTAATTCTTTACAACATGACTAATATGAAAATATGTTTAATATGAATGTATATGTAGAGCCTATATTAGATTGTATGCCATCTTGGGGAAGGGAGAGGGAAGGAAGAGGGAGAAAATTTAAAACTCAAAATCTTATGAAGGTGAATGTTGAAAATTAAAAATAAATTAATCAAAAAAATAAAAGTCAAGTGCCAAAAGGTCTAGCACAGACAGTTTTAAGGAGATCATGGAAGGAAAGACTGGCATAGATCATGGACTCTCTGGAAAAGCCTCATATATAAAAGATAGTTGGAATATAAGGAACTATCCCACTGAGACTAACATTGTTAGAGAAGCTAAGTAACTTAGAAAATAAGCATCTCGCAGACCAGTTAATGATCGCAATACAACTGATCATTCATGTTGGGTACTTATTGAGGGAAAAGGCTGGTTGGTTTTGTCTTCATATCCACCCATGCCTAGAAAAATATTTGGTACACAGTAGGCTCCTACTAATATTTGCTCGTTGATTTGGATGGGCTCATCTACAGAGGACATTTTAGGGGACCTCATCTAAGGATGACCAGCTTAAGGGATTTTCATCTTTTCATCTCTAAACATAAACAGGTATTTTTTAAATGTTATTTTCTATTTACTAGTTAGGCCTAAAAATGAGAACTAATCTTCTACAACTGAAGAAATAAAGTTGATAAAATTAATTTGTTATATAATTTATGCAAGAGAAGTAACTAAATTAATTTTTTTCTGCTAGAAAATGCTTGCTGTTTGGTTGTACAATGATCTCTTTTGTTCTCTCCCCCTTTTCCCATAATTATTCATATTTAGTTAAATTCAGCAAACATTTTAAAATCTATTACATGTGCAGCACAGCATTATGCTGGGGGAGAGAACTAAGTTTAGAGAGGATAAAGGCACAGAGGAGGGAAAGCATGGAGCTTACCCAGGGAGCAATGAGTAGTCTGGTTTGACTGGATTATAGGGAGTATATGGAGAGGGGCAATATAGAGCAAAGATAGAGTGCCAGCCTTGGAGTCTTAGGAAGACTCATCTTCAAGAGTTCAAATCTGGCCTCAGACCCTTACTAGCTGTGTGACCCTGGGCAAATCACTTAACCCTGTCTGCTTCAGTTTCCTCATCTGTAAAGTGAGCTGAGAAAGAGATGACAAACCACTCCAGTATCTTTGCCAAGAAAACCCCAAATGGGGTCACAAATAATTAGACACGACTGAGCACAACAACATGGAGCATGGCAGAAGGGTTGAATGGTACCAAGTGGTGGAAGCCCTTCATTGCTGGATTAATGACAGATGTATTTGCTAAGCAATAAGTTGCTATTCAAGGATGTTGAGAAGAGAAGTAATATGACCACATATGTGCACAAAAAACCAAAGTCTGACAGTATTGTGATGGATGGATTAGAAAGAGGAGTCAGTTGAAAGACTTTCACCAGTTCAGGCAGGTGGTAATGAGGGTCAGTACTAGGTTAGTGAAAGTAGGAATAGAGGGGGGGACAGAGATATAAGAGATATTCAAGACTAAGATCGATAACTGATAAGAGACAGAAGAAGAGGGGATAGCGGCAGAGAGGTAAAGGTAAAGTTGGATCATGAGAGATGGGATTTATGATGGTGTTACTGATAGTAGTACTTAAGTGAAAGTGAGCAGGTTATGGCAGAAAGGTAATAAAATAAGTAGGTTTTATATATGTTGAAATTGAGGTATAGATGAGACATCCAGGTAGGTATCTCCTGTAGGATGGGGGTGATGGTGGTGGCTAATGATAACGGGTAGGAGGGAGGGAAGGAAATAAGCATTTATTATATGCCAGGCATTGTGCTAAGTACTTTACAAATATCATCCCATTAGATCCTCGTAACAACCCTGTGAGGTAGGTTCCATTATTATCGTCCCCACTTTACAACCGAGGAGACTGAGATGGAAAGAGACCTAGTTGCCTCAATAGCACCAGTACTTTATACTTGTATATTTCTTTGCTACTAATAAAAAATGAATCCATGTTTACATATTTGATTTTCAGTTGAGAAACTGTGAGAAAATCAGATTTCCAGATAACAAAAGGGGATCTAAGAAATGTGCTTTCTTCAGGGAAAAGAAATAGGTAAGAAAATTGGATGGTTGGTATTGCAAATACTAGATATCAAAAAATGGTGAAGCAATCAAAATACTCAGTAAAATGGGGTTTTTACATGCTTTCTTCAGGACAGGAGGCATTCCCAGGGGAATAGGCAGGCCCTGATCTACAAGGAAACTTAGGAATTTAGTCCCAAGGCTTCATGTTACAGATGAGGAAGCTCAAGTCCAGAGTGGTTATTATCCATGTTTATCCATATGAATCCATATAATTATGCTACCTTTATAGTAACCAAAGTGGTTAAGCAACTTGTTTAAGCAAGGTGTCTCAATGGATAGAGCACTGAAACTGAACTTTTGAACACCTGAGTTTAAATTCCGCCTCAGGCACTTACTGGTTGTGTGGCCCTGAGCAAGTCACTTAAGCTCTGTCTGCTTCAGTTTTGTCAACTATTTAATGGTGACAATAACAACACCTATCTCCCAGGATTGGGAGGACAAATGAGAAAACAGTAAGGTGCTTTGTAAACCTTAAAGCACTATATGAATGCTAGCTGTTATTATCAGTTCTCCAGTTCAGTTCATTGTAGCTCATCAGATTTGATTGATTCTTGTTGCTGTTATCATTTTTATTATTGTGCTAATTATGTATCTTGTTCTTTTGCATCATGTCATTTAAATCTTCCCATGTTTCTTTGAAAACTTCACATTCTTCATTTCTTACAATGGAAAAATATTCCATTACATTCTTATGCAAGTTGGTTTAGCCATTCCTCAGAGTTTGCTTTTTAAGAGCAACCCTCCAGCAATTCCTTTAATATCTCCTTTGTAAAGGGAATAAATTTCCTCTATACAATTCATCTGGTTGGGGAGTTAGACTTTCTTTCATTCATTAACTTCCTTAAAAGTGAGCCTTAGCCATAGCTTTATGACTGCCAAGTTAACAGCCACTTTTATCTGGGAAAGTAGCATTGGGCTTTGGCTGTTTGTTTTGAAAGCAATTTCAGAGGGCTGAGGAAATACAGCTTCAGTTAGTGCTTGTCTGAAATAATGAGAGTGGTGATTCCCAACCATTTGGAAGTGGTGACATCCTGTCATTTGTCGGCTTCATGATTCTCCACCCTCCTCCTTAAAAGGACTGTGTAGGATATATTAACATTAAAAATTAATTTTTACTTGAGAATTTAGGGGAAGACATTCATGACAACACTTAGGTTTATTGGAGGAACATGAGGGTGTTTCTAGTGTCAAATCTTTAGCATCTTAAACCAGTATTATGGATAATTAACCAAAGAAATGGTAACTAGTGATTCCTTAATGTAGCAAAACATGACTTAGTTTATTTTTTTCTTCCCCTTATTCACAGAACAGAGTTCTTTGGTTCAATTATGACCTGGGCAATCTACTATCGGTTATCTATCTATCTATCCATCTATCTATCTATCTATCCATCTATCTATCTATCTATCTATCTATCTATCTATCTATCTATCTGTCTGTCTGTCTGTCTGTCTGTCTGTCTGTCTGTCTAATCTATCTGTCTGTCTATCTATCTATCTAATCTATGGATCTATCTATATCTGTCTACCTACCTACCTAGTTCACTATAGAAATAAATAATATTTTTATATTTCTATATCTACGTCTATATCTATACATATATATGCGTGAAATTGACTTTTGTTTAGATAAAGAAAAGGATATAGAGGTTCATTAGAAGAAAGATAAGAGGTTCATTTTCATCTTCTGTTTCCCAAATGCAGCTTTAAATCTAATTAGATCTTGAAAGAAAATAATGCTAATACGTTTTTTGCAAGTAAAGGACTTCTCATCTGAATAATGTTCTTAGTTGTTTATGTTGGGTGATTTCTAGAAAGTGATGGAACTCCTTTCAGCTATCATAGAGCATCCTTGAAATATCTTTTGCACAGAGCACTTTGGATAAGTTGTAAACCATTCTGAATGTAAAAGTTAATTGTTGTAACATTTAATAGTGTGACAGTGTATCTCAGCACCTAATCCACTGCCTTCACAGAGCATGATAAAGGATAAATACTTGTTGAATGAATTCATTCATTCATGCCTGTACATAACCTTCAATCGCAAGAGTGAAGTAGACATAGGTTCCAGGCTTAGCTCTTCTTGCTAAGTAGCGGATTGCTGAGTGATATCCACACTAGTGGGGGCTGGAGGTGGTGTGCAATGCAATCCTGAATGAAGGTAATGCGGTACTACTCCCTGACAAATAATAATATTATCTTATGGGCTGAATCAATTCAATCCAACAATATTTGTTGAATACCTACTATATGTAGGACACTATTTTAGGTTTTAGGGTAGATGAAACAATTTGGTCTCGCTGTCTTTCATCTTTTTCCTCTCGAATCTGACCTCCACACTGTTGTCAAATTGATATTTCTAAAATAGATCTGATCATATCACTCCATTGCTTAAGAAGCTTTAACAGCTACCTAATGATTCTAGGATAAAATATGGAAGCTTCAGCCTAGAATTTATTTTTTTAACACTAGCTTTTCCCTTGACTACATGTAAAAATAATTTTTAACATTTGCTGTTTTTTTAAGGTTTTCGAGGTTCAAGTTCCATCCCACTTTCTCTTCCCTGCTCTCACTGAGATGGTAAGCAATTTGACGTAGGTGTAAAATATTTCCATATTAGTCATTTTGTGCAAGAGAACTTGAAAAGAGAGGAAGGAAAGAAAGGAAGGAAGAAAGGAAAGAAGGAAGGAAAGAAGGAAGGAAGGAAGGTGGGAAGGAAGAAACATAGTATGCTTCAGTCTGCTTTCATACAGTTCTTCCTCTAGAGGTGGATAGCATTTTCCATCATAAGTCCTTTGGAATTGTCTTGGATCACTATATTGCTGAGAATAGCTAAGTCATTCACAGTTGATCATTGTACAGAATTGCTGTTACTGTATACAATGTTCTCTTGGCTCTACTCACTTCACTTTGCATCAGTTCATGCAAATTTAGCATAGAATTTGAAGTATTGCACAATTAGACTTCCACCTAACTTCCTAGTCTTATTTCATATTACTCAGTTTCTTTTATTTCCCATTTTAGTTAAGCTGGCTGTTAACTTCCCCATATAGGACATTCCATCTCTCACCTTTGTGTCTCTTACAAGAGGTCTCTGTTTGATACGTACTCTTTCTTCTCTTCTGCCTTTTAGAACTACTTGTTTCTTTGAAAACATGCTCTGGTGCCACATCCTAAAGGCCTTTCCTCATCTGTCTAGAAATTAGCACTTTCTTATTCTTGAAATTATTTTGCATTTATATATCAGTGCATAGACTGTAGCTCTCCATTAGAATACAAGCTTCTTGATGGCAGGTTATGATATTTCATTTATTTTTGGCTTTGGTATCCTCAACATTAAATATGGAGCCTTCCACACAGTAGACATTAATAAATGTCTATTGAATCGAATAAAACATGGTTCCTTGTTCTTATGAAACATACAATTTAGTATCATCCAATAGGTGACTGTCACCAGGGTATGTGAGTAGAATGCCAAGAATTGAAGATCTAGTCTGGAAAATTTTGTATAAGTTCAAGGAGTTGGACCCAGCTTCTTGAAGAAAAGGAGCTGGCCCATGACAGAGACTTATTTAGACTCTGCAGATCTAAAATCCAAGGACAACAATCCATCATTCAGAACCAAGTTTCTATTTCCTGGATACCCAAAGGCATCAGCATACTGAATAAAGGGTCAAAGATTTGAGAATCTGAACCATTTTCTTATCTTTGGTAAGGATGTACCTCAGTATTGGACTTATCCTGCTGGCTGAGTGGAACACTCAAATGCTGTATACTCAGTGAGGGCTATGCTGATCTCCCTTGCTGGAAATGATCTTTCCCTCTGTTGACCTCACAGAGAACCTTGTTTATATTTCTCTTGTGGACCCAGCATGCTCCATTTTGTATTACAGTTATTTTTGTACTTGTAATTTCCCCCAGTAGACTGATCTTGTCTGTATACTTACACGCATATAGTTATATAACATTTTTCCCAAAGAAAATTATAGTCATAATTTTTTTTGGGGGGGAAGAGGGTGAGGTCCAGACTTGACCAGAATCAAAAGTAAAGTCATAGATTGACAAGTGGGAAGGAACTTCTCAGCAATTCAACTCTGACTCATGAAGATATCATTCCTGAATAACTGTTACATGATAGAAAGGCTATGTTTTCAGCTCTTTTAGTCTGAATGACTGAGAGGAAGTTGTTTCAGGTGCATTCTAACAGGCAAGTAACCAGAGCTCCCATGTGAACAGCGATGTTCTGAGAAGCTTCCTCCAAGCTATTGACAGACTTGCCCTACTCCAAAAAGTAAGGGGGAAAAAGAGAAATGAGAGACTTGTGGTGTGACTAGAGATATTAAAAAAGAAGCCTCTTCCATTAAAGAGCTTATAAAGGGAGACATGTAGCTCATTTATTAAGCTCTCTTGGCCTCAGTTTCCATATCTGTAAAATGGGAATAATAACAGAGGCAGAGTTGGGAGGATCCAATGAAAACGTAGTCACCAAGCAGTCAAAACACATTTATTAAGTGCTTACTGTGTATCGGTCACTGTGCTAAGTTCTCAGGAAGTCAAAAAAGTCAAAAAAGTCCCTGTCCTCAAAGAGATTGTGTTCTGATGTGGGAGACTATACATGTTAATATCTCTAGTCTAGTGCAATACCTGAAACACAGGAGATACTTAATAAATGCTTGTTGATTTCCTTCCATCTCACAATCTACTAATTCCACCAACCTAACTTTACCCTTCATCCTGGTTTCTCCTGTCCTGCTCCACCCTATATTAATAAATGGCCCAATGCTAACACATACTGTTACTATACTCATTATATTTTGTATTTATAGTAAAAGACTCTATTCTTTATTTAAATGGATTAAATTGATCTGGAATTATTAAACTATTTTAATGGATTAAATTGATCTGGAAAGTGTATTTGGCAACTATGGAGTCCTAGAAAGCCCTTCCTTCTTCTGAGCTAAAGTTTGCCTCCTTTCACCCATTGGAGTTAGAAAAGGCCTACGTTTGAATCGTGACTCTGTTACTACTTGATGTGGTCTTTGGACACTCAGTTTCCTCACCTATAAAATGGCAGCAATAATGCTTGTAATAATGACTTTATAGGCTTATTGTAAACCCTTCCTTCCTTCCTTCCTTCCTTCCTTCCTTCCTTCCTTCCTTCCTTCCTTCCTTCCTTCCTTCCTTCCTTCCTTCCTTCCTTCCTTCCTTCCTTCTTCCCTCCTTCCTTTTCTTCCACCTGCTATGTAATTTAGGGTCTTAGAGAGAAGTTAAATGACTTTCCTAGGGTCACACAGGATGTCTTGAGGTTCACTTGAACTTAGGTCTTCTTGTCTCTGAAACTGGGTGTCTATATACTATTCCAATTTCACTGTCTCTCTTGTAAACTTTAAAGGGCTTTAAACATGTGGGTTATTACTTGTCCCAGTTCTGCCCTCTAACACCTTCCAGCTACAATCCTTCTTTCTCATGACAGCTCTTGAAATATTTCAGTACAGTTGCCTCGTCCTTCTTAGATTTGCTCTTTATGAAAGCATTGTATCTCCAAGAGTTGCTGAGTAAAAGGTACCCCTTTCTAAGAGTGATTCCTTAGCTCATTTCAGGCATTCACACCACAGGATTAATTTGTAATCAGATTTGTAGTGATGCTGAGAGCTTTTTGGAGGAAATTAGACCTAGGGTAGGCAGACCTATAGGTACCCAAAGGAGGCAGACCACACAGGTACTACAAATGGGACTCTGTAAAGATCAAGGGATATCATGGAGTCATTACTACTTGGAACAAGCACTAAAGCAGGAGAAAGGTGCTCAATAAAATGGAAGAGGAGCCCCAGTTACAGGACAATTACTGCACACAGAGCTCCAGATTTAATTCTGTTCACTCCATTATTTTGTGTTAGGCTGTGACTTGCAACATTGAAATTTGTGGATTTAATTAATGTGGCATTAAGAAACTGACAATCTAGTTGAGGAGATCCAGTTTATAATGTGTAGAAGACCTTGGGCAAGTCACTACCTTGGTGCCTTGACTTGTAGGATGTATGGTCAAGGAGGATTAGCATTTCTTGTGTAAGGACTTGCCAAGCCCTTTTCAGGGCTGCTCACCCACCTTTGGTGTCCACCTTCATCCAACTCTTACCTGTAGCTCCAGGAAGCTGCAGCATGGGCAGTGGTTCGATCCCGGTAAAACTAACTTGGGAGATGGCCTAAGTAAGATTGAGAGTAACTGACAGGTCTCAAGCTCTGGTAAGTTAAAGAGATGTATACCCCAAGTACATGAAGACTTCTCAGGGGGAGGGATGGGCAGATGAGAACAATATGTTCTAATGGCCATGAAGGTATCTATAGCAGGCACTGTGGAATGCTTAGAGCTTGATCAGACATTGAAGGCACCAAGGTCACCCCCTGCATCCCAGGCCATTACCAATCATTGACTTTTGTTTTACCACTGGACTTCAGTGACTCTGTAAGAGGGAGTGAGGTTGATTATTTTGCACAACTCTGCCTCACTTAAATCCAATTCCCACACAAGTCAAGACATCATCTTGTGATGTCATTGGTCTGCTTGGAAAACAGGTGAAAACATTAAGATGATCTCTGAGATCCTTTCTACTTCTAATTTCTGTAAATTGTGAACAAAATTCAAATGGCAATTCTATCCAATAATAGAAGACATGTCACAAAGTAATTGATGATTAGGAGAAAGATGGGTGGGAGAAAAATATGTTCTGTGAATTCAGAGAAGGGAGAGTGCACTGTGGGATGGGTTAGACTGAAAAGGTTTTTTAGAGGAAATGGAGTTCTAGCAGGATTGAAGGATGAATCAGATTTTTATAAAGGTTGGGACTTCAGAGTATAGAGTGGACATTCCCTGGGCAGGAGACTTGAGCAAAAGTGCAGAGGTGGGAAAGCAAAATGTGTTCAAGGGACAAGAAATAAATGAATTTGCCTTTAATAGCAGAGTGCATGAGAGGAAGTGGTTTGTGCTCTGGATGCCAAGGCAGGTTGGAACAAGACCGTGGAGGACCTCTGAGTGCTAGATAAAAGACCTGGGATTTCATTGCAAAGCATTAGAGAATCATTGAAGGTTTTTGAGTGGTGGGGTATGATGTGTTCAGAACAATAAATTAAGGAAGATGGTTTTGATAGAAATGTTCCAGGATGGATTGGGATAGGGGAAGCCTTAGAGACAAGGAGACTAGTTATAAGGCTATTGTGTGTGTGTCCATCCTTCATTACCATGCCATCAGAGAAATGATGACATGACTTGCACTTGACTATTTTTTTTTTGAGTGAGGGAGGGCTGTGCAGGTCACCAGCCTCACTTCTCCTCCAGAACCATCTGAATCCAGTGACCAGATATTCATCAGGATGAATGGAGATGACCCAGGATGAGGCAAATGGGGTTAAGTGACTTGCCCAAGGTCACACAACTAGTGAGTGTCAAGTGTCTGAGGTGAGATTTGAACTCAGGTCCTCCTGACTCCTGCTCTATCCACTGCACCACCTAGTTGGCCCAATAAGGCTATTGAAATAGTTGAGAGAAGAGGTATTGCAGGGACGAATTAGTGGAAGTTGGAGTATAGAAGAGAGGACTGATAGTCTCTCTGATTATTAACTTTAGCTGTGATATAATTGTTCAGGTGAGAGCTGTCAGTTGGAAAGGATCTGACAGTCCATGTAATCCAACTGCCTCATTAAGAGATAGAAAATAACTTGTCTGGGGTCCCATAGCTAATAGGGGTTTGGGGTGGGATTTAACAAGGCAAGTTTTCTAATTTCAAGTCTAGCATGTCATGTACTACACCATATTTCTTCTCATGTTGTGTACTGTACCACGGCTACATCATATACATTTGATGAGATTTAGGATGCTCAGTCTGACCTATGGTTGTGTAACAGGGCATGGGGGGTGTTGCATGTTGGCATCACCCACATCTGGGAGAGAGGAGAACTGAAGATATCCATTTTGTGTTGACCTTTTTCCATTGGCCGAGGAGCTGGGTCTGTCTGTGTCTTTAAATTATCTGACTAATCCCAATCTATTTATTTTCCTGCATTTTCCTGCATCTTCTAATGATGAAGGATTCCTTCATTCCTGGTGAGGGACATCATGTGGTAAGTGTGGAGGGCTGCACCCCTCCTCCTTGAGCCATGTGTTTCTGAGACATGGGCTTGGTGTTTGGGCCTGTTTCATTTTCTGTTCTAGGTACAGGGCATGGATTACTTAATCCAGGATCTCCAGCCTTAGGATTCAAGAACCCAGGAATCTAGGCCAGGTGTTGGAGTCAGTCCAGTGGCAAACTCTGAAGAGCAAGAATCTGGGATGCCAGCCTAGTGGAGTTTTATACTTGAACTTGAGGGACCAATGTTATGTAGGAATTGAGTTAAACTCTGAGCCTAATCTCCCTCCCCCCAATCCCAGACCAAGAGGTGTAAAGGGAATTATGCCCCTGAAGCACTAGGAGGAAATATTTGTATGTTTATTCTTGATATTTTGAAGCAAAGATTCCATTGTACAAGGTAATATGGTCTTAAATGGTCAAATGAAAGTAGGGTGCTAGTCACTGGCCACTAAAAAGGGAGAAACAATATACAGGGGCTCAAGTCAATGAGAAAAGAACAAGTGCTTCCCCAAACTTCTCAATCTACAAGAGGATCCTGGAGGTAAAGTGTAACAGATCTGGCCTTCAGACAGTAGAGCCAGAGGTAAAACCCATGTTGTAACTTAGTAATCAGCCACCGAGAATCTGTAAGCATGACCAACGAACTCAGAGGCTTACTGGAAGGATTATTCAGGAGTCCAGTCATTGAACTCCTGGGCCATGAAGTTGGGAGTGCTCATGTGGAGAGCCTTTATCTTGAAGAAATGAAATTTGGGAGTTGGAGTTACAGAACACATTAAATTCCCTATCTGATATTAATATATTATAAATTTATATTGTAAGAGAGGAAGTTAATATTTGAGGAGGTTAAAAGTATTGAGCTTATGTTGGTAACATAACAATAATAACTAACATTTATAAAGGGCTTTAAAGTTTACAAAACTCTTCACAAATATCTCATTTTGCCCTCACAACTCTGGGAGTTACAAGCTATTCTCATCTTTTTATGGTGGAAGAAACCCAAATCAGACAGAAGTAAGGTGGTTTCCCAGAGCCACAAAGTCAAATTTAAATTTAAGTCTTCCTGGCTCCAGGTCCAATGCTCCAACCACTGAGCCACCCAGCTGCCTAATGATAATGGTGTAGCTTGGGAATTACTTAGATAAGAACCTCCTGTTTGGACCACTAAAATTCAGTTTAAAAAGTTCAGCAAATTGATGGTGGTTGGCATAAATCCCATTGGCACTTGGAAAGCAATGTCAATTGACCTCCATTTGGCTGACTGCACATACAGTGACTAAAGTCAGGAAACCAATAATAGATACTTTAAGAGTTTCTTGAATTTAAAATTCCTTTTATTAAAAAAATACAAATGGGCTCTTGAGATGTGCAGACATTTTATAGACTCCTAGACTCTTGGAAAGAGATTGTAGAGGTCATCCAGATCAACCTTAAACCCAAAAGGATCCCTTCTACGGCATATCTGACAGGTAGTCTTTATCTACTTCTATTGGCAGGGAGTTCCCTTTGAGAGCCTGTACCAGTGCTGGACAGCTCATATGATATTATTCCTTAGAAGCTGAAATTTAATTTCTCTAACTTTGACTCAGTGATCCTAGATTTGTTCTCCAGAGTAACATTGAATAAGCCATAGCCCTCTTCCACATGCCAGCACTTCATATATTTGAAGATAACAATCCTTTCTCTTCTAAACCTTCTATTCTCTAGGTTAAACATCCCCAGTTCTATCCCTAATGATCTGATAATCTGAGATTACTTCCAACGTACTCCATATGTATCATGACCTGCATGATTGTTTGCTTGTTCTCCTTTCCATTAGAATGGAAGGAGGGACTGGGGGACTGTTTTGAGGACAGGGACTGTTTTTTCTGTTCTGTTTCCCTAGCACTTAGTAAGAGTGTTTCAAACACAATAAATACTTGTTGAATGAATAGGATATGGCTTCCAGACTCCTCACCACTGGTCACTCTCTGCTGTAAGTTCTCCAATGGTGTCCAGAGGTCAGCACAATACTCCCAGTGTGGTTTGACCAGTCCAAAAGTGGGGAATTATTTTAGATTAAATAATTCCTAAGAGAACATTATCCAGGGGACATAGTAGCTTCTTCAAGATAAATTTTGTCTATTTCAAAGAAACTTTGGGAGGCTATCTATATATTTCAGTAAAGGTGCCATCGCTCATAGCCCTGCTGGAACTCCACTGATTTGAAATTTCTTTCTATACCTGGAGCATATTTTGAACATACTATTAAGTGGTGGCCTATCTTTGTCCTTTGAGGGTGCTTCTGGTCTGTGCCAGGTAGCAAATAAGCAGCAAAATGGCCAAAAGAGGGATCATGGAAGGAGAATAAGACAAAGACTGGGATAATTAACATATAGAAAAAGCTTGCCCTGAATAATTAAGATTTGATGGTTAGTGGTCCACTTAATATTAAGAACCTTCCTCAAAGAATAACTTATTATTAAACTGGCTATAGTTCTGGTCTTGGGTCCCCAGAACTAGTCCCATTATTATCCCAAAATATCAAGATGGTCGTAGGGCTACAAAGTGGATATTGAAATATTTTGTTGGCAAGTTCTGTGTCATTATTATTATTGTTTTTATTGCCACAGATGGTGGACAAGGGGGTAGTCACCATGATGGAGGTGACACCTTAAGTAGCCATAGTTTTTGCTGAAGCCATTTTTTTGCAACATACAGACTCAAAGTCATCAGCATCCATTTCTTGGAATTCAGTATTGAGTATATTAAATAAACTGATATTCAATTCCAAAAGATGGCACCTTTGGGGGCATTAGATCAACAGAGAGGGAGAAAGACCAAGTCCTCCAAGGATTCTGAATCACTTAGCCTGGACACAAAGATTGACAGAAAGACCATAAAATTCCACTATAGCTTTCCATCCGACACAACTACCTTGGCTGTCCTTCTGAGTCCTGGAAATAACTATTTTGGATAAAATCCAGTTGTCTAGAATTCAGTCCAAGGGATGCTGAAAGACAGAGAGAAGGAAGAATTTTAAGGGAAAAAAATTCTTTCTCCTAACTAAGAGGTAGTGTACTGGGTGAGTAGCATTTAAAGATATATAGATATAGATATGTGTGTGTGAGTATGCATGTCTATATGTGTTTGTGTGTGTGTGTGTATGTATATACATATACCTGAGCACTGTTGGGTTTAATTGCTAATTGACTCAGTTAGCCAATAAGCCTTTTTTTTTAGTTTTGGAGGCTCATAATTTGGTGTACATCTCTAAAGAATAAGGCCTTTATTGACCTTCTTTGGCATTTGCCTCTCCTAGGCATTTGCTATGCCTAGGCTAGGTATACCAACTCTTAAGCCTTCTTACCTTAGCTTTGTGGTAAATTGAAGCAACCATTGAATGGCCAGTCACGAATAATTAGACTCATGGAGGTAAACTATAGGCCTTATAGGGACACTGAAACCTCTTGGGGGGGGTAGAGATTCATAAATAGAGTAAGCATATATTATCCTACAAGGTGAGATTATTCCATTAAATGAATTTGCCTTGAGAGGCAGCATGGTATAGACAAGCAAAGATCACAGAACTTAGAGACAAGCAAGAGATCTTGGGTCAAATTCTAGTTCTATCATATTATTACCTATGTGATTAAAGGCAAGTCAAATATCCTCTCTGAATCTAGTGCACTCTTTCTAATACTGTGTAATAATACTATAAATTTTAAACTGCTCCCTTAGTGTGAGTTGCTGTTATTATATGGTTTCATTATGGTATGTCTTTGACATTTGCTCCAAAGTAAATCTTAGGTGGTGTGGTATAATGGAAATAATTCTGAGTTATGTGACAAAAGATGTGAGGGCTAATCTCAATTCTGTATTTTCCTGTAATTCATTCTTCTCTGTAAAATAGAAATAATGATATTTGTCCTTGTTGTATGGATCAAAAGAATATGAACAATGAAGAAAGTACAGTGTTATACAAACATAGGTACTAAACATTATCTACTCTAAGATACCCTAAAGCCACGGCTAGAAAGGACAAAGAAGTTGCCAGGATTGTCCAAGGTGGCAATTCTTTGTTGTCAAATTCAGTGTCATCACCATTATCATCTGAAGGTTTCCATTGCCAGAGGCATGCAAAATAATTTTCCTTTTGTTCAGTAGTTTTTCAGCTGTGTCCAAATCTTCGGGACCCCATTTGGGGTTTTCTTGGCAAAGACACAGTACTAATTTGCATTTCCTTCTCCAGCTCCCTTTGTAGATGAAGGAAGTGAGGCAAGCAGGGTTAAATGACTTGCTCACAGCCAGTAAGTGTCTGAGGCTAGATTTCAATTCAGGAAGATGAGTCTTCTTGACTTCAGGTCTAGGTATCCCAGACACTATTCCACCTACCTGCCCAGCAATTCGTCTCTAGACTCTTCCTAAGTAGATTTTTATGTCATGTGAGTAGAAACAGATATACAGGATATATTTTTGTCACAGAACACAACCACTAAAGTCAAAGGGTGAATTTATATATTTCAACCCTTCCCCACTAGATAGTAGGAGTTCCTTTCACATTCCCTTTATATTGATAATGATGGTGGTGGTAACAAATTTCAATAGCATTTTAGGATTTACGAAGCATTTTTCTCAAAACAAACCTGTAAAACAAGTAATACAAACATTATCATCCCATTTTACAGATAAAGACTAAGATCCAAAGAGAAGTGACCTGCCCTTAGATATACATCTAGTAAGCATCAGAGCTCTTAGAACTTGGAGATGATAGTGTGCTTATTAAGTGAATTAATAGTATATTTTCTGAGACAGCTATTTAGAGTAATTTCCTACTTTTATTGAAAGAAGACAAGTGTTTTAAGGTTTCAAAATTAAATTCATTTATGTGTCAATGCAGGCAGCAGATGGTAAGTGTACTAAATAGATTGATTAGAAAAAAGACATTATTATTACATAGTAATAGTCAGAAACATTAGTGTTTGGAAATGCATTTCCATGGCTAAGGGATCATTTATGATGTAGATCCAAACCAGGAATCAGAAAGGCTGCTAATATTATCATTACTTGCTCCCCGTCATTATTATGTATTAATTTTGTGTACATAGCATTATAAATTTTAATATCTTTGGAAGTATCTTAGGAAGAGACTCTCCTATAAATATGAAATAATTCAATTCATGCTTATAAAAACTCTTCTTAGAGCCTTAAAATGAATATTTTGGTGACAGGTAATTGGCTATTTGCCTATTTTTCATCTGATTCTTCCTTTCTCTCTCTCTCTCTCTTTCCCCCTTTCTTCCTTCCTTCCTTCTTTGTTTGTTTTGTTTTTGTAACTGATTTAATTTGATGCCAATGGACACAGGTGTGCCAGCTGTCTGTTCTTAACTTCCAAGAAATCAGCATTTGGCAGGGATGATAAATTGTTGTATAATAAGACTCCCTCCTCTTTTCCTTCTCTTCCTCTTCTCCCTCCATTCCCATCTCAGTTTTAACCTTGCATCTTTTCAAAAGTTGTGTTTGAAGCCTTTGTAGGTGTGTCTTGTGGGTTAGAGAGAATGATTAAGCTTTCCTGAGTTACACTTTAAATACACACCCATACATATAAATACATATGTGTGCATGTATACATATATGTATATATACATACACACACCTATATACACACACGTATCTAGATGGTAGAGTGGATAGAGCACCAGGCTTGGAAACAGGTTCAAATCTAGTTTCAGATATGCACTAGTGACCCCAGGCAAGTCATTTATTCCTTATTTGCCTTAGTTCTTCATCTGTAAAGTGGGGACACACTGCAGAAGGAAATGGCAAACCACACTAGTATCTTTGCCAAGAAAACCTCATGGACAAAATCCTATGGAGTCATGTAGTCAGACATGACTGAAGACTGAACAACAAAATACATATATATATATATGTGTATACATATATGTGTATATACATGTATGTGTTTTAGATATGTCTGTCTGTATGTGTGTATGTATGGGTATATACACACACATATTTATATCAGGAATTTAAGAGAAATGTTCAAATAATAAACCACTATGCATGTTGTCTTCTCCATAGAATATAAACCATTTGAGGGCTGAGATTGTCTCATTTTTATCTTTTGTACCCCTAGTGTATAACACAGCTCCTGGCACACTTTAGGAGTTTCATGGATACTGTTGAATATCTATATGTCCTTGAAGTTGACCTTTAATTTCGTTTTCAATCCTGTGAAAATAAGTAAATACAAGTTGGTATAATTAGTTTCCTTGGACAAATATCATTTCTTACTAATGTAAAAGCTTATTAGGGTAGCATCATGGGAAAAAGAAGGCACTGGAATCATGTGGTCTGGGACTAAGTAGCTGGATGACCTTGAATAAAATCCTTGTCTATGGTCCTCCATTTCTTCATCTTTTAAAATGAGAAGATTGGAACAGATGACCTTTGCGTTAGCTTCCAAACTCTAAATATCTAAAATCCTTAGGATTTCACCTTCTTTTCTGGGATGAGTAGGACTGGGTTGTTTGTACAGCCCAGTTCCTTTTCTGAACAATTCAGTGAATGCATATGGGGAAACTGAAGTCACAAGTCACCACAAAGCCAGCCCTGAGCCACATGCTTGCTCTCTGTCCACATACCTATTTATTGACACAGTGTTCTTTAGGGTGTTTTGGTTTGTTCTTGAGCAATCCTAGGAATACCATGGTTTTGAGGCTGTTGAAGGCTTTCTTTAATGATTTAAAATCGATGAAAAGCAGGAGGACTATTAGTCACTGATCCCTTTCAAGTGCAATCCTCGCACAGATGACTGTTTTCCAGGTTGCCCTGCATGACTAATAACCATATTTGTATAATGGGAAAAAGTACTTTTCTGATCTCTGATGATATGATTGGAGATTCTTTCCCATTTAGGCAAGGTGGGAATGGGAAAATTGATCAGAAGGAGTAGCTCAGGCCCGTGATCACATCTTGTCTAGTTTCTTAGGTGAGTTCAAAAACTGTGAACTTCACTGCAAATCGGTTTCTTCCATGGTCACCTTCAAGTCCATAGGGACAGGCATGTCTAAAGAAGGTTGGACTTTTCCAGGTAGTTCTGACCCATACCACTAAGTTAATCAGTTATGGAAAGAACCACAATAGGTTGTCTAGTTCATCCCTATGTTTTCAAAAGAGATTCATGGTAGCATGATATAGTGGCAAGAGCACTGAAGCTGGTGTATAAGGGGTCAGGTCCTGCTTGCTCAGTTGCGGGTGTTCATCCTTCATTGCTGAAGGCCATGCCATCAGAGAAAAATATGACATGACTTGCAGTTGACTTTGTTTTGAATGAGGGAGGGCTGTGCAGGTCACCAGCCTCACTTCTCTTCCAGAGCCATCTGAATCTAGTGACCAGGTATTCATCAGGATGACTGGAGATGAGCCAGGTTGAGGTAATTGGGGTTAAGGGATTTGCCCAAGGTCACACAGCTAGTGTCAAGTGTCTGAGGTGAGATTTGAACTCAGGTCCTCCTGACTCCTGCACTGGTGCTCTATCCACTGCATCACCTAGCTGTCTCATTCAGTTGCACTGAAGCCCTGAAAAAGTCTCTTGGCCCCTCTGGACTTCAGTTTTCCTATCTGTAAAAAGAAAGGATTTGAACTAGATTATCTCCAACTTCTCTTCCAGGGCTAAATTATATGATCTTATGTTCTCTTAATGGGGTTGCAGCCCACAGTTTAAAAAGTACTGAAGGGCTCACCAGTGGAAAAAGTTTAAGAAGCCCTGCATAGATAGATGTATTTATAGGCATCTCTCAAAACTAGGAAATTCTTGTAGAAGTCAATTACAACCTATTCCTGCTGAATATCAAAGGCAATGAGAAATTACACATATGGACTCCTATTTGGTTTTCTAAATCAATGACTGTGTTCAAAAATTAGGTCTTGTTGACTTCTTACCTAGGGGATAGGAAGTAGACCTGGGGTTTCATTAGTGTAAGGGACTACTACTAGATGAGGACTCCCTACCAATGCATGTTGTCTGCAACTTATGACTCCCTACCAATGCATGTTTCTCTGCAACTTAGGATCTTAGAGAGGTTTTCTCAGGGACACACAGTCAGGATGTATCAGAGGTGGGGATTGAATCCCACTCTTCCTGGTTGGCTCTCTTTCTACTATGTTTTACTACCTCTCAGACTGCTGCTTACAGAGCTTTGAAAACTTTAGGGAATTAGGAATACTTATCTTGCTGCTTGTAGAAGCCCACAATCAGATGGTCAATCCTATCACACCTCCATGGAGGCCAGAAGCCCACCGCCCTTAACCAAGGTGCAAAGGGCACCTGGGGAAGTACACTCACAAGCACCGACATTCTAACTTCTCTTCAGGACTGAGTTCAATTGATTCTATAAATTCTCCATCAACAGAACATGCCATGCCAATCTACTTCCCACTGTACGGACTCTCTGGTATCAGATATCCAGCCTCAACATCTTTGGTATATCCAGCATGCCACAGTCCCTTCTTTGGAATCTTAATCTTTATTCAAGTCCTGTCTTTGACAAATACTGGCTGTGTGACCTGGGTAAGGTCTTTAACCTTTTATTCTAAGTAGCAGTAATATTCAATCACCTTCATAGTCATCAATCTATCTTATCTGTAACTCAATCAGTCAGTAACCATTTGTTAATGCGCCTGCCATGTGCCAGGCACTCTGCTAGCTGCTAGAGATACAAAGACAAAACCGAAACAGGCCATAGACTCAAAGAATATCCCCCAATTTGTTCAACCATTTCTAAATCTGTGGGCTCTCATTTTGTTTTCAATTTTTGCTACCACAAAAAGTGCTGCTAGGAGTATTCCAGTATACCTAAGATCTTTCCTTCTGTCTTTGGCATCCTTGGTTGAAATGCCCAGTATTGGAATTGCCAGGTGGAAGGATAGGAATCATCTAATAATTTTTCCTCTTGAGATTTTTTTCCCCTAAGACCTCAAAGAAAGTGAGAACTGTTCTTATTGGTAATTCACCCTGGTGAAAAACCTAGTTGATGTAATAAGGAAACTATTTCTTTGGTCTGCCTCTTTGGATATAATGATTTCGTATTTATTCAAGAAACATTTATTAAGCATCTGCTATTGGGGTACTGTGGTTAAGTCAGGGAGTGATCCAAAATTTAGGTAAGATATTCATAAGGCAGAAAAAAAGAAAGCAATTCCTAAACAATAGTCTTAAGGCAGCAGACGTGGCGTGGGCAAGTCACAGAGATCTGGCACACCTTCAGTCTGGCGTTCTGAGAGCCCAGAAGCCCATTTCTGA
Organism: Bettongia penicillata ogilbyi; assembly: GCA_023548195.1. Taxonomy (NCBI): domain Eukaryota; kingdom Metazoa; phylum Chordata; class Mammalia; order Diprotodontia; family Potoroidae; genus Bettongia; species Bettongia penicillata. The sequence continues at coordinate 7,061,388 of JAJHZJ010000410.1, read as the reverse complement.
GGGAGGGTTCTCCTGTGTTCTCTAAGAGATTAATCTGAAGGTCAGATTCATGGGGAAAAGCCAGTCACTCAGGTGGATAAGTGGTCAGGTCCTTTATCCCTCTCTTAATTTATGGATGAACTGAGGGACTTAGAATATATGTGCAATTTGAAAGGGAAGAAATTTATGCACTTTCCACCCTAAGTGTCAGATTTCAATGAGCACCGGACCAGGTGAGTGAGAAATTCAGATTAGGCTACAAAATAATGTCAAGGACTTGACTGGAGTCTTCCAGGGTATAGAAATACTGTCACTCTGGCCTGCACCTCCAGGCTTGCCTGTTTCAACACTGCTCACTTAGCAGAAAATTTGGTATTTGGAGGCTTATATATTTCCTCAGTGAAGAACATTCTGGTCAAGGTAAGAACTAATTCAAAATTTCCTCACCTTGCCTGACCCGTCCATATTTACTCAATCATTATTTTGGTAGCCTCATTTCCTGCATTGTTTTTTGATACTGTGAATGTTGTGGTGTAGAAGTGGGGAGGAATTGTTTGGGGTTGGGGTTAATCTGTTAGAAAAAATATTTTAAAGTGCTGAAGCACTTAAGAATTAGCCACAAACTTCTTGAAGCTAAGAGATAATTTGTAGTACAGGTGTGGAATTATTGGTAGATTTTTCTTAAACATACTGTTGATTTGTCATCAGGTTGAATAGCATTCCTCTGAAGTCATTGGATCCTAGATTTAAAGCTGAAAAGAATAGCTAGATAATCTCTCTTATTTTACAGAAGTGACCATATAAAAAGTTAATGCTAGAGGCAGCCTTTGAACCTATACCCTTTGATTCTAAATACAGCACTCATTCCATTTCACCTATGCACTGGAATAAATATTATGAAAATGGGAGGACATTGACTAATGATGAATTGAGTTTACACTTAAAGATGGAAGAAGGGGGTCCTTTCTAAAATTTTTTTTGATAGGTAGAACTGAACCTAGGAATTTTGTGCCTAGGGCAAACAATGCCAAGCATGCCTTCAAGCTAAGAGGATTCAATTGGGGGGCAAAACCATATTGGTATCAGTACAAAGCCCTTCTGGGGAGGTGGTAGGGAGAGGGGTGAGAGGGAACCTCGACTGGGAAGGAGGTCATTCTGACTGCCATCTGGGGGTGGCTTATTTTAACTAATTCCTCTTGCCCACTAGGAGGTAACTTCAGTTGTTTCTTTCTGCTGAAATGCACTACCAGTGCCCCATAAATTGCAGGCCCTGGGTCAGAGTCATAGCCACCTTGCCTTAATTTGCTTTGGCCAAAGGGTTCAGAATTTAAGCTTGTGACTGTCATTGAAGTTATGCAAAGGAGTTGGCTTTTGCAAAGGAGGACAATCTGGTTTATTAAATAACTAGTTTAATGCTCACTTGTGTGCCTCTGCTTCATGATTTCAATCCAAGAAGCATTTATTAAGCACCTACTGTCTGCCAGCTACAGTGCTTGGTGTTGAGGATGCAAAGACAAAAATTAAAGTCAAATCTTCACTTGAGTCCATGACATCTAAATGATTAATGACAGTCAAAGTTTTCATGAAATATAATACAGAAATTATAGTAAAGTACTGCTAAAATGGACTTAGTGTACATCTCCAATTTTGTTAAACTCAAACCTAAATCACATCTTCTAATGGAGTGGGAGACATGGATATTTATCCAGAAAGACTACAATTTAATTTCTCTCTCTCTCTCTCTCCTTTCTCTTTTTTCCTTCTTTCTTTCTTTCCTTCTGTACTTTCTTCTTTCCTTCTTTCATTCAGCAATCATTTATTGGGTATCTTTTCTACAAAAGGCACTCAGGGGGTTGCAAAGTTGTGTAAAACATAGCTCCTGCCCTCTGAGAATAATAATAATTCATATCCACATAGTTATTAAACTATATTTAACTCATGAAAATCCTGTAAAGTAGACAGTATAAAGGTTTTTGCCTCCATTTACAGGTGAGGATATTGAAACTCTGAGATACTGAGCAATTTATTTGTTCATAATCATGCAGCTGATGTTGGAGAGGGAAGTGGAGCCCAGGTCTTTTGACTCTCAAAAAAGACTCCAGTCACTGCTTCTCAGCAGAGGAGATGTGTCTTTTGCACAAACAATTACTGTCTAAGATAATACCTGATAAATGCCACAAGGGTGTTATAAAGAATACTATAAAAACTAAAAGTAGGAAGAAATCACATTCTGTTGGGAGGATCACAGATCACTTTATGGAAGAGATAGCCTTGGAGCTACACCTAGGAGAGTAGGTAGGATTTTGATGCTCAGAGATAAACTGGGAAGAGCAGAGGAAAATATATTCTGGGGATGGCCCTCCTCAATCTGGCTCCACTTAGTCAACTATTCTGTTCTCCTACGCCTTCTGGGGTGAACCCTGGTACTGAGGGCCAGGCAGCCAGTCCTGAGATTAGAAGCTTGTTGTGTTTATGAGTCTCCCAAGGTTCAAACCGAAGTACAATGGGCTGGTATTGGGAAAGGTGGGCAGGTCTGTCATGGCACAATCTGAGGTTCAGGTCAGGTTCTAGCTATGTAGATAGACTATCTATCAAGTGCCTGTTTATTATATGTCTTCTAAGTGCTGAGAATACATACATAAGCAACCAAAACAGTCCTTCCCTTAAAGGGGCTTAGATTCTTATAGCAGAAAACAATATTTAAAGGGCAACTGGAAAGTTCCCATTTTACACACATCAGGGATAAAGTTGAAAAAATGTGAGATCGTTGATCAAAGTCACAAAGATAGCTGGTGATCGAGCCAGGATTCAGCTCAAATGGTCAGCCCTCAACACCAGCATTCTAGTTAGATGCTTCACCTTCCAGAGCTGAGTATGTGTTTTCATATATATATATATATATATATATATATATGTACACACACACATATGAGGGGTGGCAGACACCAGGTTCATTCTTTACCTGGTACACACCCTCTTCTCTATCTAGGCTGGTCTCCTCACTTGACCCTGGACATATCCATAAAATGGATACTCTTGGAAAAATGATTGAGTTCACTTAGATTATCTTTAGGACCTCCAGGCTCCAACACCCTAAGAAAAGAGGGGAGACTAAAAGGTTCTGGAGGCTTAAGGCCCACAGCACAGTCGAAGTAACACAAACTTGCAATGCTAACTTCAGAAAAAAGACCACTTCAGCAATGGAAAGAGCACTGGTAATGGAGGCAGAGTATCTGACTCCAAATGCTGCCTCTTATATACAGGTGCTTGCTATGTGTGTAACCTTGGGAAAACCTGCTCACTTTCTTGGTCTTCAGCTTCCTCATCTATAAAATGACCAGCTACCTCTGGGTTCTCTTCAGCTCTAGATTCATGATGCTATATAACATTAAAATATTTTTTACCATAACTTCACCAACATGTAGAAATATACTTTTTATGGTTTTTTTGAAGCCCTGCAAATGTCCACCCTGGTTGTTTCCAGTGGTAAAAGCCCATGACTGTAAATAAATACCTCATAATTTAGGACATTAGTGTTTTAAATGTACTATAACACACAATTATTCATGTTTTTTTTTTCCTTTTAAAAATGCACATACAGCTGGAGGAGCCAAGATGGCGGAGTAGAAAGATTTACATATGCTAGCTCCGAACCCACAGCCCTAAAATTACCTGTAAAGAGGAACTCCCAACAAACTCTGGAGCAGTGGAAGCCACACAACAATGGAGTGGAGATTTCTATCCCAGAGAGCCCTGACGCACCGGACCCGGAGCAGAGCCCAGCCCTGCCTTGGCCACACTACACTGAGAGGAGAAGATCTGAGCAGGCTTCAGGGATGGAATCTCCAGTGGCCGTGAAGGTCCTTCAACCCACAAGCACTACAGGTCAGTGAGAGAGATTTCTAGGCTGGCTGAGAGGGGAGTGAGGTATCTCCATAACTCAGGCCCCCTCGGGAGGCAGTGGAAAGGGGCTCCCAAAGCAAGCAGGAGCTTGGATCCATTGTTGAAGGTATCTGCATAAACCCCCTGAGGGAATGGAGCCCCGTGTGGAGTCTGCCCCCACCTGGGAACCTGAACTTAGTCTCACACTGAATAGCAGCCCTGCCCTCCCCCACCCCCGCAGAAAGCCCTGAGGCTGCTTGGGGGTGGAGAGGAATCTCAGAAGTCAAGTAACTGGCTGGGAAAATGCCCAGAAAAGGGAAAAAAAAATAAGACAAGAGAAGGTTACTTTCTTGGTGAACAGATATTTCCTCCTTTACTTTCTGATGAGGAAGAATAATGCTTACCATCAGGGAAAGATATAGAAGTCAAGGCCTCTGTATCCCAAACATCTGAAATAGATATTCAATGGGCTGAGGCCATGGAAGAGCTCAAAAAGGATTTTGAAAATCAAGTTAGACAGGTGGAGGAAAAATTGGGAAGAGAAATGAGAGAGGTGCAAGAAAAGCATGAAAAATGGATCAATACCTAGGTAAAGGAGACCCAAAAAAATGCTGAAGAAAATAATACCTTGAAAAATAGGATAATTCAATTGGCAAAAGAGGTTCAAAAAGCCAGTGAGTAGAAGAATACTTTCAAAAGCAGAATTAGCCAAATGGAAAAAGAGGTTCAAAAGCTCACTGAAGAAAATAGTTCTCTCAAAATTAGAATGGAGCAGATGGAGGCTAATGACTTTATGAGAAACCAAGAAATCACAAAACAAAACCAAAAGAATGAAAAAATGGAAGAGAATGTGAAATATCTCATTGGAAAAACAACTGACCTGGAAATAGATCCAGGAGAGACAATTTAAAAGTTATGGGACTAACTGAAAGCCATGATCAAAAAAAGAGTCTAGACATCATCTTCCATGAAATTATCAAGGAAAAGTGCCCTGATATTCTAGAACCAGAGGGCAAAATAAGTATTCAAGGGATCCACCGATCACCACTTGAAAGAGATCCCTAAAGAGAAACTCCTGGGAACATTGTGGCCAAATTCCAGAATTCCCAGGTCCAGGAGAAAATATTGCAAGCAGCTAGAAAGAAACAATTTCAGTATTGTGGAAATACAATCAAGATAACACAAGATCTAGCAGCTTCTACATTAAGGGACTGAAGGGTGTGGAATAGGATATTCTAGAGTCAAAAGAATTAGGACTCAAACCAAGAATCACCTACCCAGCAAAACTGAGTATAATACTTCAGGGGAAAATATGGTCTTTCAATGAAATAGAGGACTTTCAATCATTCTTGATGAAAAGACCAGAGCTGAAAAGAAAATTTGACTTTCAAACACAAGAATGAGAAGAAGCATGAAAAAGTAAACAGCAAGGAGAAGTCATAAGGGACTTACCAAAAGTGAACTGTTTACATTCCTACATGGAAAGACAATATTTGTAACTCTTGAAACTTTTCAGTATCTGGGTAGTTGGTGGGATTACACACATACATACACATACACACACACGCACACACACATAGACACATGTATGCACACACAGAGACAGAGAGCACAGAGTGAATTGAATAGGATGGGGTCATATCTTTAAAAAATGAAGTAAAGTGGTGGGAGAGAAATGTATTTGGAGGAGAGAGGGAGAAATGGAATGGGGCAAATTATCTCTCATAGAAAAGGCAGGCAGGAGACTTTTAAGTGGAGGAAAAAGAGGAGAGCTGAGAGAAAAACCTGAAGTTTACTCTCATCACATTCAACTAAAGGAAGGAATAAAATGCACACTCATTTTAGTATGAAAACCTATCTTACAATACAGGAAAGTGGGGGAGAAGGGGATAAGCAGGGTGGGGGGGATGATGGAAGGGAGGGCATTGGGAGGAGGGAGCAATTTGAAGTCAACACTCTTGGGGAGGAACAGGATCAAAAGAGAGAATAGAAGCAATGGGGGGCAGGATAGGATGGAGAGAAATATAGTTAGTCTTACACTACATGACTATTATGGAAGTCATTTGCAAAAGTACACAGATATGGCCTATATTAAATTGCCTGCCTTCCCAAAAGGAATGGGTGGGGAGGGAGGGATGGGGAGAAGTTGGAACTCAAAGCTTTAGGAACAACTGTTGAGTATTGTTCTTACTACTAGGAAATAAGAAATACAGGTAATGGAGAATAGAAAGTTATCTGGCCCTACAGGACAAAAGAGAAGATGGGGACAAGAGAAGGGAGGGATGACAGAAGAGAGGGCAGATTGGTGATAGGGGAAATTAGAATGCTCGGTGTATTGGGGTGGGGGGAGGGGACAAATGGGGAGAAAATTTGGAACCCAAAATTTTGTGAAAATGAATGTAAAAAGTTAAATAAATAAATTTATATAAAAAATAAAAATGCACATACATAAGGTTCAAAATATTAACTATTTCAGAAGTTGAAGCAAAAGATAAAGGAGATTCATGTAGCTTGTTATTATTAGGAGAATGCACTGGAGCAATGCCCATCTGGGCACAGGAATGCATCCCTCACCCTGATAGGCTTGCTGCATCCTGCATTTCATCAAGCATTGGCCAAAAGCAGTTACTGAAGGGGATTGTGGCTTGTATTGGCTATGAGTTTCTTAGGGCAATGTACATATCTGCAAGGGATTGTGGATTATGATAACGTTCTATGACATCCAGCTTTCTTTCTTGAGCTGGTTAATGGGAAACCCCTAGTTCTGTGAAGAAGTCTTGAATTAACATCCCTTTTGATGGAAGAATTGTTCAGCCCAATGAATGGCTGGAACATGCTCCTTTGGCACAAATCCATTATTGTTATTAACATTATGATTAATATGGTAATTATTTAGTACTTCATTCTCCCCTTGATTCTACATTGAATAACTGTTATATTAAGCATGACACCATGAAATACTATTATTTTAACAATAATGGTAGTTCATTCACAGAAATCCTACTCTAAAACCTTATTGGAACATGGTGGTGACTTAGGGTTCTAGAAGTCTATTGCAATAGAATGAGTCTGGCAAGTCTTCTGTTGGAACAGCTTCATGAGTTAACTTGGCAGTAGACTATCATCTTTCTGAAAACTGGCCTAGTTAAGGACAAAGAAATTCATCACCAAGGAGGGAATGAGTAGGTGATGAATTTTCTGGCAATAGAAATCCATGGCAAAAGGAAAACTGCCAAATGGTGCTCCATGCTATAGAGCTGCCTTCTGATTCAGCAGCGACTGACAGAGAGGAAGAAAAAGGGCCAAAGGATGCTGAGAATCTGCAAGTTTGGGACTAGGGATGCTTCACCTTTTTAAAAAATTTGTCATAGACTGCTTTGGCAGTCTGGTAGAGCCTATAGACCCCTGCTTAGAATAATACTTTTTAAATGCAGAACATAAGGTAAAGAGCATTATAAAGAAAATCAATTATATTGAAACACAATGATCAAAGTAATTTTAAAAATCCACAAATTCATGGACCTCACATTAAGAACTCCGGTTGTTGATGAGCTATTAATTATTGACTTAACTGTTGATACCCTGTGAGCTCCTTGTCCAGTTTACCAGTGAGGCAATATTACTGGATTAATTGAATCATATCAATATTGATATTCCTGCTATAAATTAAAGCAGAAAGCCTAAGGAAGTTACAGATAAATGGAAGAATTTCTCACAGGTTCCTTTTAAAAGAGGTAAACGTAAGTTTTTATCATGTATCCTAACAAGAAGGAACATAATTTCATGGAATGCTGGTTATCTTATATTGTGATGCTCATGATGGACATAAGCAATGAGTCCCACTGTAAAGATAATTGCACCTTATATACCACCAGTCTACATAGTCCCCTTTTGGTGGAATCATGTGAAGTATCTGTTACCAACTGGGGACAAAATCAGAGATTGGGAATCATAGAGTTTATTTACTAAATTGGAGTCATGAGGGAAGGAGCAGGAACCAGGTAACAGATCTAAGCTAGGAGCACAAGGACTGATAGAATTATTCTCCCAGGTTTCTCTATCTCCTTTTTCAGATTTGAAGTGACCAATCTCAGAGTAGTGTAAGACAAGATTCTGCTAGAAATAGGACATGCCCCCATAGCTGGCTAGTTCATTTCGACAAAAAACTTGTTGCATGTTTACTCATGTGACTCATGGCTCTATGGTAGGTGTGGAGGGTGATAGATTAATAAAGCAAGGCTCCTGCCTTCAGGTACCTTGTCCCAGAGAGCATGGAAATCAAGACTGGAGCTTCCTCTTTACCTGATCCAGGTGATGGCACTGTTCAAAGGAATATGTGTCAAGAGCCAAGCAGCCCCTGACAGTGCAGATAACTTTCTTTATACCTGCACTCCTCCTTCTCCCCGCACTCATTCCAAACTCAAGAATTTATTTAATTTTCTGAGACTTGTCTATCCCTTTACCTGGGATGGGGGAGGGCGGGGTGTTGGAGGGAATGGGACACAGATCTTCGGACATATGATGGACAAGAACCATGGATGTACATGTCTCTGACCTTTTCTGGTAGAACAGATGGGATTTTAGGAATTCCCTTATTCCCTCCTCCCTCAAAAGAATTATCAGGAGAAGGAAAGTAGATTGTACCTTAGTAAGCAGCATCTATGCCCAGGCAGTCATATTGTGATGCAAGGACATAGCATCTGGAAAAGCAGCGGGGAGTAATTTAATTGGCAGGAGATAAACATGGCAGTGTAGCACCATTACTTGTAGACACGAGAAGGGAGAAGTTAAGAAACCTCTCATTTCTTGCTGGAAAGAAGACCCCCCCCTCTATTTCTGTTTTCTCCTGATTTCTTTAGCTCTAGGAATATAGGTCCTCCTTTCAACGTGGCTCATCGAGAAAGCATTTTGGTAGTCTGTTATGTACAGAACTCTGGACCCAGATTCTGGGTTAAGGCTGAAAGTTGTAACTTCTAGGAATTATCCCAATGACATCTTTTCTTCTTCTTCTTCTTCTTCTTATATCCTTATTATTGATGAATGTGATTCATTTAAATTCAGACACATTGAAACATAGGCAGTTTCCCATCAGACAAATGATTAGACAAGCTAAGTATCTGCAACCCAAGTTGGTCTGGGCACGCCCAGGCTGTGTAACATGGAGATGACCTGAGGGGTCTATAAAGTGTGTCCAAATTTCCTACCACTCACACCCCTCATCGCGTGGGTGGGGGTATTCTCTTTTGATTGACTGTTTGCACCTTTAAATTTGACAAGATTGAATCAATAATTTTTGGGCTGTGTTTTTTTCTGCCATGTCCAGAGGGTGAAAGTCTCAGTTCTCCCACAGTGAAGACTCCGTGAACTGAGGTGGACTCTGAGGAGGACTATCCTTTCTATATTCCCTCTCTTTTATCCAGGTTCTCAGAAATGAACCTGGGGTATTTGTTTTTGTTTTATGACAGTTTACACGCACTTGGGACTGGGTAGTTCAAGCCATGTCAACCTTGGAGTCAAGAATGTAGTCAGGGCGGTGCATCCAGTCAGCCTGGTATGTGAGCCTGAGAGGGGTTTTACAGTGAGCAAATGATTGCAAATTATATTGCATAGTATCTTGTTCTCTAATAATCTGTATAATTTATAGAGTATTTTTAAATTCTTGTACAATCTGGCTCCAACCGACCTTTCTAGCCCCGTTGAACATTATTCTCCCCAATACCCCCATAATCCAGTCAAAGAGGCCTTCTCTTTTTTCTTCTCACATGGCACTCCCAATACTCTCTTAGTGTCTTTTCATCCATGCCTGGAATGCCCACCATTCATGCCTCTGCATAGAATCCCTTTAGGGATTCTTTAGGCACTTTAGGCACTATCACTGCTGGTGTTTTTCTTCCTAAACTGCCTTGCACTTAACTGTGTTGTAAAAATACATGTTCATTAATTTTATGGTTATTCTGTATATGTTTTTATATGTACTTGTGCCTTTGGGAATCGGTATTATCTCATTCTTTGAACTTGTGTCCTCATTCCCTTGGACAGTTCCTGGCACATTGTAGGTGCTTATTAAATATTTGATTGATTGATGGATGTTTGCTCTAATACTTCAGTGGATCTGTTATCTCCATTCAATAGAATTTAACAAACATTTGTTAAGGACTTACAGAACTACAGGCATGGCACTCTGCTTGGCACTGGATCTAAGGTAAAAAATATGAGTTGGAGTAACTCATATTCCGGTAGGATTTAATACAATATGTGTACAATTAAGTATAATCCAAGCTTCCTTGAGGATGAAAAGGCAGTCTGACCCATAGTGGGTATGTGTCCCTGGGTACTGTACTCAATCATGCAGTTCTTTAGGCAACTCTATAAGATTATAAGTCACAGAGAAGGTGCCAACTAGAATTGGAACGCCTTTCCTTTGGGAGTTCCCAGCAGCAATGAAGTCACAGATCCAGTTCTATATTCCTAATTTCAAGGGGTGGGAGCAGAAAACAAGTACAAATGGGGCAGGGAATCAGAAAAGAAGCCTTGAAAGAAGGCAAGGATTCTGAGAGGCAGAGAGAGGGAAGGAGTACATCTGAGACATGAAGATTAGCCTGTGCACATCCATGGTGGTGGAAGATGAGTTTAGGGGGCAATCAGAACGGAATGGGACCTTTTTGAAAGAACCAAAGGTTGAAAAGGTCAGTTGGAGTCAGATTATGATGGGCTTTAATGGCTCAGATGAGGAGTTTGTATTTTGTCTTACAGTCACTGGGGAGAGGGGGCATTGCATGTTGTGACCAATGAGCAGATTGCAACTTATCCAGGTTTCATCATCCTTGTTCCATTCATCCTCTAGCTGACATTGTCTTTTAAGGAGATCATCATCCCCAGAAAGCACTATTGCTGACAGAGAGAGGAAGAAGCCCCTCATTTCCTACATCCTATACTATTTGTCTCCCATAAATTCCATGGAGGAGCTACTCTAACCGTATCCTTTCACTTCTTTCATTTTTCTCCAGACCTTTTCTGCATAATTGGCACATATCTTTTCCTGATCATAAATTTTCTGGATCTTATCTTTTATGCCATTTCTTGTGTTCAAGTGATATACAATAGGTAACAGACTACCCATGTTCACTATAATTATTAAGAGCATATTTTATTATGTTAGTATAACATGATATATATATATATATATGTGTGTGTGTGTGTGTGTGTGTGTGAGTGTGAATTCAAAATGTCATGTGTGAAAAGTGCTTAACCAAATTTAACACCTATCAGGGATGGGGAACTTGTGGCCTTGAGGCCTGATCCTAAATAAAAGTGAGCCATCAGAGATACAATGAGACAGTGGATAGAGCACTGAATGTGGGGTCAGGAAGACCTACATTCAAATTCTTCCTTGGACACTTACTAGCTGTATGACCAGGCTCAAATGACTTAACCTAAGTTTCCATTTCCTCACCTGTAAAATAGGTGAGGAAAAAAAATAGGTACTACTAATAATAGTACCTAAGCCAGCCACAATGTTGAAGACCAAAGGAAATATTGCATTTGAAATGCTTTGCAAGCCTTTAGCAATAAATAACTATCAGCTGTTATTACTATAGCTGCTTGTAATAATAATACACATTAGTTGTCTTTCCCAAAGGGGATTTTATGTATTTTGTGGGATGGGAATCTTTCCTTATATTTCTTCTGGATCTCCCACAACATCTTTCATAAGACTGGGCACCTAATAGGGGCTTAATTAATATTTACTGATTCATATGATTCTAATCCGATTAAGTATTGCTTAAGCTTTCGTCAATGGCAAACCTCCATGCTTGTTGTCAGGGATGCGAAGCAGTACCTGACCTCAGAGAGCTTATGTTCTTCCAGATAAGTATATTGAAGCAGAAGGAAAGGGAACATTCTGGCTAACTGAGAAGTCATCACTCATCTTATTCCTGTTGCTTTCCAGGGAGGGCGATATGCCCACCTTTGCAAGAACTAGAGAATTAGTATAGTGTATATAAACATAGGTGGATTACATTTCACTTAGGCATTTAAAGCAACAAAAGCATATATCTCCAGTACATGGTGCTGTGAAACATGTCCCTACTCAGATGCAGAGCATAGCACATTTGTGGACATGGTATTTTTAACCTAAAGTATTATATCAAGGAATATCTTGGAAAAAAAAAACCCAAGCTAACTGCAGTGTCAGTAACAGAAGATGTCATTTGAGCTGCGAGTAGGAGAGATTGCTTCAATGAAACATTCGGAGGTATAAGTGTGTGCTGCCTTAGAGCAATTAACACCTTTCACCCTTCTCATTGGAGGGCAGTCCATAATAGTCAATGAATGACAGCATTTATATTTTGAAAGCCAAGGCAATTTCAGGGTGGCATTTCTATTTCAGTGATTAAGAAATCAAATAAGCTTGAGTGGGACTCCTTAAAAGGTTCTAGATATAATTAGAACACCTAATTCTCTCATAACTAATTCCTAATTAAAACCATTTGTCTTTTTGTCCTTTCTCACAAAGGTGAAGAACTAGGGGTGATGTATGCTTAACAATAGCCAGATTGGTGCTTGGTTCAGGGACTTGACAGTGGATGGAGGTACTCCATAGCTTTAAAGCACTACTTGTGTTCCCCATAGAACAACTGGAGACCTGTGGCGTGAATCTGAGCCAGGTGGTGTTAGCATCTGGTCTCAGAGACTGGCAAATGAGGCAATTGCCACTTAAAACATCAGTTACCTGCATTGTGCATCCTCCCTGGCACCGGACAAGTTGGGACGCACCCTGTTGCCTCTTTCAAGTTCACTAACCTTCAGAAAAGGAGATGAAAAGTTCGAAATTTGTTACACAGATTGAAAATTGTCCTTTTAAATTTTTATTTGCAGCTGTGCCCAGATGATGATGGATTTATCGCATAAACCAGGGATTAGTAAACAATGTGTACCCTATAAAGAGCTAAACAAGTCCTTTCTCATCACAGCACTTAATTGCCGTGGTTATATCAAAGCCATATAAAATTTAATCACCAACCACAAGTAAGTCTGTGTGTTTTACACATGTGTCTCAGTCCCTGTTTTTCCACCTGTTTAAATGAAAGATTCTTGGAATATCATAATATGTAAATCTTGTTTATGATGCAAATAAAAAGATACCCTTTCATCTCTTTGTAACTTTGATGTCGTGATATGAAGCATTACTGCCATCTCCTACCAGACATGCATTCAAGATCTTATCAAATTCATAAACATGTGTGCCCAGTGTAAATAGATTGGAACCAATTAACAGTAATATTTTATGAGGATTTTTCCCTCTCCCCCAAAATGATAGAATGATGAGAAGAGTGAGTTGATAGGCTATGCTCTAAGGTGCAGATGATTTTTCTAAGCATGACCAAAGAAAAGTCTTCAACATTCAGAAATTCAAGGTCATAATACAAGGAAGAGATTATGTCTGAAAAAAAAGTTGAGTTCTCAGCATTTAAGGATCTCTGTGTTTTACTGTTTCTCCTATGGATGCAACCAGTCCATTGAATTGACATTGCAGTCTGGACACTTTAGCAAACCCAAGCAGCACTTGTTAAGTTTAATAATACATGTAGTTTGTTCTCTTAACTTTTCTTAGGTCTTAACTTTCAGTGGAATCTCTTGGAACGAATACCTTAGAGAAAAAAAAAAACAACACTGGTGCCATTTTTTCTGAGGGCATAGGAGATGTGATGATACCCTGAGGCAAGGGAAAATCCCCAATGCAAGGCGCTCAGAAAAGAACGTAGTCTGCCCTTCCAACTTTGTTTTTAACCATCAGTCAAACTGGGAAAAAGCAGCCTTTGCAACAAGTGAACCCCACAATTCTCTCCACCCAATTAAAATGAAGTCATTTAGAGTCATCTCCTTAGTATCTACAGCTAGAAGTGATTAAGGGATTTGACCCAACCCTTTTAATTTAGAATCATGGATTTAGAGCTGGAAGTTATCGGTGATATCTTAATGGCCACTTCTCATGGCCTTTTCTCAGTTCTCTTCCTTTGCCTTTGGCTCTGTTGATCACTATTTCTTCCTGGATACTCTTTCTTCTTTAGGCTTTTGGAATATTGTTTTCTTCTGTTTCTGCTACCATCTGTGACTGTGCCTATTCAAACTTCTTAGGTAGACTTTCCTTGATGTCATACCCATTAAACATGGATGTTCTCTAAGATTCTGTCCTGGGTCATCTTCTCTTTAGTATACAACCTAACTTGGTGATCTCATGAGCTCCAATGAATTTAATTATCATCTCCATGCAGATCACTCCCAGATTTATATATCCATCCCTATTCTTTCTCCTGAGCTACAACCCCACATAAGCCATTGCCTTTTGGACATTTTGATCTGGATGTCCTGTAGATAGCAGAAACTCAACATGTCCAAAACAAGACTCCTCTTTTTCCCCAAGTTCTCTCCTCTTCTGAATATTCCTATTATTTCTGAGGGAACCTATTATCTTCCCTCAACCAGGCACACCAACTTGCTGTTATCCTGGACTCCTCATTAACACTCACCCCACATTTCCAACCTCATACCAAATCTTGTCTCTCTTGCCTGTACATCTCTTCTATATGTTCCCTTGTCTCCACTCACAGCTGCCACCTTGGTACAGCCCCCTCATCCACTCTTGCCTGTACTATTGCAAAAGTTTAGAAGTCTTTGGTTCCCTTGCCTCATCTCTATCCCAATACCAGTTCATTCTCCCCTTACCTGCAAAAGTGATTTTCCTAAAATGTAGATGTGATTATGTCACATACCTACCCAATAAACTACAGTGGCTCACCATTACCTGCAGGATCAAATATTTTTGTTGTCGTTCAGTTGTTTCAGTCTTGTTTGACCCTTCATCATTCCATTTTGGATTTTCTTGGCAAAGATATTAGAGTAGTTTGCCATTCCCTTCTCTAGTTCATTTTACAGATGAGGAAACTGAGGCAAACAGGGCTAAATGATTTGCCCAAGGTCACATAGCTAGTAAATGTCTGAGGCCAGATTTGAGCTCAGGAAGCTCTTCCTAACTTCAGGCCACTATACTACCCAGCTGTACCTGTTGTTACCCTGGGACAAAGTCCTGTTTAATGCCATGCCATCACAACCCTAAACTCAGGTTTCCTGATTCCTAGTCCAAGAATCTCTTAGTCAGTTCTGTGTACTAAACACGGAAGTCCATTTTCAGTTGTCTTGGACCTAAATCAGCTACCCTGGGCTCAATGGATTCATTGGGTCCTGGAGTTTTATGTCATATATGATTCAAGGAACTATGAAGGTAAGAAAGGTGTATAAGACATGGTTCTATCCCTAAAGACCTTTCCATCTATTTGAGGAGCTAAGAAATAGGCACATGAAACAGTGAAGAAAGTGGTATTATAGAAGAGTATTTTATACTGACATAGTAAAGTATTAAAAAAATGATTTGGGAAAGTCATTGAATATAAAAGGATAGTTTTGAAGGGAGAGCTTAGTATGCATGGATGATCTTAAGGATAGTGGATACTAAAGATTGTCCATATGGCCTGCCTTACGGGCCTCAGAAAAGTTGCAGAAGTAAAGATTAAATGTATGTACTAGGGACTTGGTCCAGTGACATACCTCATCCTACATGAAGAAATGGACCTCCTTATCAGATAGTTTGTCATCCAAAATAGCCCCTCTCTATTTGATTTTGGAGTTTGTTTAATGAAATGAAAGATATTTCTTTTCATTTGCTTAAGTGATCAATTCTGGCAAGAGCTGCAGCCTTGAAGCCCAGAGATGATGTGTGAATTTCAATAAATTTCTTTTTTTATGGATTGAAATGGAATGCTAGAAGAAATATCTTTTATTTTTCTAGGTCAAGGGTGGTCTTCAGTTCTTTGGCAGGTAGGGGAAGTTCTCCTTCTCACCTAAAGTCTCACTTCCAACAAACAGGAGTGAGAGATGGAAGGGAGAGATGTCTAGTCTCTGAACAGGGCCTTTGACCCCACCTCTTAACTTTCCTGGCACCTCGACTGTTAAGAAGGGAATCGTGAAGCAGGGAAGGAGCTGGGGCAGTGGCAGTACCCTGGGTCCATAACATCCTCCTCTGGACTTGGTTTGAAGCATCAGTAAGCTGTTGGGAGGGTTTATATCCCTGGTCAATGGTCTCACTGTGAGGGTCCCACCCATTGCTATTAATCTGTTAGGAATCTCCGCCTTGGATGTGAAAAGGGTTTGGTTCTCCCAAGCCTGAAAGCTATTGCCAGAGCTATAATGAGGAATTTTGGGGCAAAGTGGAAGAGGAGAGAGAATCTAGGAAGTGACCATTTAGCCAACTATGTGAAGAGAGCAAGGGGGAACCAGGCCAGGGAGAAACCCATTGACCATCATGCATTGGTCTCTCTTGTGGCTGGATGCAGCCATGCTGGGACTTGGGTCTCCTGTTCCTAAGAAATTTCCTCTACAGCATATCTGATTGTCATCAGTGGCAATGCTGGTGAGTAAGTCTGCTGAAGGGGTACCCCTAATTCACCTGAAGCAGGCGAAGGGAAAGATGCAGCAGGTGCCTCACTTTCCACCTTGGGATATAATGAAAACATGTGGCAGACATGGGAAGGAGCACTTGACTCTGGCAGAGGGTTCTGGTCCAAAGGGGTTGATGGAGTCAGTGTGAAAGGAATTCAAATCCTGCCTATGCTGGCATTACCTGTGAGACTTTGAGGCAAGTTCATGACTCTCCCTGGGTCTAAGTTTTCTCATCTTAGAAAAGGAGAGATTTGGACTAGATCATCTTTGAGGGCCTTTTTAGTTTTAAATCTTTGTTCTGTTGTGGTTCACTGAGGGAGGGGGATAGCAGCCGGGGAATGAAACCTGTGGTGTTTCTCAGGTGGAATAGGGCTTGGAGGAGAGGTTGCTCCATTTGGATTCCAAGTCCCCAGCTCCCCGTCGCTGCACTATAGGTTCTTTTGACCCTCCTCCAGGTTGCCATAGTAACTCCCCTGTTACTGAGGTGTCTTGGGCAGATTGCTGATATTGAAGCTTTTATAACCATTGTGAAAATTCTCCCCTCTCCTTGCCTTGGATGTTAGAAGTTAGGTGTAGGAAAGGTATGATTTTTCCCAATAGAAGCCTGTAACTTGCCCAGGTTTGCTAGGAGTAACCCCAGTGCTTAGCTCAGTTCTCCGTACATAGTAAGCACATAATAAATGCTTGCTGACTTACTGAATGACTGATTTATGTTGATAGTAGTTTGTATACCTTGGATAACTTACTCACCCCTCCTGGTGCAGTGAAAAGAATATAGAACGGGTTCAAATTCTAACTCTATTACTTCCTATTTGAACTTGATTAAATTACTTGACTTCTCTAAATCTCTGTTTCCTCAGTTGTAAAATGAGAACATTGGACTTGAATGAGATAGAAAGTTTCTTTCAGTTTTAAATCTGTGATCCTATGAGGAACAGAGCTCAAAGTTTGGAAGAAATCTTTAGAAGACCTGAAGTCTAGAAGATCTGAAATGTGGATGCAAATCCCTATTGCAATTTAAGTTTCCTGAGCTTTTGCCTTCAGAAAGCTGAGCTGTGAACTGGGGAAATGATGTTCTTTGAAATGTGTTTCTAGAGCAGAGGAAGGAGAGAATCTGAAAGCTCTTTAGAGCAGAAATAAGGGCCAAGAAAGAGGATGCTTTCCTTACATTAGACAAATGGTTTGAGAAATAGAAAGGGGGTGATCTGCTTCTTTTTTACATCTGATGCCAAGAACTAAATTGTGACCCTGTAGGTCCTCAAGTGTGACCTTTTGACTGAATTCAAAGGGCCACACTTGGGGACTGTGAAGTTTGGATTTAGTCACAGGACCTAGACAACCACATGTGACCTCAAGGTTGCACATTCCCCACCCCTGGTCTATGCTCACAGTAACTAAATGTCTTCTATCCTGGAGAGAAAGTTGCATACCTCTCAATTTGAATGCTCTGAGAAAAATTCCTATTTGCCCTACATTAGTTCTGACCATGTTTCTAGGTCTAGATAAGAGGAGAATGTAGATGTTTCCATGAATATTGTTGGGAGGTAGTGTGACCTAGTCAACAGAGGTGTGGCCCTGGAATTAGGAAGGCCTGGATTCTAGCCCAGCCTCTGACATATCCTAGATATGTGATCTGTGGGGAGTCCCTTATCCTTTCAGTGCCCCACGTGTCTCTTTACAATGATAAATTACAGATAAGTTGCCTATCTGCATTGGTGGTGGGAATGAATTTCCACACTGGAAGAACCCTACAATGATGAATTAATGGGTCTCAAAAAACAACAAAAAAAGAACTCAATGGATTTCAATGACATTTCAAATCCAATATAACATTGGATTTCAATGAAATATTTTAGGCCATTAGATTATTATAGGTATTCCTTGTTTCATGCAACAGATGAATTTCTAAAAACTAGGTTTTATTTTGAAAATAGAATTATAGTACTTCTACAACTCAGTGAATCCTGTTGCAAAGAAAACAATAGCCTTCAGACTTCTCTGAATTCTTCCAACGTTTCCTAGCTGAAGAGCCTTACCTAATATAATTCTATACTGTCTTTTTTGTTTTCTATTTGTTTTTAGTATATAAAACATGACTTGCTATGCAAATTGTAGGCTCCTTCAGGATTATGGGGGGGAGGAGCCAAGATGGCGGAGTAGAAAGACTCACATATGCTAGCTCTGAATCCACAGCCCATAAATTTCCTGTAAAAAGAACTCCCCACAAATTCTGGAGCAGTGCAAGCCACGCACCAATGCAGTGGAAGAGATTTCCGTTCCAGAGAGCCCTGGAAAGCCATCCCAAGGGGTCCATCGCACTCCAGCCGCGGAGCCCACCCCTGTGCTGCCCTGGCTGACCGGCCCCAGAGAAGCAGATCCGAGCAATCTTCAGGGATGAAACCTCCGGCGGCCACGGAGGTCCCTCCACCCACAGGCGCTACAGGTCAGTGAGAGAGACTTCTGAGCTGGCTGAGAGGGGAGCGGGGTGTCTCAGTGACTTGGGCCCCCTCGGGAGGCAGCGGTAGAGGGAGTGGCAGAGGCAGCAGCAGCCCAGGACTCCTGGAGCAGGCAGGAGCTCCATTACCGAAGGTCTCCGCATAAAGCCCCTGAGGGAACTGAGCCTGGGAGGCGGCCCTGCCCCCACCCAAGCACCAGAACTTAAGCTCACATTGAATAGCAGCCACTCCTACCATGGAAAGCCCTGAGGCTAGGAAGCAGCATTTGAATCTCAGACCCCAAGCACTAGCTGGGTAGATCTAGGCAGGGGTGGAGAGGAATCTCAGAAGTCAAGTAACTGGCTGGGAAAATGCCCAGAAAAAGGAAGCAAAATAAGACCATAGAGAGCTACTTCCTTGGGGAAGAGATGTTCCTTCCTCCTTTCACTTCTGATGAAGAAGTGCAATGCTTGCCATCAGGGAAAGACGTGGAGGTTGGGGCCTCTCTCTCCCAGACATCCGAGGTGGATGTCCGGTGGGCTCAGGCCATGGAAGAGCTCAAAAAGGATTTTGAAAATCAAGTTAGACAGGTGGAGGAAAAACTGGGAAGAGAAATGAGAGAGATGCAAGAAAAGCATGAAAAACGGGTCAATACCTTGGTAAAGGAGACCCCAAAAAATGCTGAAGAAAATAACACCTTGAAAAATAGGCTCACTCAATTGGCAAAAGAAGTTCAAAAAGCCAATGAGGAGAAGAATGTTTTCAAAAGCAAAATTAGCCAAATGGAAAAAGAGGTTCAAAAGCTCACTGAAGAAAATAGTTCTCTCAAGATTAGAATGGAACAGAGGGAGTCTAATGACTTTCTGAGAAATCAAGAAATCATAAAACAAAACCGAAAAAATGGAAAAGAATGTGAAATATCTCATTGGAAAAACAACTGACCTGGAAAATAGATCCAGGAGAGAGAATTTAAAAATTATGGGACTACCTGAAAGCCATGATCAAAAAAAGAGCCTAGACATCGTCTTTCATGAAATTATCAAGGAAAACTGCCCTGAGATTCTACAACCAGAGGGCAAAATAAGTATTGAAGGAATCCATCGATCACTGCCTGAAAGAGATCCAAAAAGAGAAACTCCTGGGAACATTGTGGCCAAATTCCAGAGTTCCCAGGTGAAGGAGAAAATATTTCAAGCATCTAGAAAGAAACAATTCCAGTATTGTGGAAATGCAATCAGGATAACACAAGATCTAGCAGCTTCTACATTAAGGGATCAAAGGGTGTGGAATAGGATGTTCCAGAAGTCAAAGGAACTAGGACTCAAACCAAGAATCACCTACCCAGCAAAACTGAGTATAATACTTCAGGGGAAAATATGGTCTTTCAATGAAACAGAGGACTTTCAAGCATTCTTGATGAAAAGACCAGAGCTGAAAAGAAAATTTGACTTTCAAACACAAGAATGAGAAGAAACATGAAAAAGTAAACAGCAAAGAGAAGTCATAAGGGACTTACCAAAATTGAACTGTTTACATTCCTACATGGAAAGACAATATTTGTAACTCTTAAAACGTTTCAGTATCTGGGTAGTTGGTGGGACCACACACAGACGTACACACACACACACACACACACACATGCACACACACATATACATGCGTGCACGCACACACACATACACACATGCACTCACAGACAGAGACAGAGAGCACAGAGTGAATTGAATAGGATGGGACCATATCTTAAAAGAAATTAAGGTACACGGTGAGAGAGAAATGTAGTAGGAGGAGAGAGGGTGAAATGGAATGGGGTAAATTATATCTCATTCAAGAGGCAAGCAGGAGACTTTTTAGTGGAGAGAAAAAGAGGAGAGCTGACAAAAAAACATGAAGTTTACCCTCATCACATTTGACTAAAGGAAGGAATAAAATGCACACTCATTTTGGTATGAAAACCTATCTTACAGTACAGGAAAGTGGGAGAGAAGGAGATAAGCAGGGAGGGAGGGATGATGGAAGGGAGGGCAATGGGAGAAGGGAGCAATTTGAAGTCAACACTCTTGGGGAGGGACAGGATCAAAAGACAGAATAGAAACAATGAGGGGCAGGATAGGATGGAGGGAAATACAGTTAGTCTTACACAACACGACTGTTATCGAAGTCATTTGCAAAACTACACCGATATGGCCTATATTGAATTGCTTGCCTTCCCAAAGGGAACGGGTGGGGAGGGAGGGATGGGGAGAATTTGGAACTCAAAGTTTTAGGAACAACTGCTGAGTATTGTTGTTGCTACTAGGAAATGAGAAATACAGTTAATGGGGAATAGAAAGTCATCTGGCCCTACAGGACAAAAGAGAAGATGGGGACAAGAGAAGGGAGGGATGATAGAAGAGAGGGCAGATTGGTGATAGGGGAAATTAGAATGCTCGGTGTATTGGGGTGGGGGGAGGGGATAAATGGGGAGAAAATTTGGAACCCAAAATTTTGTGAAAATGAATGTAAAAAGTTAAATAAATTTATGTTTAAAAAAAAAGAATCAGGATTATATCTTTTATATTTTTATCTCCCACAATATTGGGCACAGAGTCAACAGTTACAAATAATTTTTCCCAAATTCTAACTAGGGCCACGAACAAGTAGAAAAAAATTAACTTTTCTTTGCTGCTATGTTGAGTGCTAAGGATGAAAAAGACAAAAAATAATGGCCCCCGCCTCTGAGGAGTGCCCATTCTACTGGGGGAATACAGTATGCTAACAGATAAGGAGCTATGGCTTTATTCTGGCTTTGCTACTTACTCCCTGTGTGACTGAATAAATCCCTTACCTTCCTGGTCCTCAGTTCCTCTTCTGTACCATGAAGGGATTGGATTTTAGGCCTTGTAAGGTCCTTTCCAGGACTTAATCCAGGATCCTATGAACTTCAAGAGGGAAGAAGCACTTCATTACTTCATCAACTTCATTCATTCACTCATTCAACCAAATGCACATTAAGATAGCACATGCCAGTCATTCTAACCTTTTTTTAGTTTCCCCAGTCTGATTTTACTACAGTCTAATGCCCAAAAGTTAAAGAAATCGATGGAGATGAGAAACTAAGGAGACAGATTATTTAAAAAAGAAAAAGTCAAACTGACCTGTCCCAGAATAATTGTTAATTAATTATATTTAAGTCCTGTGGAAAGCTGATCATTGAGAAAGTGAAGATCTCTCGTTAAAGGTGGAGGATTAGGGACATTAAGAGCTGGTGTAATGAAAAGGTAGCTAGATTGTTGGATGACCAGTGAATAGAGCACTGGGCCAGCAGTTAGGAGGACCTGAGTTCCAATACGACCGTAGACATTTACTAGCTGTATAATGACCCTGGGCAAGTGATCTCTGTTTGCCTCAGTTTCCTAATCTGTAAAACTGGGGTGATAAAAACACCTACCTCCCAAGATTTTTGGGAAAACCAAATGAGAAAATAATCATAAAGCACTTAGTACAGTCCCTGGCATATAATAAATATTACGTAAATGTTGGCTATTATTAGTAAAGGTTGAAGAAAAATGGTATTCAGTTAAATAGTCTGGGCAGGGATTAGGAAGGCTGAAGTCTCAATTAATATAAATAGCCATGCCAAGCATTACCAGTGCCTTAAAACAATGCTTTGAGCTTAGTTTCTTGCATTCAATGTTCCTGATAACTGCCTTCCGTAACAAAGAAATAACAGTTAAACAGCACAAAATGAGGCATTCTCCTTGTTTGATGCTGTCTCCTCTTGTACCCTTGGCCCACCATCAGACGACCAAGACAGAGTGTGATGCCTAAAACTAATGCTTGCTTGACCTATCAATGAATCCATAAGTATTAGTTGCTTACTGGGTGCCAGTCACTGTGCAAAGGGGATACAAAAAAGGACAGAAAAATAGTTCCGGTCCAAAAGGAGCACACAGTGTATTCTTAATAGATACCTGTTGAGTTACTGATTGAAGAAGAGGGAGAGATGAATCAAGATCAGATCCCTGGAATCAAACTTTGCTCATTCAGTGATCTGAATGCTGATACCTTTTGACATTGTTTTCCTCTGCATGATGGCTATCCTTCTATATAGTGCCTTAAGAACCTTATTCTGCTGACTTCATTCTATATCAGTTAATACAAATCTTCTGTTTCTCTGCATCACTATTTCTTACAGTGCGATAGTATTCTATTATGTTCATGTACCAAAATTTATTCAGTCATTCCTCAGTACGTATCCACATCCCCCCTTTTTTTGCTATTATAGAAAGCGCTTCTGTGAATATTTTGATATATACTGGACTTTTCCCTGAGTCTTTGAGCTTCTTGGGATATAGGTTCCTTGTATTTCTTCACTCCTGATATTTGAGAAAGGAATCCCTGAAGAGTGAGAAGTCCCCAAGAGAATGGGAAGCAGTCAGAGACCTGGATAAGCCACAAAGTAGAGAATCATTGTCCAGCCCTGAATAACTGAGAGGTTGCATGAATGACATGCTCAGTCACTTGCACTCAGGAGGTCTTAAATATAATTAACCAACAATTATTTAAGAGCGGATGGGTCAGTTCTATTTTATTTTATTTTTAAAAACAATCCAGTCCCTGAATTTCTTTTTCTGCTTCATCCATTTCTTTGACATTGGCTTCTGGTAAGCTTCTGTAGTTGATGTCTGAGCCTTCCATTGTCGCAGGGACACCTCCCTGGACTTAGCCCACAACAAGGCATGTTTTCAGTCTGGACACACCTGCTTGGGACAGCACCTGGAAGGCTATCATCCCACTGAAAATCCTGTGACACCTTGGCCTGGTTATCTTGCTCCCACATGTTTCTGGATATTTAAAGGAAAACTGTATTCTTCTCCTGAAGACTGCTGCACAGCTTTCTAGAGATAAGCTATGAGTTCTTTAAATGTGAATGAACTTGGATAAGTTCCTTTGAATCTAAGGAGTTTAAAGCATGTGATTATGTAGAGAAGGAGGTGAGATGGTCACTGTTTGAATTTGGAATCATAGGATCAGGGACCTGAAGAGAATGGGCAGCTGGATGGCACAGTGCATAGAGGACCAGGCCTGGAGTCAGGAAGACCTATCTCCCCTGAGTTCAAATCTGGCCTCAGACACTGTGTGACCCTGGACAAGTTGTTTAACTCCTTTTGCCTCAGTTTCCTCCTCTGTAAAATGAACTGGAGAAGGAAATGACAAACCATTCCGGTATCTTTGCCAAGAAAACCCCATGGACAGTTGATCCATGGGGTCATGAAGAGTTGGACAGCAATAATGAAGGCTAAGAATGTTGCCCAACACCACATGAGTAGTAAGGGAATCTGAACCCAGGTTCTCTTACTCCATAGTCAACAATCTTTGCACCATACCACACTTTCTCCTTGAGTGAGTTCCCACTGAAAATAATGCTAACTGACATTTAGTATAGTACTTCCAAGACTATCAAGCATTTTACATGCATTATTTCATTGACTGTAGTTGTGATGCCCATTTTATTGATGAGGAAGCTAAGTTCAGATAGACTAAGTGATTTGTTTACACAGGTAATAGGTATTAGATGTAGGATTTGAATATGGGTCTCTTGACTTTTAAGATGAATAGGGCTCTTTAAACTGACTTCCTAGATAATTTGAGATCAAAATTACTTTTACTAGGCTATACTAGTAATAACTAGTACTAGTTAAATTCCTATATTTTGTGAAGTTCATCTGTTACCTTCTTGCCAACCCTCTCCCTCTCACCATCTACATCCCCATGTGTTTTTGTGTGCATCTTTAAGTTTTGATGGGGGGGAGTAAAGATTTAGAACAAGTGTTCTTGAGAACAAGGGGGATGGAAAGCTCACGGTGGATGGGAGTGGGTTGTAACATATAACAAAAGAGGAATCTCTAAGAGCTAGAGTTAAGGTAGGCAAATATATGACTAAAAAAGATTGACTAGTCATATACAGAAGCATAACTGGAGGGCCCCCATGAACTCTGTTGGTATCCTCATTGTATCAGGATAAAGCAATGAAGATGAACTAGATGAACACCCAATGGCAAAGCATGGGAAGACATGAACAAGAGTTGTATAGGATATGCAGACAAGAATGGGATGAAATTAACATCAGCCACTGACAAAGTCATTGACACCTATGAGATCAGACATACATCCTTTTGAGAGACTTAAGCAGAGTAGAGAAAATCCAGACCTGCTTGTCGTTTGTCAGTAAGATTTGTATGGGAAGGAAGATGCACAGAGTGCAAGACTGAGGATATTAAAATGCTACATTAAAGCATTTGACTGTCTAGAGCAGAAGATGAGGCAGTTCATAGAATTAGAAGGAATCTCAGAAACCACCTAATCTAAACCCCAATATTTGATGGTAGTCTGTTTTGTGAATTTCATATTTAACGTTTATAATTTACATATCTATATAGTCCCATTTCCTTGAGGATGAGGTACAGGCTGAAGCTATATCAGGGTCAGGGTAGCTTTCCCTACATTTAGGGAAGAAATGGTGCTGGAAATTTCTTAGGATTATATGAGAAGTCAAGTTGACTATAGACATCAAGTCAGATGCCTCCATGTTATAGATAAAGAACACAGTCTGAGTCAGGTGGAGTGATTTACTTAAGGTCGTGCTGCCAATAGAAATACAGGCAGATCTAGAACCCAGGTCTGCTGACTCTCTTCCCACAGTTCCACACTGTTCCTCACAAGGATTAATGAAGCCAACTAAACAATCTGAGAATTTTGGGCCCATTTTCAAGGATCTTCTCTTATAGTACTCAGCATAGAATTAAGGTCAGTCATTTTTCAGTTGTATCAGATGCTTTATGACTCCATTTTGGGTTTTCTTGGCAGAGATGCTGAAGTAGTTTGCCATTTCCTTCTCCAGTTTATACAGATGAGAAAATTGAGACAGAGGGCTAAGTCACTTGCCCAGCATCACACAGGTAGTTAGCGTCTGAGGATGAATTTGAACCCACAAAGATGAGTCTTCATGTTTCTAACTCCAGTGCTCCATTTAGCGCACCACCGACACAGAATATGCCATCCTAAAAAAAAAATAAAAGTGGCTGATCAAGGCCTTCTTGTTAACTTTTACTCTCAAGGCCTGTACATCGTTTTAGTACTCATTCAAATAGATACCCTATCTATGACCCCACCAGGAGGCTTCAGTTCTTAGATAGACTTAAACCCGGCTGGTTGAGACCTGACATGCTCAGATGTTGAAATAGTTTGGCTTCTGTGTCTTCTTTCTAGATAGGAAGTCAAAGTCTTCAAGAGAATGTAAGATCTAGTCATCATTCATACTGAGGGCCAGAGGGGTGACATTTGGCAGATCTGAATGTCAGTCAGTTGTCCTTTTTAAAAGATTCTGGAGTCAAGTTCTCAAGGCTGGATGACTCACCTTGCCTAATGGCTAGCTTCTTAGTTCTTCTATCACAGAGGAATGCCATGTAGAATAATGGTAAATATGCTTGTCTAGAAATTAGGAGCACTGGATCCTGGGCCTAGATCTTTCAATAAGCAACTTTATGATATTAGGAACAGCTTCAGTTTATCATTAATGAACCAGTCAAGTCCTGCTTCCAGGGAACCTGGATGTACAAGTTAAATCTGAGATACCTGTGGGAAATCTAGGTAAAATTAAATAGGAAAGGGAAAGTCAGGAAACTAAAAGACTATTCCGGAGAATGTATTTCTTGGGACTATTTGGTTTAGAGAACTGTGTCTGGATTGAATTTCTGTAATTCTCATCCAATTTGAAATGTATGAGAGAACATAGTATTTAAAGAAATACTCTGAATTCTTTCATAGAGCGGATGATTTATCTTTTGTGTAAATCTGGGAGGTTGATATATTAAATTTACTTGAATGAAAAAACGTATCTATATGTATAGGCTAGTCTATATTCAGTTTCCTCATGTTCAGGAGAGGTTAGAAAAGAAAGAATTGAAAAGGACCTTCCAGTAAAGAAATTATATCTATCTTCTCTTAGATGTTCATTGATATTTTAGCAATAACAAGTGGTGCTGGAATTATATTGTTTGAGAAGCCAAATTGGAAAAAATCTCAATGAAAAATATCAAAGTGCTGTAAGGGTACCTGGGTAGGCAGGTGGCACAGTGGGTAGAATGCCAGGCCTTGAGTCATGAAGACTCATCTTCCTGAGTTCTAATCCAACCCAGACCTCAGGGTCCTACGTAACCCTGAGTAAGTCACTTAACCCTGTTTGCCTCAGTTTCTTCCTCTGTAAAATGAGCTGGAGAAGGAAATGGCAAACCACATCAGTATCTTTGCCAAGAAAATCCCAGATGAGGTCATGAAGAGTCAAACCTGACCAAACAACAGCTGAGAATGCGTAGAAATTATGTAATCCAGTATCTCAAAGAGTACTCATTGGAAGGCATTACTATCAGGTTCAAATGAGATAATTGAAAGTACTTTGCAAGTTTATAAGTGCTATTGATTTTTTTCAGTTACTACTACTACTATTACTACCACCGCCACCACCACTACTACTACTACTACTACTACTACTACTGCTGCTACTGCTACTACCACTACTACTACTAGTGCTACTCTTACTACTACTACTACTAATCTAGGACTGTTAGGCCTACAAGAGGCCTTCCATTCTTGATCCCCCATTAATAGTGTTTCCCCACATTAACTTGTATTTATTTCCTATATTTTATATATGCTCATATGTATACATTTTGCTTCCCTTGATAGAAAACTCATTGAAAGCATAGATGATTTTATTTTAGCTTTCTGTCCTCAGTGCCCAGCACAGTACCTGGAATACAGCAGATGCTTAATAAAGGCTTGTTGCTTGAATATAAAATGCACATAATGGAATCTTATCTTTTATTTTGTTTCCTCCCTTCTATGTACAACCAAACCCTTTATTGTCAACTGAGCCAAAGTTCTAGAAGCAGCTGTACTACTTTAATCTCCTCTGGTCTACTACACATCAAGCACCATCTTGCCAGTTGCCCTTAGTGGTTTACAGCTGAGAGATTCTAGTGCAAAGAAAGAAATCATAGAGACTCTAACAAGGGTGAGTTTAAACTCCTTTTCTCCCTCACAGGATCAGGTCTGGTCAGCAAATACTTTGTTCTCTATGTAGAATGAAGGCTGGAATAGCTCCCATTTATACAATGCTTTATGCTTACAAAATCCTTTCTCAAAGCAACTTTTTGTAGAGTAAGTACTCTTTCCATCATTTTACGCATGAGGAAACTGACATTCAGTGACTTGTCCACAGTCACACAGAGTCAGAGCTGGAACGCCAACCCAGGTGTTCTGATTGCTAATTCAGTACTCTTTCTATGATAATAAGAGACCTCTTTCATACCATTCAAATCCCCTCCTTTTTCCTACCATCTAGAAGCTGGTAAGTCCATTTTGGGGTCCAAGTGTTTAATCCCAGGCTACACTAACAACTTTTTTCAATAATAGAGGGAGGTAGTATAGTGAGCACAGTATTGGAGTTGGAGCCAAGAAGACTTGAGTTCTAACTTTGCCTTAGATGCTTACTAGTGAGACCCTGGCCAAATAACTTACACCTCTGAAACTCAATTTCCTCATTGGTAAGAGTGGGGATTATAATAGCACCAACCTCACGGAGTTGTTGTGGAGATCATATGAGATAATATGATGTAAAAAGCTTTGCTGATCTTAAAGCACAATATGCATATTAGCCATGAGTACATAATAAGTGATAATCCACCAACAAGCATTTTTAAAGTACCTCTTATGCACCAGAAACGATTGGCTCTAGGCAGAATGGTAAAGTAGACAAAATTTGTATTGGAATATTCTCCTTTGGTTAAGATTCCCTTGTCCCCAAGCTGTGGCCACCTCTGGTACCCATTCTTGGCCTCTTTCCCCATTGGTAGATACCTACCTAGCCTGTTCCCACATCTTGATACAATTTCTGTCCCATTTCCCCAGGTGTTTATACTCTAGCTTAGAGATGACATCTATACATAAAAGATAATAAGCAATGTTCATGTGTTATAAATGATGAAAGTCAAATGAATAGTAAAAGATAATGCATTCTAAAGGGATTCAGAGAAAGGAGAGGTTTTTTTTGAGGTAGGGATACTTGAGGGAAGGCTTCATAGAGGAGAGTCTTGAATTGGTCCTTGAAGCATGACTAGGATTCAGAGAGTCTCTAGAAGAAGGGCATTCCAGAATGAGGATATTGGGGAATCCCAAGCATATGCAAGTTTTGGTGAGCAGAACTTGACTGGTAGGAATATTCTGTGTTGGACAGTAGTGAGAGATACCGTTGGACTGTAACAAATGAATTCTGATGTGCTAAAGGAAATCAGCTATATTGTTACATGAGCATTTTAAATGTTAGGGATAACTTAGTGACTGTACTTTGCTTCAATACAACAAGCACTTTAAACTCTCTACTATGTGCAAGGTATCAGGGATAAAACGTAAAAAAATGGTTCTAAATTCTGGGGTGAGGGAAGAGATACAGTAAAGAGGAGAGAGAGAGACACACACACACTCACACACACAGACACACACACACAGAGTGAGTGAGAGAGAGAGAGGTAAACACAAAATATAACATACACGTGAAATCATTTCAGAAGAGTGTGAACACTGACAACTGGGAGGAGAGATCAGGAAACACTAATATGAGATTTGGCATCTAAGCTGTTCCTTTAAAGAAGCTATGCATTTTATGAGGCAGAGGTAAGGAAGGAGTATATGTCAGACATAGGGAAATTACTTGTATACAGTCAAAAAGGAAAGCACCCTATTAGCTGGGTTATAGCTCATAGGGTAGTATCACTAAAATAGAGAATATGTGAAGGGAAGTAATGAAAGAAGACTGGGAAGATAGGTAGGAGCCAGATTATAGTGTGCTAATGAAGATTTTTTTTAAAATAAAGGAATGACACCATCTTAAACATATTTTATCTGTGTTTTTAAGGATATTAGTTTGGCAGTTGTGTGAAGAAAGAATTGAAGACTAATTGGAAGGTCACCAAATTTGTCAAATGAGATGATGAACACTTGACCTTGTGAATAGAGAGGAGATGATGCAGGAGATATTGTGACGGGAGATTCTTGGGACTTGGTAACTGATTGGAATATAAGAAGAGGTGAGAAAAGGGAACTATTCAAGATGATAATAAAGTTGAGAAACTGGGTGATTGGAACAATGGTGATACTCTTTAAAATTAAAAAAAAAATATTTAGTATTTTATTTTCCCCAATTTTCTCCCTCCCCTCATTGAGAGGGTAAGCAATTTGATATGGATTATATATGTGTAGTCATGCAAAAGATATTTTCATATTAGTCATGTTGTAAAAGAAAACATAGCCCAAAAACACCCCAAGAAAAATAAAGTTAAAAAAAGTGTGCTTCAATTTGTATTCCTTGAGTACTTTCTCTGGAGATGAGGGGTATTTTTCAACATATGTCTGTCAGAGTTATCGTGGATGATTGTACTGTTAAGAATAGCTAAGTCACTTATTCACAGTTGATCATTTTACAGTATTGCTGTTACTATGTATAATATTCTCCTGCTTCTGTTCATTTCACTTTGCATCAGTTCATGTATATCTTTCCAGATTTTTCTGAGAGCATCGTGCTCATCATTTCTTATAGCACCATAGTATTCCATCACAATCATATACCACAACTTGTTTAACCATCTCCCAATAGATGGACATCCTCTCAATTTCCAATATTTTGCCATCAGAAAAGAGATACCATAAATATTTTTGTACACAGGTCTTTTTCCTTTCTTTAAATCTCTTTTGGGATAGAGACCTAGCAGTGATATTGCTGGGTCGAAAAACACATGCAGTTTTGTAGCCCTGTGGGCAGAGTTACAAATTGCGCTCTACAATGATTGACTCAGTTCACAGCTCCACTAACAGTGCATTAGTGTCTCAATTTCCCCCATCCCCTCCAATATTTATCATCCTCTTGTTTTTGTCCTATTAGCTAATCTAATCACTACAACTTAGTAGATGGTGATACTCTTAATGAAAATAGGGAATTTTGGAGAATAGATTTTTTTTTGAGGGGAGATGAAAAGTAATGAATCTAATTTTGGACATGTGTAAGGACAAAGGAAGGAAGGAAGGAGAGAAGGAAGGAAGAAAGGATAAGAAGGAAAGGAAGAAAAATAGAGAAATAGAAAGATAGAAACAGGTAAAAACAGGTCAAGACAGAGAGAAATTAAGAGAGAAAAAGAGACAGAAAGAATGAGAAAGAGGAAGGAAAAAAGGAAGAGGAGGAGAAGGAAAAGGCAGAGGAAAAGAGAGAAGAAGAAGGAGGAGGAGGAGGAGGAGGAGGAGGAGAAAACTGGAGAGAAGAAAAGAAAAGACCCAGGGCAGAGCTGTAGATGATACTCACACTAGTGGGAGGTAGGATAATGATCTAGTTAAGGAGACTGAGGAGGGAGATCATATAAGAAGGAAGAAAGCAAGCAAAAGATTTGTGTCTTAGAAACTGGGGAAAGGGAGAGTATTCAGGTAGTTGAAAGGTAATTGAAAGGCGATTGAGAAAAAAAAATACTGGATTTAGTAATTAAGAAATCATTGGTTAATTTGGAGAGTGCAGTTATAGTTGCCACATCTCCCAGTACATCAAGTGCTTTGCTTAGATTATTACATTTTTAGATTATTTTGGTCTCCTTCTGGCAATTATTATAATTATTTATTGATGTCCTTTGCTCTATATATTTTCCATTTTGACATCAATAACTTGTTTAATTAGGTCAGATTGAGTTGGTTTAATTGCATGCCATCTCTTTTTCTTATTTTTTCTTGTTTTGTATTAATTTAGATCTTAACTCTAACACACATCAGTGGTCTGACTGTACACAGATAGTTGATTCAAGAATGATTCCTATAACATTAATGAGTCCTATTGTATCTTTTAAAATAGAATCAGTCAATTTCATTTTTTGTAGTTATATTCAGTATTCACCATATCTTGTGCTTTCCTACTATTTTCCACTAAAAATATTCATGATATATAGCCTTGATGCTCCCATGTAGTCTAGAAGTCTTTGACCTGTCTTATTACTTACTTCTGAACCACATTTCTCAACGTATTTTCACTTTCCTCATCTATTTCTAGCCTTGCTTTTCGAGTGTGGAAAAATATTTAATATAATCTGGAGAGTTTATTCAGTCCTTCCTAGAATTCTGTCTCTTCATCCTCTGCAACTGATATTGGTGCATATTGGTGCATAAACTCCACTTATTTTCATGGTGGTCTTTTTGCAGATACTTAAAATTAACATTGCAATAACAGATAAACAATGTCCCATGAAATAATATTCCTTGTTATTTTTGGATAAAATTTCATTGATAAATTTATTGTTATTTTACGTCTATGTATTTAATTATTAAAATTAACCCATAATTAGCTTTGAATTTTTCTCTAGGTTATCCGTTATCACTCAACAGAAATTAGCATAATAATAAATACAAGAAAAATCTGTGACTAAATGCTTGTTTTCTAGAATATGGTATGATGTTGGATGGTAATCACTGATTTGGTCCAATAGTGCATTTATCTAGGACAAACACTACAGACAAAACATGAGCTGGGCCCAGAAATGAAAAGAGATTCAATTAGCTTGACTTGAGGCCATATATTTGAGTGAGAAGAGCACTTAGAATTAGGAAAGACTTATATTTGAATACTTCCCCTGATACCTACTAACTGCATTCTTTGGGTAAGTCACTTTACCTCACTTAGCCTCAGTTTTCTCATTTGTAAGATGGGAATAAAAATTCTGCCTGAAATGCCTACCAGCATTCTTCTGGGGATATTGTTTGGCCCTAAATCATAGAAGGCTAGGGCATCCAAAGAATTACAGTTAAGGATCATCACAAAGGCAGTGGAGAGGCACATGGTGGATATAGACCATCTGAGATACATTATAGACCAGGAATTGACAAGATAAGGAAAAATGGTGTAAGGAGATGTCCTCAATGAAATCTATTATTACAAAAGAAAATAGGCCAAACGTAGTGAAAGTGAGAGCTGGCCAATGGATAGTTTACATGCTCTGCAATTTCAAGAGAAGGTGAGGTGACCTGTATCATGTTGGATAAACCTAAGGGATGACATGGATGAGAACTGTATGGAATGGGAAAAATGGATGGGCTTCAATCTGCACCATTTGGGGTTTACTCATATTGATGAGATCACAGATACACTGGCCTTTGGGGGTAAAGTAATTACCCCCATTTGCCAGGTATTTTTACTCTGTTAATACAAAAGAATGCTTCTAAAAGAAGAAATATATGCATATTGGCAATGCCATCCTATGGAGAGGGAAGGGAGGAGATCATTTTCAAAACATCTCATATTTGAGCATATCCACAAATGTAGGCAGCCACATTTTCACTTATGAATAATGCAATTCCTGATCTCATTTCCCCTCCCATGCTCTTAAATTCATATAGGACCATACTGGGATAGAAGAGATACCCAGGTACTTTATGATAGCAAAACCGCACTGACTTTGAAGGCAGCAGTCTATAATGGGGAAACCCACTATCATCTCTTTGGATGCATTACAATACCTAGCTTTATCCTCCCTCATTTCTGGCCCCTCTCTAGCTCTGACTTACATGGGGGATAGGACCCTCCATAGAGCATAGGCATCTCTGAGTGAGATGCATATTAAATACTTTTTGGTCAGGAAAATTTAAGGATACCCTAATTTCCCTTAAAATAGCCCAGTGACCTTTTCTGCAAGGGAAGGTAATAGGAATAAAGCTGACTATTTTGCTATGTTCCCTACTTTAAAAAAAAAGTTACTACTTGGTCCCCTTAAGGCAGTGTTGTTAAGTTCCAAGCACAATTTCACTCTGGATGGAAAAAGCAGTGCATATAATGATGGGTCATGCTCTTTAAAAGGACTTGTCAAAAATGCTTTAACATTTTTTTCCTTCGACATGAAGAAAAAAGGAGCAATTCGTGTTCTGCATTTTAGCATTTCATTCCATTGTAAAGGGCTCTGGGATTGGAATGAGACGCATGCAGGGATTTCTATAGTTCTCTTGAATTCCAAACATATTTTTGGATCTCTATGTCTTCTGAAATTCATGATTCTTATCACTGAAGTGCGCTAGTAAGCTATCGGCCAGGAATGTGAGAAAGTCAGACCATGGCCTGATGCGTGTCACTTTAGTGTTGGTCAAAAGTGGGATGCATGGGGGGAGGGGAATAGGCATTTATATGATACATACTATGTACCAAGCATTGTAAAGACATTATCTCCAGTCCTCTCAACAACCCTGTCAGGTAGGAGCGCCCTGAGGCAAACCGAGGTTAAATGACTTGCTCAGGGTCACACAGCTAAGAAGTGTCTGAGTCTAGATTTGAACAAAGGATTTCTTGCCCCTAGGCCCAGCACTCTATACACTGTACCACCTAGCTGCCTCAGCGGAAACCAAAAGGATGCAGGCAGGACTCCTAAGGAAAGGGGGATGCTTCATTTGATTTTCAAGGCACAAAATAAGTTTTTTGTTTGTAGAGTAAGAGAGATGAGTAAGAACATTGAATTTCAGTCCCAAATGTGTGCTGCTTAAATGATGTGTATTGTTACTTCTTCGTAGCATGTAAGCTGAAAACGTACCACGTTGGTCTAAACCAGTGTTGTCAAAGTGAGGCAAAAACAAGAGCCAGTGAACTATACGAGCAAGCAGCTAAGTGATGCAGTGGATAGAGCACTTTACTGGGAATCAGGAAAGCTCATGTTTATGAGTTCAAATCTGGCCTCAGACACTTACCAGCTGTATAACCCTGCACAAGGCACTTAACCCTGTTTGCCTCAGTTTCCACATCTCTAGAATGAGCTGGAGAAGAAATGGCACACCACTCTGGTATCTCTGCCA
Organism: Bettongia penicillata ogilbyi; assembly: GCA_023548195.1. NCBI lineage: Eukaryota > Metazoa > Chordata > Mammalia > Diprotodontia > Potoroidae > Bettongia > Bettongia penicillata. The sequence goes on along the minus strand of JAJHZJ010000410.1, from coordinate 7,026,697 downwards.
AGAAAGCCCCAAATGGAGCCACAGAGAGTTAGATATGATGAAAATGATATGTAATATTTTCTGTTTTATTGTGTTTTGGTTTATTTTGTTAAACATTTCCCATTATACTCTATGTAATTTAATGCAGTTAGAGCTGCCCTCAGGAGTGTTGCGGGCCACATGGGCAACCTGTTTGACACCTCTGGTCTAAAGCAACATGAGAGTGATGGAGGAAATAGTTGCCTTGTCTGTAAAGCTCCCCTAACGGATTTCTCCCATGCCTCTGATTCTGTTACATTGTTGTATAGGTTGACATATCCTGGTAGGATCTATTAGGACCTATTAGGACAAAATAAAAAGAAAATGATGAACATAATAACTGACATTTAGATAGTGCTTAAAAGTTTGCAACATGCATTGCATACATCTCATCCAAATCTCAAAATAATCTTGCTGGTAGGGATGAGGTAGAGTTTCATCGTCTTCATTCCCATTTAACCGATGAGGAAACAGGTAAAATAATAACAGGCTACATTTATATAGTGCTTTAAGATTTTCAGTGCACTTGGCATACATTACCTTGTGTGATCATGACAAAAACCTTGGGGATTAAGAAGACTATTGTTCTCCCTATTTTGCACACAGGGAAATTTAGACTTTATTCATGATGGCCCATTGCCTAAGGAGGGAAACATTGCAAAAAAGAACCTTCTCTGGATATTCTTTAAGAATCTACCATGTTCACTTGCTGTAGGAATGAGGGGGCTTGTTTTTGGGGAGGCACCGATCTCCTCCAATGATTCTGTCAGTCGCACTCACCCGCTGTGCTAATTAGTAAGATGTCTTTTCCAGTGAAGAGTCTGTAGTATACAGACAACTACCTTCATGTACTGGGGTATAGGTCATTGGTTCTGCTTATCCTCTAATCACAAACTGCACCCTTCCCTGCAGTTGACTGACTTAGACCACACATTATCCAAGGAATACCTAGTAAAAGTATGGGGATGATGAGTGTAAATGCAACTCTACTTTTAAACAAAGCAAAGTACCCTTTCCTGAGGTACATTCAGTGGAACATCTAATATTAGATCTTGTTCATTCTCTGAAATTCAATCCTAAGCTTGTGGAAAAGTTTGGGTGTTTGGCAAATTTTCCCTTTGGACCTGGGAGAGGACTTACTTTTTCTTGCAGGTATGTCTTTTGGTAACATATGTCAGCATTCTGCAGTCACACCAACATATGAGAAGCTAACAAACAGTGAAGGCTGTTCCTACAAAATTACATCAAGGCCAAGTTCATCTGTGTGACATGGAAAGGTGACCCGGCATTATAATGATGAATATATAAGAATCTTAGCGATGGAAAAGGTACTTCAAGGTGACATGGTCCTGCTGCCTGTTTTTATAGTTAAAGATTATAGAACTTGGAGTCAGAAGACTGGAATCAAATCCTGATTCTAACATGTAACTGAGGACAAAGTCACTGAAATAGCCCCGAGTCTCAATTTCCTCCTTTGCAAAATGGAGATAATAACAAAACTTGCAATATCTAACCCCATGAGGTTGTAAGAAATACACTGTAAATTTTAAAACACTCCCTAAATTTGAAATGTTATTAAGAAGAAATCAAGACCCAGAGAAGCTAAATTCTTTGACAGATTACATAGCTACATAAAGTATAGTCAGTTGGTATGGGGTAGCTGGTGGTGCAGTGGATAGTGCACCAGTGCAGGAATCAGGAGGACCTGAGTTCAAATATCACCTCAGACACTTGACACTCACTAGATGTGTGACTTTGGGCAAGTTATTTAACCCCAGCTACCTCATCCTGGGTCATCTTCAGTCATCCTGATGAATATCTGGTCACTAAATTCAGATGGCTCTGGAGGAGAAATGAGACTGGTTACCTGCACAGCCCTCCCTCACTCAAAACAAAGTGAAGTGCAAGTCATGTCATCATTTCTCTGATGGCATGGTCTTCTTCAGGAATGAAGGATGGACACACACAGTCAGTTGGTCAATCAATAAACATCAAGCACCTACTATGTGCTGTTGTTTCTTGTCCTTTGTTTTCAAAGAGGACCAGTGACATCTTGAGGTGATACCTTGACTTGTGTGTGAATTGGATTTTAGCGAGGCAGAGTTACATGAAGTCGTCAGCTTCACTCTCTCTTCCAGAGTCATGGAAATCCAGACAAGACAAAAGTTAAGATGACTGGCCATGGCCTGGGATGCAGTAGATGACTTTGGCATATCTGACATCTGACCTGTCACCCAACTCTCACCTATGATTCCAAGAAGCTGTAGCACGTGTAGCAGACACACCCCACGTACTGTCTTGGCAGACGGCTTAAACCAGGTTGAGAGTAACTGACAGGCCTCAAACTTGTTGGTGAGTTAGGGGGATGTCTGTCCCAACCATATGAAGACTTCCCCCAGGGGAATGGGCAGAGAGGAACAATTTTTTCCTACATCCATGAAGGTGGCTGAAACAGGTGCTGTGGAGTGCTCAAAGTTTGGTCTCTATGTTCTAGGCTCTGTGCCAAATTCTATGGATAAAAAGAAATGTAAAAGACAATCCCTGCTTAGAAACTTAGGGTCTAATAATGGACATTATAGTACAGCATAGTATAACATGCTGTAGTATGTTATTATTAATGTAGAAATGATGTCCTTGCTAGGATGGAAAACAGACTCCCCCCGAGGTTGGTGTTGCATGGAAAGCTCTATTACTTGCTCCCTGTGTGAATTTGGACAGACTGCTTAACATTTCAGTCTCAATTTCCTTATCTACAAAATAAGGTCTTTGGACCAGATGATCTTTAAGGTTCCTTCATGCCCTAGATCTTAGGTTCATGTGATCCTAAGCTGAGCTGAGGTCCATATAAACCATAGAGGAAGAGATACTTTAGAACACACTGAAGGTACTATCAGCCTCTACAGAAAAAACTGATGAACTTTGAGAGCAAATTGAAGCATATTTTTTCACTCTATTTTTCTTGCTTTTTTTTGCAACATGACTAAGATGAAAATACATTTTGCATGACTTCATATGCATAATAGGTTTCCTATTACTTGCTTTCTCAGTGGGTAGGAGAAGGGCTGAAGGGAGGGAGAGAATTTGGAACTTGAAATAAAAAAAAACTACACAAAAGGCTCTCGTCTACTATATAACCTGACAGTGGTTGGGGGAATGGCAGTAGCAATATGGCCATTGTAATTCAGAAGGAAACAAACATTGATTAAATACCTACCATGCTTCAGGTACTGTACTAAATGCACATTGATTAAATACCTACTATGCTTCAGGTACTGTACTAAATGCACATTGAGTAAATACCTACTATGCTTCAGGTACTGTACTAAATGCACATTGATTAAATACCTACTATGCTTCAGGTACTGTACTAAATGCACATTGAGTAAATACCTACTATGCTTCAGGTACTGTACTAAATGCACATTGATTAAATACCTACTATGCTTCAGGTACTGTACTAAATGCACATTGATTAAATACCTACTATGCTTCAGGTACTGTACTAAATGTACATTGATTAAATACCTACTATGCTTCAGGTACTGTACTAAATGCACATTGATTAAATACCTACTATGCTTCAGGTACTGTACTAAATGTACATTGATTAAATACCTACTATGCTTTGGGTATTGTACTAAATGCACATTGATTAAATACCTACTATGTTTTAGGTGCTATACTAAGTGCTTTATAAATATCTCATTTGATCCTCACAATTTTGAGAGGTGGGTGATATTATTATCTCCATTTTATAATTGAGGAAACTGAGGCAGACAGTTTAAGTGATTTACCTAGGATCACACTGCTAGTCAGTGGCTGAGGCTGGATTTGAACTCAGGTCTTCTTGACTTCAAATCCAGGGCTCTAGCAAGTAAGCCACCTAGCTACCTCCTAGAACTGCCAGTAGCATTTTTTGAGGGGAGGGATTAGGTATCACATAACTCAGGAGGCAAAGAAATAGGTGCAGAAAGAGTAAAGCAAAGTTTACAAAGGTGGTAAGGTAATTTACCACCAAAGTAATGTTATTACATTGATCTCTGTTGTTCAGGCAATAAAAGTATCTGATATACTTTTCAGTGGAGAGAATGATCTGACCCACCATTGGTAGAGATGAATGTTTGAATTTGTTTCCAACAGTAGGGATAGGTTTCCACTGGGATGTTTAGTTTCTCTTGCCCCATTCCCTTTGTGAGTTATTGCATGTGCTCAACGTTAGGAGGATTGTCTACATGGCTGAAATCCAGGTCCATAGCCATGAACAAGAGAGGTTTATTGGCTCTGGTAGGGGTCAAGGTCACAACTTTGCCCTGTGAGTCCATCAGATAGTAGCTTGACTAGATTCTCCCTCACAGAGTGCAGCATCTTCAGCAGGTCAGCTCTAAGTGTGGAAGGCAGTGTCATAACATGCACACCCAGAGTGCCAGTTGTCTTCAGACTCACTCTGACACATACTCTTACCATGTTTGTTCTAATCTCATCCATTATTTCAAATTTCCTGTGTATGGGGTGGAAGGTATTTTTCACAATCTAAAGTAGAATGCCAGACAAAACATAAACACAGGGAAGTACTGGCAGGGAAGGGGAGGGGAGGGGAGGGGAGGGGAGAGGGGAGAGAGAGAGAGAGAGAGAGAGAGAGAGAGAGAGAGAGAGAGAGAGAGAGAGAGAGAGAGAGAGAGAGAGAGAGAGAGAGAGAGAGAGAGAGAGAGAGAGAGAGAGAGAATATAACATCCTAGAAGTTGATGAATTCTTGTTTAGACTCTTTTATAAAAATTCACTCGGGACAGACCTCAAAAATGAGGACTAAGGAAGCATTTGGAGGAGGGGAAAGGAGGCTGGATGAAAAGGGAGAGGCTGTTCAGGGCACACAAACACCAACAGCTCACATTTATGTAACAAGTTAAAATTTCCCAAGTGTTTTTTTTACAACCTTAAGAGCTAGATGGTTGGGGGTAGGGACTGAACCTGTGATTTCATTTGAAGAGGAGACTGAGAAGTGGAACCTCCATCTATCAATGCAGATTGACATCTTAGAGCACTAAGAGGTTAAGTGACTTGCCTGGCATCACATAGTCAGGACCAGGACTTGACCATAGTTTTTCTGACTCAGAGGTCCCTATACTACCCTGTCTTTATATGATAGATGATGCAAATATTATTATTCTAATGGCCAAAGTTGCATAGCTGGTAAACTCAAGACCTGGAACTTGAACCTTGGTTTTCTGACTCTAGAGCAGTCCTAGATGTAAGGAGGTGATTCATTTAGCCAGAGAGCAGGTATTATATTGGCAGTGCTGGGTTAAGATTGAGAATTGGGATGTGTGTGTGTGTGTGTGTGTGTATGTGTGCGTATGTGCGTGCGTGTGTGTGTGTGTGTGTGTGTGTGTGTGTGTGCGTGTGTGGATTTGGGAAGGCTTGGGAGATGGTGTTTCCTGCTTTGTAGCTAGCTAGTAAGACTGAAGTACAAATGCTGAATCTGAGTGTCTTGAGTAAATCTAAGTGGCCTCTACTCAGATTTATTTTTTGAATTCAATTGGTTTTATTTTACTTTCAGTCAATCATTCAACAAATCTTTATTAAGCACTTACTCTGTGCCAGGCACTATATTTAATGCAGGGGATACAAAAAGCCAAAATACGGTCCCTGTTCTTAAGGAACTTACCTACTGATGGGAGAAAAAACATGTAAACGACTATGTACATGTCACATATAATCAGAATAGATGGATGTGATTTCTAGGGAGGAGTCCGGCTGTAATCTAAGCTGGATCTCGAATGAAGTCAGGGGAACCAGTAGATAGAGGTAAAGAAGGAGAGCATTCCAGACATTGAGAACAACCAGTGAAAAGGGTATGGTGTGAAGAAACAGGTTGTCATATTGGAGAAATAACAAGAAGGCCCATATTGCTAGATTATAAAATAGGTGGAAGGAAGTAAAGGGGAAGAAAAATGGAAACGTAGGAAGGGGTTAGGTTGTGAATGTCTTTAAATAACAAACAGAAGTTTCCATGTGGTTCTGGATGTGACAGGGAGCCACTGGAGTTTACTGAGTAGGGCGGTGACATGGTCACCTGCACTTTGGGAAAATCACCTTGCAGCTGAGAAGAGGATGCATTGGAGTGAAAAGAGTACAAGGTAATCTGAAGACGCTTGAGGTGCTGAGAGCAGATGGCTAAAAGTTTTAGTAATGCCTTTTTTTAATACAGTAGACAATTCCTAATATGTTCTTTTATGCATCTAACCTTTCCTTGCTTAAAAAAAAAAGGAAAAGCAGTTAAGCAAAATCGAATAATACAATAACCACTTCTGACAATGCAGGCAGCATTCCACACCCACAGTTTTCCCTTCCCCTAACTCTTTACTTGGAAGAGGGAAGTATATTCATCATTGCCCTTTGAAATCAAGACTTTTTGCTGTTTTGTTGTCATTCCATTCATGTCTGACTCTTGTGAATCCATTAGGGTTCTTGTTTTTTGGCAAAAACACTGGAGTGGTTTGTCATCTCCTTTTACAGATGAGGAAACTGAGGCAATCAAAGTTAAGTGACTTGCCCAGGGTCCTTAGCTAGTAAGTGTCTGAGGTTGGCTTTGAACTCAGGCCTTCCTGTGACTCCAGCCCCAGCATTCTATCCACTGTGCCATCCAGCTGCTCTGTAAAACCCCAGACACCAAGACTTGTTCCTACCGTGAATCATAATGCAGATAACCTTTTAGTATAAACTCTCTGAAGGCGGAAACTACCGTTTTTATCTTTGTATTCCCAGTGTCTAGCACACTGCCCAACACAAAGTAATCCTTGTTGAACTATTTTCATTTATATAAATGCTTGCCTGGCTCTGTTGTCAGCTTTGCTTTTATACCATTTATCAGAAAAAAAGGAGATTCTAAGCCTCTATTGCCACTGTAGATAAAAGAGAATATTTAGGAAGAAACCAACATACCCAGAATCTGGATGTAAGAGAAAAAAAGAAATTGATTGATTATTAAGCACCTACTATGTGTCCAGAATTGTACTAAGTTTCTTAAAAATATCATCTCATGTTTTCCTCACAAGAACCCTGAGAGATAAGTGCAATTATTATCCCCATTTTATAATTGAGGGAATGGAGGCAGACAAAAGTTAACTGACTTACTCAGGATCACACAGATAGTAATTGTCTGAGACTAGATTTAAAGAGAATGTTGGCTCTGGGAGGAGACTCACAACATATGTGGCTCTAGTAGTCAGATCAAAGACACCATCGGGACCATCCAGTAAGGGTTGAATATAGTTTTCACAGGAGGCTGTGTCTGACCACTAGCATAGTCAAATACTCTGAGAACTTCCATCAGTATTTTGTTATCCAAGCATCACTGGTTGAAAACACCATTGCATGCCCTGAGCTCAGGGTCCTAATTCAAACAGGCCCAAGTAGTACATGTTCCCAAAGCTCTTTGGTAATTTAGTTGTGTAGAAGCTGGAGTACCCCTTCTCATAGAAGTCAAATTATATGTGGTGGTTGAGTTTCCAGGCTAGCCCATAACATCAATGATGAATAAAATCAATTGAATCAATGATGTGCCTAGAGTGTAGTATTAAGAATTCAACTACCAACTTCCCAGATACTGAAAAGTTTTAAGAGTTAGAAATATTGTCTTTCCCTGTATGAATGTAAACAGTTCACTTCTGGTAAGTCCCTTAAGACTTCTCTTTGCTGTTTCCTTTTTCATGCTTCTTCTCATTCTTGTATTTGAAAGTCAAATTTTCTTTTCAGCTCTGGTCTTTTCATCAAGAATGCTTGAAAGCCCTCTGTTTCATTGAAAGACCATATTTACATGTACACGCATGCACACACATACAGAGATAGAGAGCACAAGTTGAACTGAATAGGATGGGACCATACCTTAAAAGAAATTAAGGTAAATGGTGAGAGAGAAATGTAGTGGGAGGAAAGAGGGGGAAATGGAAGGGGGTAACTATATGTCATTTAAGAGGCAGGTAGGAGTTTTTTTTAGTGGAGGGAAAAAGAGGAGAGCTGAGAAAAAAAAAAACAAAAAAACAAAAAACAAGAAGTTCACCCTCATCACATTTGACTAAACGAAGGAGTGAAATGCACACTCATTTTGGTATGAAAACCTATCTTACAGTATAAGAAGGAGATATTGCAAGGGGGGATGATGGAAGGGAGGGCAAAGGGAGGAGGGAGCAATTTGAAGTCAACACTTGGGGAGGGACAGGAGCAAAAGACAGAAGAGAAACAATGAGGGGCAGGTTAGGAGGGATGGTAATCCAGTTAGTCTTATTTGCAAAACTACACAGATATGGCCTATATTGAATTGCTTGCTGTCCCAAAGGGAATGGGTGGGGAGGGAGGGATGGGAAGAATTTGGAACTCAAAGTTTTAGGAACAACTGTTTAGTATTGTTGTTGCAACTAGGAAAGAAGACATACAGTTAAGGAGGAATAGAAAGTCATCTGGCCCTACAGGAGAAAAGAGAAGATGGAGACAAGAGAAGGGAGGGATGACAGAAGAGAGGGCAGATTGGAGATAGGGAAAATTAGATTGCTTGGGGTATTGGGGTGGTGGGAGGGGATAAAAGGGGAGAAAATTTGGAACCCAAAAATTGGTGAAAATGAATGTAAAAAGTTAAATAAATAAATAAAATTAAAAAAAAAATTCAACTACTACTGATCACCCCTTATCACTTCCAGTTCCAATTTGGGAAGTCAAGAATATATCTCTCCCTGTCCCTTACCTTCTGCTCTTGAGATGCTGTTTCATAAATGACTGACAACTGAAGAGAACAGCCTTATTGGGTACACAAGTTTCCTGATTCTACTTTCAGAAGACAACTTATTACTTCTCTCCGCGGCATGAGGTATCAATATTCCCTCCTCCTTTTCTTTCCAATGTTGGCTGTCCACCACACCAATCTGGCCCTCACATATACACTCCTCTCACCTGAAATCTACTGTGTATAAAACCTTTATGACCTAAAATTGAAGTTTTTCTTCCCTGTGTCTATTGTGTGCAGATGGCTGCAAATGTGGCACAGTGTAAAGGAGGGCTGGAAGTCAGGAGGACCTGGGTTCATGCTCTCCCTTTGTCTAGGTGACCCTGGAAAATGCTCCAAGATTAGAAATAGAGGGAATTCCTTATGCCAGTGAAATCATAGGTCTGACCAAAAACTGATCCCCCCAAAAAGTATGTAATATTTTTTCCTTTACAAAATATCTTTTTTGAGATAAAGCTTGTATTTGGATTAACCCACCATTTCTAGAATATAAAACAGAGAAGTTGAGTGGCTTTCTGATTTAGACATGGAAGACATCTTAGAGGTCCTCTAATCTAGAGGTTCTTCACTTTTTTGGGAATCATGGACCTTTTTACTGATCTGGTAAAGCCTATGGAGCTTTTTTTCAGAATAATGTTTTTTAAACGCACAAAATAAAATACATTGAACTACAAAGGAAACCAATTGTATTGAAGTACACTTACCAAAATATCTATCTTTTTTAGAAGTTCATAGACCTGAGGTTAAGAATCTAGTTTAATTCTTTCATTTTAGAGGTAAGAAAACTGAGGCCCAGAGAGGTTTGAAGTGACTTGCCCATGGTCCCAAGATGTACCGAGTAACAGATCTGGTACTTGAACCCAGATTTTTCATCTCCAAAACTAGAGTTACAGTTAGTACAATAGGAATTGGGAACATGTAAAGACAACCCAAGGGTTCTAAGAGCTGTATTACTTATGTTTTCTCTCCCTTTGAAGACCAGCAGTGTTCCTTGCACTCCCCCAGTACCTGAGAGTAAAGAACTACTTCTTGAACCAGTGGGCCTTTAAAATTTCCAAAGGAACACGCTAAATCAGGTTGGGCCAAGCCAGTCTCACAAAAAGTCAATACTTGTATGAAAACAAAATCTTCGAATACAAGGTCAAGGCAAACAAATGTCATGGCAGCCTGTCTTCTCCTAAGCATTTCTCTTCCTTGAGGCAATGCAAAGGGGAGCTGGTTCCTTCCTTGGGTCAAAATCATGCCATGGCAGCCCCTCAAGTTAATATTAAATGAAAAATTAATAGATTAGATAGCTATTACTGCTTTTAGTGCCAATTAATGTAATAGCTGAGTTTTTTTTTACAAGGCAGGAAAATATAGTGCCTAGTTTACTGTGGTAAGTACTTAGATATATCTTTTGTGCTACAATTACCACCAACTGATTGGACTGACACGTGTAATCCCCCTTGGATTCCTCAATGATATGATGTCAGTTAGGAGCCCTTCAAACAGGGCTATTAAAAAGCACATTAAACATGCTCCTCGTTGTAAGATTTATGCTAGCTTACACTAGAATAACAATGATGCAGTGGTATTTGTTTGAAAATGAAAGGATTATATGGTCTTTGTAAAATGAGGAATTTAGTTTTGGGGAGGGGCAGTGGAATGGTGATTTATTTTTTGTTTATGTTCCTGTGGATCCTTTGATATGTCAGCTTCTGTCACTAAGGCTTAGGACACTTGTAATTTCTTGAATCAACCAAGATGAAATACACACGGCCTCAAATAATTTATGTCAAAAACTCCAGTGCACAGCATAGACCCTGGTGCTTATTGGGAGATTAGATTGAGAATAGACTAGCTGGTCTTTAGAAACCTGTAGGTAATTAAATTTTATTTAAAAAAAGTTTTTTTAAACCCATGAATCTTCCTAGATCCTTTAATCACAAGAGGGGGTACTTCTTTGACTTTCAGATTGTGCCAGGAAGAGACTGAACAAAAGGCTGCTTCTCAGGAGGTTTGGATCATTCCCCCAGGGCCTGATGCAGTATGGGTGCTACTCTGTAGACAGTGAATATCCTCTTCCTGGCTTAACCCGTGGAGGGCAGTGGCTTCCAGTTGTGTGACTTTCCAAAGGAAAAGCATGACTTTGTCCCCTTTATGTGAGATTCAGTACAAAGGATAGCCTAATTTGAGGTTGTGTTTCCTTTGTGCTTGGAAAATGGAAGAATTCTAACATTAGGAAATTTCAGAGATAGAAGGTCCTTTGGAGATCTTCTCAAATTCTCAGTTGTTTTTTTTTTTTAAAAAAGCTAAGAACACTGAAGCCCTTATACTTCTAATCCGTGGCAGAGATAGGAGGATCTACTAGTTAGTTCCTTCAGTATTCTACTATAAGCTTAAGGAAATTCCCATGAGTGTAATGGTAGAGAACTGAAAGCAGAAATTTTAAGCTTTTACAAATTTTCATATATACTTGCTGATTATTAATTTTCAAATAAAAATTTATTAAAGGGAGAGAACTGTGTTTCATCATCTAAGTACCAGAATGAAGTTAGGTTGAAATTAATCAAAGTTCAGATGCTCTTTAGCATTATTTGTATTTCATTATTTTGGTTTTTGTATGTCTTGTTCTTCTTCTTCTAATGATGCTGCCCTGCATAAGTTTGCATCAATTTTTACCTGTTTCTCTGAATTCTTTATATTTGTTTTCTATAACTTGAAAATATCCCATAACATTAGCATACCACCATTTGTTTAGAAATGCATCAACCCATGGCTAGCTACTTTTTTTCAAGTTTTATTACTTTTTTTTCCTGCCACAAAAAATGCTACCATGATTATTTTGGTATATGTAAGACTTTTCCTTCCATATTTGACTTCTTTGGGTTATATACACAACAGAGGGATAGCTGGATTAAAGGATATGAACAGTTTAATGATTTTTGCTATATATTTCCAAATTGCTTTCCAGAACAATTGGAACAATTCACAACTTCACCAACAGTGTATTGACGTGACTGTCTTCCCGCGGATCCTTCTGCACAGATGACATCATTATCTTTGTTATGATGTCATCTTGGATGTTATCATCTTTGTCAATTTGCTGAATGTGAGGTGAAACTTCAGAACTGTTTTAATTTGTATTTACTCTATTGTTAGTCATTTGAAACACTTAAGTGGGGTTGTTGATAGTTTTTATTTTGCAAATTTTTTAGCCTCTCCAAGCTTGGGTCCTACAACTGGTGACATGGCCAAAAGTATCAAGAAATATAACAATTGTTGGCAAATATGGAACCTATTATGGTGTATCCATCAGAAAAATGGTGAAGAAACTGACATCAGCCAGCATAGCAAATAGAACTACTTCTTCTTTGGCAAGACCAAAATGAAGAAATGAGCTGTAAGTACCTAGCTCTATAGATCCTGTATGAAACAGTAGCTGATCTCTTTAGATAATTGAAGGAATCGATAGAGCAGGAAAGCCTTCATTTTATCAAATTTCTTTAGCCCACAGTTCAACAATTAATGGGTTAACTTATGGGAAAAAAGGAAAAATATTTGTTTTATATCTTTTGAACATTTTTCTGTTGGGGAATGACTGTTATATTTTTACATCAATTCTCTACATGTCTTGAATATCAGACTTTTATCATCAGTATTTGATGTGAAGATTATTTTACCACTTGAAAGTTCTTTTATAAATACATTGATTTTAATTTTAAGTAATCGAAATTATCCATTTCATTTTTATGATCAAATTTTATCCCTTTTTAAAGTTAAGAATTCTATCTTTCTATTCCTATCTAAATTTTTTATGATGATGTGACCCTTTCAATTTAGGTCATGTCAATTTGGAATTTACTGTGGTACATGGTGTAAATTAGTATTCTGAACTTATTTCTTGTGAAACTTAGAAATGGTTTTTCTAGCAATTCGTGGACAGGGGTTGGGGGAAAAGAGTCCTTCCACTAGTAGTTTGTGTTCTTGGGTTTCCTTGAACACTTGGCTAATTGTGTTCAGTTTCTGTTGGGTTTTGTCTATTTAGACTTTTTTGTAGCATTTATGATTATTAAATAAAATTCGCCTTTAAAAATCTGATTTTGTATTCTCCCCAGTGATTAGTACAATATAATTTTGAGAGAGTTCACTAAATGTTATTTCATGGTGTTGATATCTTAGAACTTCTTAAGTTATTTATGGATTATCTTTAATGTATGAATGAAAATACTTGTAGTTACTGTGTCATCTGTTCTATGTCACTCATATGACTGATTTAAAAAGATTGTCTCCTGCAGAACTTTGGCAACTGCTTCATCTTGTTTAGTATTTTATTTTTCTCCAGTTACATGTAAAAATAACTTTTAGCATCATTTTAAAAACTTTGAGTTCCAAATTTTCTCCCTTCCTCCTTCCCTACCCCTCTCATTAAAAGGCAAGCAATTCAATATAGGTTATACATGTGTAGTCATGCAAAACTTATTTCCATATTAGTCATGCTGTGAAAGAAAACAGAGGAAAAAAACAAGAAAAATAAAGCTGAAAAAAGCATGCTTCAGTCTGTATTAAGATACCATCATTTCTTTCTTGGGGATGGAGAACATTTTTCATTGTTCAGTATTTCAGAGTTATCTTTGATCATTTTGTAACTGAGAATAACTATTATTCAGAATTGATTATCTTACAATACTATTGTTACTTTGTACATAGTACATATCACATTGCATCAGCTTCTCTAAGTCTTCCCAGGTTTTTCTGAGAGCATCCTGCTTATCATTTACCATAGCACAATAATATTTTATCACAATCATATACTACAGTTTGTTCAGTCATTCCTCAATTGATGGACATCCCCTCAACTTTCAATTCTTTGCACCAGAAAAAAAGCTACTATAAATATTTTTGTATATATAAGTCATTTTCCTTTTTTGTTCTTCTATCTCTTTTTAGATACAGACCTAGAGGTAGTATTGCTAGGTCAAAGGGTATGAATGGTTTTATAGCCCTTTGGATATAGTTCCAAGTTGCTCTACTTAATGGTTGAACCAGTTCACAACTCCACCAATAGCACATTAATGTTTCATTTTTCCTATATCTCCTCCAACATTTGTCATTTTCCTTTTCTGTCTTATGAGGTAGTACCTCAGAATTGTTTCAATTTGCATTTCTCCAATGAAGTGATTTAGAACATTTTTTCATGTCTATAGATAGATTTGATTAATTCATGTATTTTCATTATTTATCAATTGAGGAATGGCTCTTATTTTTATAAATGTGACTCAGTTTTCAGTTCATCTGTCTAAGATGAGACCTTTATCAGAGAAACTTTCTTCAAAATTTTTTGGCATTTTTTATTTCTCCTCCTTGCCCTGGGACTTTCACCCATGACTGTGACCCAGATATCAATATGGGCAAAGCAACAGAAGAGTCCTAGCCCCACTGCTGCAAAGAGACCCCTACAATGTCCTTCTGAGCACCTGTTTGATCCTTTTGCAGCTGTAGATTCAGTGGTTCCCAAGGTTTGCTCCTGGTTTGGTGGGGACTGGTCTATGCTGATTCTGGCTGTGCTGGACTCTGTTAGGTGTGACAGACCTTTCCTTCCAAGCTTCTAAGTTGTCTTTGATTGGAAAATTATTTTGCCCTGTTCTTATATGGGTTCTGACGTTCCAGGAATTATTTTCTAGCATTATTTAAAGGTGTTCAAAGAGGTTCTGGGGAGAGCTTAGGTAAGTCACTGCCTTTATTCTACCATCTTGGCTCTTCCTCCACTTATTCAGCTTGAATACCTAAATCTATCACATTTGTAATAGATATAGTTAAGGTGAATTCTGCAAGCCTTTGTCTAAGGCAGGGGTGGGGAACCTGCAGCCTTGAGAACATATGTGGCCCTGTAAGGGATAATAATAAAAGGATTTTTTCTGTGAAGTTTGGATTCAGTCAAAGGATCACACTTGAGGACCTAGAGGGCCACATGTGGCCTCGAGCTCTCAGGTTCCTTACCACTGGTGTAAGGCAAGATATTACTGTTTCTTCCTAGGGAATGAGGCAAATAGAGGTGAGATGAATGATAATTGGCAGCCAGTATGTGAGGAGATATAGAGGTCAGAAGTACTGGTTTTGTCGTCATTCTTCATTCTCATCTTCATCAACAGTTGAATCTTTGGTCAAAGCACAGGACTCAGGGACACAGAATTTAATCAAAGAAAATCCTGCTCTGACCCAAATGACCACTTCTTACCACATCTTTATGTAAGAATGCTTTTTTCCTGAGGTAGTGAAATCACTGCTTGTTTTCATAAGGAGCTAAACAGTAGCGGTTGAGCGTTTTGGGTAACACATTTCTCAGAGATTCCCTGGATAAGAAAATTCACTCTGTAAGCCATCTGGGAATCATAAATGAAAGGAAATGGAGTTGTGCATTTCCCATTATTAATTATTTATAAGATACGTATGGCCCAGCAGAATTAGTGCCAGCAGGGGCAAAGTCAGAAGCTTGGGATTTTGCTTCCCAGATGACTGAGATGCTGTTGGGTGACCTTGGGTAAGCAGCTTGAGAATTATGTATGTGCCTTGGTCCAGAGGACCAAGGAGGAGGCATGCTACTGACCTCCTTCCCTCTCCTTGGAGATGTGAAGGGCTCAGAGTACAGAATGAGGCATGTATGTTTTTGAACATGGCCAATGACAGGAACTTATTTTGCTTCATTATGCATATTTACTATGAGGGTTTTTTTTTTCTTTAAATCGTGGTGAGGGGTGGTGGTTGGGAAGTGGATAGAGGAAAGAAAAGGAATTGTTTTTCACTGAGAAAAGTAAAATTTAAATAAAAATTTAATTTAAATTTAAAAAGCCTCAGTTTGCTTGTATCTCAGATGGAACATGCTAATTTACCCAAAATGGGGAGATAGCAATAAGAATAACTAGCATTTATTCAGCACTTTAAGATTTGCAAAGCATTTTATGAATATCTTCTCAACAGTGCCAGGATGTGGGCACTCATTACTCTCATCTTCCAGATGAGGAAACTGAAGTAGAGACTAAGTGACTTGCCCAGGGTCGCACCGCTAGCAATTGTCTAAGGTCACATTTGAACTTTCATTCTCCTGACTCCAGTTCTAGGAAATAAGTGCCGGGCCCATTAAAATTGGAAAGATTGGTAAAGATAGCCCACAAGCTTGAACTTGGGGAGGCCTGAGCTGTAGCAGGGCTAAAGCTGATCAGACATTCACACCAAGGCTAGCACCTGTATGATGAGTGCCTAAGAGCAGGGCCACAGTCTGTCTAAGAAAGGATAAAGTAACCCTGGGAGAGAAAAAGGAGGAGGAGGAAAAGGAAGACAATGATGGCTGTGAATTTTGGAGGAGATCTCTTTACTTTAACCTGACATTAAAGCCCTCTGCTAAAGGATCCCAATCTATATTCCCAACCCTGTCTTCCCAGTATGAACCCTCTAGTCTAGCCAGGTTGGTTTATTCATTGACATATTCCACCAGTCTAGTCTCTAGTGTCCTCCCATGAACAATCTCTTCTGTATGCATGTTAATTAACATGTCTATCCTTTAGGATTCTCTCCATACCCCTTGACACCTATTCCAATTCTACCCATGTTTCAAGGTCAAGGTCTACCTCAAGTTTCTCTTCCCCTCCGATGCCTCATTTCTTTTCTTTCTATCAATTCCTATCATATTTATTTGATACATTCCACTCATTAGGGCAGCTAGGCATTACAGTGGATAGAGTGCAAGACCCAGAGTCAGGAAGACCTGAGTTCAAATTTGAAACTTACTAGCTTTGTGGCCCTGGTCAAGTCACTTCACCCTGTTTGACTCAGTTTCCTCATCTGTAAAATGAGCTGTAAAAGGAAATGACAAACCACTCTAGAATCTTTGCCAAGAAAATCCCAAGTGGGTTTATGAAGAGTGGGGTATGATTAAAACAGCAAGTCATTTGGCTTTTTAGCAAATATTGATTTTTATTTTAACTTTTTCAAGTATATAAATCTTATCTTTCTAGTTAGATTTTAAGTTGTTTGAGGGTAGGGACTGAGTTTATATTCTTTGTAATAGGATTGTACTTAATCTTCACAACTGACTTTGGCCATAGTTTTACAGTTAGGACCTGGAGTAGAATTTGAACCCAGATTTCCTTTCTCCAGACTCTGTGTTATTTCCACTATACCAGAGAGCCAAGTGAGGCTTAGAGAGCAAAACAGATTTTCCCAGTGTCACATAGTTGGAATAAGTATCAGAGACAGGATGTAACTTGAATGCCAGGCTAAGGAATTTGGATTGGATATTACTTAGTAGATAATGGAGAGCCCATGGAATGGAGAGTGGTGTGGTCAGACCTGTGCCTTAGAAAGATGACTCTGCCAGTGGTTTGAAGGAACAAATGGAGGTGGGGAAAGAATGGAGGCAGAGAAACCAGGAAGGAGACTAGTCCAGTGGTCCAGTGAACAGTTAATTCAGGGGTTTGGGAAGAGGATTAGCACCTCTAGTGAGAGGGCCTCCCAAGCCCTTTTCAAGGCTGCTCATCCAAATTTGGTGTCTACCTGACTCTCAATTCTCACTTGTGGGTCCAAGAAGCTGTCACATGAGCACTGGTGTAGGCAGAAAGGGTAAATCAGCTTGAAGGTGAATGACTTGTTAATGAGCTAAGGAATGCTTTACCCTAATGCTTTACCCTAAGCATGTGAAGATTTCCCCTGTCAGGGATGGGTAGATGAGAACTATTTGTTCCAATAGCCATGAAGGTGGTTGAAGCAGGCACTGTGGAGTGCTTAGAGCTTGGTTAGGCATTGAAAACCCCAACATCATGCACTGTATCCCTGGCTATCACCAATCATCGTTTTGTCCTGCCACTGGACTTTAATGATTGGGAAGAGAGGGTGAGGCTGATAACTTGTGCAACTCTGCCTCACTGAATCCAATTCATTCATGAGCCAAGATGTCACCTATGATGTCACGGGTCTTATTAAAAATCAAAGGATAAATAGCTTCAACAGATTGGCCCTCAATTAGGGCAGCAGTGGTGGATGCGATTCACTTTATGCTATGCTCCCTGGTTCATAGAATCCTGGGGTCATAACTAAGGAGTTAGAAGGGACCAGGGAAATCAACTAGTCCAAAACCCTCATTTTAGAGATGAAGAAAGGGGCTCAGGGGAATGAAATGATTTGGCCAATGTCATGTTGGTCATGAGCATCAGAGGTAAGATTTGATTCTAGATTCTCTGGCTATAGAACCAGTGTTCTTTCTACTGTACCATTCCTTCCTCCTTGTTTCTTAAAATAGTAGTAGTAGTAGTAGTAGTAGTAGTAGTAGTAGTGGTGGTGGTGATGGTGGTGGTGGTGGTGGTGGTAGTAGTAATGATAATGGTAATATCTGGCATTTAGAATAGTGCTCCAAGTTTTCCAAAGCACTTTACAACCCTGGTGGGTGTGTGCCTTATTGTTACCATTTTATAATTAAAGAAATAGAGGAGGAGAGATTTTGGTGACTTGCCCTGGGTCACACAGGTAGCAAATGCATGAGGCAGCTCTTGGTTAAAGGGCTGCATCTAGCGCTGTCCTATGGGAATAGAGGCTAGACCTGTGATTCCATTGCTATAGGGAGTTCTCAGGAAAAAAGACCAACTCTCTTGACTAGTATGATTTGGACCTTCTCTGCATTCTCGGAGAACTGTCTAGAGAACTGAAAGGTTAAGTGATTTGTTTGGGGTCACACAGCCAATATATGTCTGAGGCAGGACTTGAACCCAGATCTTTCTGGCTTTGAGGCTGACTTTGTCACATTGTGCTATGCCCTCCCCCCCTTTTCCCCTCCCCTTCCTGGGCTTACCCACCTATAACTTTTTCTCATTTTAAATATTTCTATTGGTTTGTGTTAGGTGAAATTTTAAATAAAAACATAAGGGAAAGCCTGTGTAGCTGGTCAGCAATATTTTATGACATGATACTTGTACTCAATTATACCTAATTATATTTTAGCCACTGAACATTCTGTGTTATGTAGAGCTTTCCTAAATGACTCTAATTGATCTCGATTTGATTTGGGAGATGGCTAGGTCAAAAAGTTGCCAATTTAAAAAGGAAAGAAACTTGAGCAGTAGTAGATTAATAATTGCTGCAAAGGTGAAAACAGAGCTGACTTTGTAGGCCTTTGGCAAAGACAATTGTGATGATTCTTCAGGAAGGCCAGTCCTGAGAAACATTTGTTGCCTGAATCAGCCTTCTCTGGTGAGCAACAAGAAAGAAAAGTGTGTGCGTGTGCGTGTGTGTGTGTTTGGGGGGGGATAGGGAGCATTCAGCAACAAATATTAACTGTGCGTTCTCCATCCCTGAAAGCCACTTCCAATTCACCTCTACCTCATAGAATCCACTCACTTCCCTCTAGACACCTAGTGTCTAGCTCAAGTACCATCTTCTATATTAAACCTTTGCCAGAATGCATAAACTTCTTACAACTTGAGGTCTGACTTGAAATAAAATATGTTTATTTTGTATATACATATATACCACACACACATATGTAGTGCATATACATGCTCACATGCATGCATACAAATACATATGTACATATATATGCGTGAGCACACACACACACACACATATATATACATATATATATATATATACACACATATATAAAACTGTAGTGTGAAAATTTTCAAGGAACATTCTAAACGTTGTCCTCTTCTTGGCAGAGATAAAAGAAGAGAAATAAGAACTAGAAGAGTTAAGAGATTTTTTCTAAAGTTACACAGATGCAGGATTTGAACACAGGTCCTCTGACCTCAGGGATAACCTGTTCTATTTTCAGACAGCTCCTAATATATTAGCTTCTCCATTGGGCACCATCCCTTACCAATCCCAAGATAAGAGAGGTTTTTTGGGTTGTCATTTAATTTGTTGTTATTGTTTTTTTTTTTTTCAAGGAAATCTCAGAAATAATTCTAACCTCTTTAGGGAGGCCCCAAACTGACTCCAACATGGAATTCTAAGGAAGTTCTTGAGGACCTTACTGCCTCCACTAACCCTATCTTTTTCCAATTCATTAATGTCCACCTCAAATCCTACATCTCCTAAACTGCTTTCTCTATAGGCTATAGGAGATATATTAGCTATATTAGCTCCCTATTCCCCCCCAATAATATATATTAGATATATTAGATCATCTAGTCTAACCTCCTAATTTTACAGTTGAGGAAACAGAGACCCAAAGTGCTGAAATGATTTTTACTAGTTTTCACCCGGTTATCTACATTTATTAACACTAACCCTTCCTGACTCAGTGAGATGTTTATTGTCTACATCATCTTTTTTTAGGACTTGATGTCCATGATCACTGCCTTATATGGTTCTTCTATTGTTTCAAGTGTGTTTTCTGGCAATTCCCACCAGATTATAATCTCCTTGAAGCTAGGCACCAGGTCTTTTTTTAATATTCTCTAAAGGTTCAGCAAAGGCGAGATAGTTGCTGTTGCAGTTGTTTTTTCAGTTGTATCTGACTTTGACGTTTTCTTGGCAGAGATACTGGAGTAATTTGCCATTTCCTTCTCCTACTTGTTTTATAGATGAAGAAAAAAGTTAAGTGGCTTGCCCAGGGTCACATAGCTAGTAAGTGTGTGAGGCCAGATTTGAACTCATAAAGAAGAGTCTTTCTGGCTCCAGGCACAACACTCTATTCATTGCACCAATCAGCTGCCCTAGAGCTAGATACAGAGAAGTCTTTTTCAGTAAAAATGTGTTGAATTAAATGGTCATAGACCGGGTTTCTGATACCTGGGCTTGGGAGACCAAGAGTTAAACTTTTTAGGAGGTACCTTGTTACAAATATGTTTGTGGGTTACCATGCTAACAACTAGCACTTCTTGAATTTTATTCTATTTTTTATTATTATTTATTATATTATTATTTTATTCTTTTTACTATTTGTGAAAGAGGGTAGAAATGTTTGACTCATGGTATTACTATGAAGTCAGCCTGGATGAGTGGATTATAGAGTACTCTTTCCCTATTTTATTTTAAAATTAAGGATGTTTTGTCTTTTAAAAAAGATTTTATTGATTTATTTTGTACAACATAGTCACACATATAGTGAACCCTCTATTATAATTTAAATATAACTAAACACCATCTACCCCTAGAAGAACCACATATTACATTGTATGACATATTCTATTACCATTGTTCTCCCCTTTACCCCTTCTTCCTTGCCCTTGAGGAGTAGAATGCTTTCTGTTACTATCCGTTCTCTAAAACCAGAAGCTTCCATAGTGATTAACCTGAATTCAGCTGTCTTTTATAGCTGATTTCTGTTTATGTTATTATTATTATTAATATTTTGAACATTATTATTCTGGTTCTGTTTTCTCCTCTCTGCATCAGTTCATACAAGTCTTCCTGAGTTTCTCTGAATTTTTCGTTTATTATAATGCAATCATATTTCATTCATATGCCACAATTTGATCAGCTCTTCCCCCTTGATGGGACCTATGTGATTCTTGGGGGGAAGAGAGGTGCAGTGGAAAGAGCTTTCGACTGGGAGAAAAGAGACCTGGGTTCCTAGTTCTTTCTTTCTTATTATTCACTAATTGTGTGACCTTTGTTGCTGGGTCAGGCACTTAACTGTTTTTCTCTCTCTCAAAACACCACACAAATACATACGTACATACATACATACATATATGTACACACACAAGTATATACATGTACATACATACATGTGAATAGCTACAAGATCTAAAAAAGATTTTGAGAAAAGGACTATAGTATATGCCCTCTCCTTCTTATATGAAGAGGAAGCTTTTGACCTACCATGACTCAGGTATTTATGATTGCTCTTATAATTATTGCTCTGGAACACATTTAGAAAATGTGTTCTAATTTAATAGATTTTAAAAAAATAGAGTGGCTTTGAAACCATAATGTTTAGAATGACCTGGTGTCATATTAGTGAATGGATGCCAGGTGGCAATTAGCCGCTTGGAATTAAAACTTCCCT
Source organism: Bettongia penicillata ogilbyi (assembly GCA_023548195.1). Lineage (NCBI taxonomy): Eukaryota > Metazoa > Chordata > Mammalia > Diprotodontia > Potoroidae > Bettongia > Bettongia penicillata. The sequence continues at coordinate 7,004,921 of JAJHZJ010000410.1, read as the reverse complement.
AAGAGCACTGAATTGCGTTGTGCTGGGACTCTGACTCCTGCTACAATTCCTTTTAGTGGTAAAGGGATCCCCTTAGAAGCACGGAAATTCCCTCTGTGTAGTCATGTGTCATGATAAAAAGGGATTGCCTTAATGAGTAGGAAGGAGGGAATTTGGCTATATCCTTACACACTGGTAGACAGTGCTTCCATAATTGTCATGTTGTGTAAGAGTAAGTATTACTTCCCTCCATCCTATCCTGCCCCCCCATTTCTTCTATTCTCTCTTTTGACCTTGTCCCTCCCCAAGTGTTTACTTCTAATTACTCCCTCCTCCCATTTGACCTGCCTTCTATCATCACCCCCACCTCACTTGTCCCCTTCTCCCCTACTTTCCTGTAGTGTAAGATAGATTTTCATACCAAATTGAGTATGCATGTTATTTCCTCCTTAAGTCAAATGTGATGAGAGTAAGCTTCACTTTTTCCTTCTCACCTTCTCCCTCTTCCCCTCCATTGAAAAAGCTTTTTCTTTCCTCTTATGAGAGATAATTTGCCCCATTCCATTTTTTTCCTTTCTCTTCCCAATATATTCCTCTCTGACCCCTTAATTATATTTTAAGGTATCATCCCTTCTTATTCAACTCACCCTGTGCTCTCTGTATGTGTATGTATGTATGTGTGTGTGTGTGTGTGCTTGTAATCCCTCCAACAACTCAAATACTGAGAACAGTCTCAAGAGTCACAAATATTATCTTTTCATGTAGGAATGTAAACATTTCAACTTTAGAAAGTCCCTTATGATTTCTCTTTCTTGTTTTCCTTTTCATGCTTCTCTTGACTCTTGTGTTTGAAAGTCAAATTTTCTATTCAGTTCTGGCCCTTTCATCAGGAATGCTTGAAAGTCCTCTATTTCATTGATGATCACTTTTTTCACTGAAGTATTATACTCAGTTTTGATGAGGAGGTGATTCTTGGTTTTAATGCTAGTTTCTTTGACTTCTGGAATATCATATTCCAAGCCCTTTGATCCTTTAATGTAGAAGCTGCTATCCTGATTGTATTTCCACAATACTCAAATTGTTTCTTTCTAGCTGCTTGCAATATTTTCTCCTTGGTCTGGGAACTCTGGAATTTGGCAGCAATATTTCTAGGAATTTCTCTTTTTGGATCTCTTTTAGGAGGTAATTGGTGCATTCTTCCAATATTTATTTTGCCCTCTGTTTCTAGAGTATCAGGACAGTTTTCTTTGATGATTTCATAAAAGAAGATGTCTAGGCTCCACCTGGGGTCCTTCATTTTCAGAGAGATGTTGAAAAACTGTAACATACCCAAATGAAAGGGACTAGAGTGGTCAAGGGACTGATGACCAGGCCATTTAAGGATTAGCTGAAGGAGCTGGGAATTTTTAACCTGGAGAAGATGGACTTGGAGAAAACGTGGTGGCTTCTTTTAAAAACATTTAAAAGGGGGGCAGAGCCAAGATGGTGGAGTAGAAGGACGCACGTTTACGAGCTCCAAAACGAAAGCCCATAGAATTAATGTAAAAAGGAGTCCCCATAACTTCTGGGTCAATACAAGGTGTGCAGAAACAGAGTGGAAGAGATTTCCGTTCCGGGGAGCCCTGGAGACCCGTCCCCAGGGTCCATCGCAACCCAGAAAGTGGACCCCACCCCCAACGCTGCCCTGGCCGTGGCCCCAGAGAAGCTGATCCGAGCAGACTTCAGAGACGGAAGCTCCGGCAGCCAGGAAAGTCCCTCTGCCCACAGAAGCTACAGGTCAGTGAGAGAGAAGGCCGGGCTGGAAGAGAGGGGAAGCAGGGCGTCTCCGTGACTCGGCCCTCTTGGGAGGAAGCGGCGGAGGCAGAGGTGTGGGCGGAGGCTGAGGTGGCAGGCAGCGGGCCGGGACTCAGGAATCCCCCAGCAGCAGGCAGGATCTTCATTACAGAAGATTCCCTGCATAAAACCTGAGGGAGCTGAGCCTGGGAGACGGCCCTGCCCCCACCCCACTCTATTACTGAAGGCTTCTGCTTAAAGCCCCCGAGGGAACTGAGCGTGGGAGGCGGGCCCCCCACCCTGCCCCCACCCGCTCCATTCCTGAAAGTCTCTACATAAAACCCCTGAGGGAAACGAGCCTGGGAGGCGGCCCTGCCCCCACCCCAGCACCTGAACTAAAGCTCACTGATTGACAGCCAGCAGGAGGAAAGCCCATTTAAATCTCAGAGGCCAAGCACTAGCTGGGTGGATCCAGGCGGGGGTGGAAAGGAATTTCAGAAGTCAAGTAACTGGCTGGGAAAATGCCTAGAAAAGGGAAGAAAAACAAGACTTTAGAGAGTTTTTTCCAACAAATGCAAATGATCCCGACATTCGGATCTGATGACGAGGACGTATCCTTGCCATCAGGGAAAGACGTGGAGGGCGGGGCCTCAGTACCCCAGACACCCCAGGGGGGTGGCAGGTGGGCTCAGGCCCTGGAAGAGCTCAAAAAGGATTTTGAAAAGCAAGTTAGACAGGTGGAGGAAAAACTGGGAAGAGAAATGTCAGAGATGCAAGAAAAGTATGAAAAACGGGTCAATACCTTGGTAAAGGAGACCCAAAAAAATGCTGAGGAAATTAACACCTTGAAAAATAGGCTCACTCAATTGGCAAAGGAGGTTCAAAAAGCCAATGAGGAGAAGAATGCTTTCAAAAGCAGAATGAGCCAAATGGAAAAAGAGGCTCAAAAGCTCACTGAATTTAATAGTTCTCTCAAAATTGGAATGGAACAGATGGAGTCTAATGACTTTACGAGAAACCAAGAAATCACCAAACAAAACCAAAAGAACGAAAAAATGGAAGAGAATGTGAAATATCTCATGGGAAAAACAATTGACCTGGAAAATAGATCCAGGAGAGACAATTTAAAAATTATGGGACTACCTGAAACTCATGATCAAAAAAAGAGCCTAGACATCATCTTCCATGAAATTATCAAGGAAAACTGCCCTGACATTCTAGAACCAGAGGGCAAAATAAGTATTGAAAGAATCCATTGATCACCACCTGAAAGAGATCCAAAAAGAGAAACTCCTAGGAACATTGTGGCCAAATTCCAGAACTCCCAGCTCAAGGAAAAAATCTTGCAAGCAGCTAGAAAGAAACAATTCCAGTACTGTGGAAATACAATCAGGATAACCCAAGATCTAGCAGCTTCTACATTAAGGGATCAAAAGGCGTGAAATAGGATATTCCAGAAGGCAAAGGAACTAGGACTCAAACCAAGAATCACCTACCCAGCTAAACTGAGTATAATACTTCAACGGAAAATATGGTCTTTCAATGAAACAGAGGACTTTCAATCATTCTTAATGAAAAGACCAGAGCTGAAAAGAAAATTTGACTTTCAAACACAAGAATGAGAAGAAGCATGAAAAAGGAAACAGCAAAGAGAAGTCTTAAGGGACTTACCAGAAGTGAACTGTTTACGTTCATACAGGGAAAGACAATATTTCTAACTCTTAAAACTTTTCAGTATCTGGGTAGTTGGTGGGACCACACATACACATGTACACGCATGCACACACATACACACATGCACACACATACAGATACAGAGAGCACAGAGTGAACTGAATAGGATGGGACCATACCTTAAAAGAAATTAAGATAAATGGTGAGAGAGAAATATAGTGGGAGGAAAGAGGGGGAAATGGAAGGGGGTAACTATATGTCATTTAAGAGGAAGGTAGGAGTTTTTCTTAGTTGAGGGAAAAAGAGGAGAGCTGAGAGAGAAAAAAAAACCAAGAAGTTTACCCTCATCACATTTGACTAAACGAAGGAGTGAAATGCACACTCATTTTGGTATGAAAACCTATCTTACAGTACAGGAAAGTGGGGGAGAAGGAGATAAGCAAGGGGGGTGATGATGGAGGGGAGGGCAAAGGGAGGAGGGAGCAATTTGAAGTCAACACTTGGGGAGGGACAGGATCAAAAGACAGAAGAGAAACAATGAGGGGCAGGTTAGGAGGGATGGTAATTCAGTTAGTCTTACACAACACGACTATCAGGGAGGTCATTTGCAAAACTACACAGATATGGCCTATATTGAATTGCCTGCCGTCCCAAAGGGAATGGGTGGGGAGGGAGGGATGGGGAGAATTTGGAACTCAAAGTTTTAGGAACAACTGTTTAGTATTGTCGTTGCAACTAGGAAAGAAGACATACAGTTAATGAGGAATAGAAAGTCATTTGGCCCTACAGGAGAAAAGAGAAGATGAAGACAAGAGAAGGGAGGGATGACAGAAGAGAGGGCAGATTGGAGATAGGGAAAATTAGATTGCTTGGGGTATTGGGGTGGGGGGAGGGGATAAAAGGGGAGAAAATTTGGAACCCCAAAATTTGTGAAAATGAATGTAAAAAAAATAAAATAAATAAATAAAATGAAAAAAAAAACATTTAAAAGGCTGTCACAAAGAACAGGGATTATTTTTATTAGGCTTGACCCCTAAAGACAGCAAAGAATCAACATGGGTGGGGGTAAATTTTGTCAAGGACATTTTTTGAATTTGTTGAAGTAATCAGAGTTTTTGGTTTTTGATGTTGCTGATATGATTAGGGATGCTCATTGTTTTCTTTATTTTGAACAATTCCTGAATCCCTGGTATAAATCTACCTTGGTCATTATGATTTATTTTCTGAATATATTGCTGAATTCTTACAAGAGTCTATTTAAAAATTTTGTATCAACATTCCTTAGACAAATTGATCTATAATTTTCATTCCTTGCTTTATTTCTCCCTAGTTTGGGTCTCAGAATAACATTTTACCTATAAAAATAGTTTTCTTCTTTCTATATTTCTTGATAAATTTTTTGTATCTTAAGTATTCTTTAAATATTTTATAGAATTCATTTGTGAATCCATCTGGTTCAATTGATTTTCCACCCCCACCCTTTTATGACATTTTGGTTTGTTTTTCTGAAATTGTGTCATTTAGAATTTCTAGTTTTATTTTGCTACCTTGAGTATTTTATATTTTTGTGGATTCTCCTCCACCATCTTTCACATCTCAGTTTTATTTAATTGAGAGGATTATTTTATCTTTTTTTGTTATGAATTCATGTAAATGTTTTTATTTTGATAATTTATTTTTTTCTTTGATTTGATTGTTCTTTAAAAATCTACTTTTAATAGTATCACTTCTATAATTTTTTTCAAGTTGTTTTATTTATACTCTAATTTTAAAGACATCTTTTGTATTTATTTTAATGTAGTAAATTTGTTATTTTTATTCTTCATAAATGCATGGTCAGTTCATTCTCATTTTTTCTATTTTATTACATAATAATATTAATGCAAGTTTTCAGAGAAAAACCTTCCTCTGAGGACTGCCTTACCTGTATCCCATGAATTTTGGCATGTTGTTTAATTCTTAGCTTTATTTTGAACATAGTAATTTGTTGTTTCCATTAGTTGTTTTCTGACATTCCTGGCATCATCACTTAGTCTTCATTTTGGTCTATATAATTTCTTCCATTATCTTTGTTAATTGCTGTATAATAGGATCATAGAGCTAGGCTAGAAAAGTCTTCACAGGCCTTAGAGTTCAGCCCTCTCATTTTACAGAAGATGAAACTGAAGATTTAGGAGGTTAAATGACTTGTTCAAGGTCAGACAGGTAGTAAGCATGAAGTGTGGGATTCCATTTCCCTCCTCTAACTACAGAGCTGGTGTTTTCCCCCTTGTATGCTTCCTTCCCAGCTTAAATATTAAGAAATGAAATGTTTGCTTTCATAGAGGTAGGGCTAGATAAGGCAATTGATTTGGGGAGTTCTTTGATTTGCTATTTGATTTTTTCCCTAAAAAAATAATCATACATTTTTAGAGAGGGCAATGTAAACAAAGCTAAGTAATCTAAGAGGCAAAAGATCTAATCATAAAAATCTACAGGACAGTAGAAGCAAGAAGTAAATTAGTGTTTTAGAAGCAAAACTATCACAGCCCCTTGTTAGTAAATCAAATTGTAAGTGTGTGAATGATATACATAGTATACATGCACTATAGGGGCAGCTAAATTGTGCAGGGGGTAGAACTCCCAGTCTGGAGTCAGGAAGACTCCTCTTTCTGAGTTCAAATCTGCTCAGATATTTACTAACTTTGTGAGTCTGGGCAAGACATTTCCTCCTGTTTGTTTCACTTTTCTCATCTGTAAAATGAGCTGGAGAAGGAGGTGGCAAATCACTCCAGTATCTTTGCCAAGAAAAACTCAAATGGGGACACAGAGTCAGAAATGACAGAAAAAACTGAAAAAAAAACCAAATAATGTATAAAATATATAATAGACGTAAGAATGAAATAGTATGCTTAACAGGTGTCTTAGTATTACACATTATATGCAATTTTACATGTTCTATAAGTACATACATGTGTAATATGTATATGAACTGGATCTCTGATTTCATTGTTCTAATTAACTTCCAGGTGAGGCAGCACCTTCTGGCAGTACAGGTGGGTGTATTTTCTGCAACATGTAGTTTTAGAGAGTTGCCTAAATCATTGAAAGTGCTTGTTCAGATTTGTACAGCTTGTCTGTGTCAGGGTCAGGACTTCAACCAAAGTTCTCTTGGTTTCAAGGCAGACTCTCTATTCACTACACTAATATGACTCTGTCTCTTTCTCTCATTTTGCCTTTCCTTTTTTCAGTTAAATATGAGCATAGCAATAAATTATTAAAAGAAGGAATAAAGTCGAAATACCTAATTCTCTCTGTCCCTGCCCTCCCATGGCCATCTCATTCATTCTTTCATTACAGTGACATTAATTTGCAACATCTCATTCCAAGAAATGTTGTTCTCATTCCTCCTTTCTTGCTCATTTACTATTCCAAATGCTCTAGAATCTATTCCCAGGAGAGTTAATTCTTGGCAGAGGCAGAAGGATTCAGGGGGAAGGGGTTTATAACCTCTGTCACTTGTCTCTTTTATTGTCAAGAATACTCTCTTTTAGACTTTTCTTAGTTGTGCCCCTCCAGGGTCCCTACCTTTATCACTAGAGTACCATGGTACCTATGTGTACAGACCCATCTCGAAGAAGTTGACTTCCTGTAGTATCCAAACACTCTCAAAAGAATTCATTGAAAGCCTCCTGCTTCACTTTCTCTAGATTCTGAATGATGTCCTTTTCATTGCTGTGAGAGTTTTCTCTTATTTTGCTGCCAACCATCCACTTCCTATTCCTTTTTTTTCTGTAGTCTGTTTCCCAGTGTTCTAACTTTATTCTCCATTGTAAAACAGGGAGAAACTGAAAGTCTCTATCTCCATCTCTCTTACCATGTTCTGTCTAGTTTTATCTTGGGTACTCTCATCCCATCTTCTTTTCTCCTGAAATTCCTTTCTATTTTCCTGCCACCTGTCACTAATAATGATAAGATTGTTTTTTGACTCCAAATAAAAATTTGCTTCTACTCCCCAATGGATTTTTCCCATTGTGGTTATCTTTCTTAAATTCTGTAGTCCAGTGATGTTCACATTGCCTTCTCGATATCTGTCAAATAATATGAGTTCTTTTAAAGAGAAAACAAGCAATAAACAAAAAGATTCCCCAAAGTGTCTAGCATTGTCTACACAAAGACATTTTGTTCCTTAGTCTTTCTTGATCCTATGAAAATACTTACGTTTGCCTTGTTTGATCAGCTTGCATGTTGAATACCCTTTTCAACTTTGAGTTCTTCTGAAGGAATGACTTGAATCCATGCTTTTACTGAATATTCATTTTCTTTTATGTTTATGTTTACCTTTGTAGGATATGCTTTTCAGAACACCATCACCATATTTCAATTCTTCCTTTCATTTTTTTTAACCAGCAAATAATCCTGTGTTATTCTTCTTAAAATGGGAAAGACTTGTCCGCTTCCTTCCTGAAGAAAAATTGTTGTTTGATGTTATAGCTCTGAATTTTGACTAAGATATTTGTTGGTGAATTAAATTTGGAATTTGTTTCTGTTAAAGTATGTATTCTTTCACTTTGTACTTTTCTTGTCTGCCTCTGATATTTATGGGCAATTTTCCTAGATGAATTATTGAAAATATTTAGCTTTTCTTGTTTACGATGTTTTCTGAAAGACCTCTGATCTTTAGAGATCTCTTTTGATTTCTGTCTTCAGTGTTCTTCTTTAGTATTCCTGTATCCTTATTAAGTTCTCATGTATACTTCTAGATTTGTTTTTTTAACTTTGATCTATTATTTTCCTTCTGTCTCTGAAATTTTGCATGATAATTCTGTCATTTTTTTCAAAAATAAATTTTTTATTGCTTGTCTTGTCTATTTAATTGATCCATCATTGCTATGCCCTTTTTCAATATCCCTATTCTCTGTCTCCTCAGATCACCAAGTTCAGACAACTGTGGTCCTCAAGCGGTGAGAGTGACTATGTAGTATATTACCACAAGGTCACTGGAGCTGGACCCATTCTCCAACTTTCCTAGTTCCATATTTTTGAGACTTCAATCTATTTTTTAAATTGCTTTCTTTAGTTCATGGAATGATTCTGAGGTCACCAGATGGAGTTGGAGAAAGCTTTCCTGGACCCTACTATGGGATAACTTTGAAGTTTTGTAGTTGGATCCTTTCTCCATCTTTCTCTTGCTTCTAATGATCATCTGTCTCCTCCTCTACAATATTAAATAGTTGTAACCAATGCTGTGCTTCTTGTCCCCTGACGGGATTGCTGGTCCCTAACTTTCCTTTGATCCTGCCATCTTCTCAGCATGCCAGTCTCCCTCATTTTTGCTTTCACATCACACACGATGCTTTGACTAGAATTAGAATTTATGACTCTGGAGTCGGTTTCATTCTCTAACAATATTAACAAGTAACTATGCTCATGGACAGAACTGGGAAAAAATTTGTTTTCCTACATAAGGTTCTTCCTTGCCTCCATAAAAGACAAAATAGATTTAACAAACTGCTGATACACTTTGTTTTCACATCACCTACAATTCTCAACATGTTATTCCTTGTTCTCCTTCCTACAGAGCCATCCCTTATAAAAAAGAATAAAAAGAGAGACAAAGAGGAAAAAAATTAAGCCAAACTAATTTTGGAAATTTCCAACATTTTGGAAAATTTTGACATTGTATACAGTGTTCCACACTTATAGTCCCCCACCTCATATCTTCTGAACTAAAGAATTTAATCATTATAATTTCACAACATTAAATTTCTTTTTTTTGTTTTACTTTTATATTTTGAGTTTAATCATAAAAAGAACATTTCCTTATAAAAGCAGAGCACAAAAGAGGGTGGTATGTAAATAGCACCATGAATCCTTGCTTGCTTTTCAAAAGGATATGATATATTCCATATTTACTTTCAACTGTCCTGTTTATCTGTGTTTCCTTCTGAATTCACTTCAATTTTCTTCTGTGCATTTTTAAAACTTTTAATAGCCCTCTTTTTTTTTGTTTTTATTACTATTGCTATCCCTACCTCCTTTAAACTCCACATTTTAAAAATAGGGGTGGGGCAGGGAGGAAACCTTATTATATAATAAGAATAGTTAAGCAAAGCAAAGTCACACAATGGTTCTGTTCAAATTTGTGTGTCTCTTTCTGTACCCTGAGTTCATCTCTTCTATGTCAAGAGATGAGTAACATGCTTCATCATAGGTCCTCCCAATACATTGGTTAGTCATTACTTTGATCAGAATTCTTGTCTTTAATGGTTGTATTTCTTTATGATGTTATTGTTATTGTACAAATTCTTTTCTTGGCTCTGTTCATTTCATTCTGCATCAGTTCATACTTCCCAAGATTCTTTGAAATGTTCTTGCTTATTAGAGAACAATAATATTTCATTATAATATGTTGCAATTTGTTTAGTCATTACCCATTAAATAGGAATTCCTTTTCCTTCCCTTTTTTCTTTTTTTTCTTTAATTCCCTCTTTGGGATTAGGTAGTTGGTTTTGCTTCGGATTATTTTCTCCTCATTATAAAACTTCCTCTTAATATCCTCTCTCTTCATCCCCACTTGTTTGCTACTGAGTCCCATGTATACACACACACACACACACGTGTATATACATGGAACTCATATATACATGGAACTCAACTGGGAAATCTATATATCTATATGCATATATTACATTTCATTTTTTAATTTTATTTTTCTCAATGACGTGTAAACAAAATTTTTAACGTCCATTTAAAAAATGGTGAGTTCCATATTTTCTCCCTCTCCACTTCTCTTCTTGAGAAAGCAAGCTATTCAATATAGATTGTACATGTAGAGCCATGCAAAACATTTCCGTATTAGTCATGTTGCAAAACAAACCACAGAGCCAAAAAACCAAAGAATGATAAAGTAAAAAAAAAGTCTACTTCAATCTGCATCCAGACTCCATCGGTTCTTTCTCTGGAAATGGAGAGCATTTTTCATCATGAATCCTTCAGAATTGTCTTGGATCATTGTATTGTGAGAATAGCTGAGCTTCGTATATTTCTCCACCAAACTTTGTGTATGGTTATGTATGGTTGTGTGATCACCTCTCTTTTGTCTGTTTCATATAAAAGTGAGGATCATCTAATGTCAATCCTACCTTTTCTTCTTCCATGTTTATATATTCTTTGCAAGAATCCCAAAGAATAAAAAATAGTAAATTTCATTCTCTTCCTCCTTTTTGCTCTACTTTCTTTTCCTTCTCCTAAAACTCTTAGGATAGAAGCAATTCCTCAAAGGGTCTGCCGTTTTCTTTTCCTTTATCTCCCTCAATATCGTTTGAATAAATTCTGTTTCTGAAGAGATACTTGTTTCTTCTCGTATATTTGAACCTTAACATTGCATTGTTGTACAACCCCTTCCAATCTGCTCATAAATTTACGTTTCTGGGTTTCCCTTGATTCTCATCTTTGTAATTCAAGGCTTACTCAGATCTGCTCTTTTCATCAGAAATTTGTGGAAGTACTCTATACTATTAAATGTTCATCCTCCCTCCTATAGAGTTATACTCAGCTTTGTGGGGCAAACTATTCATTTTTTTTTTTAAATCCCTTATCTTGCATTCCAAGATTTCTTCCAGTTTACAGTAGAAGCTGTCAAATCTTATGTGATCCTGACTGTGGATTCATGTTACTTAAACTAGTTTCTGAGTGATTGAAGTACACCTTTCTTAGATAATTAACTTCTGGATTTTAGCTGTGCCATTGCTAGTTCCTTTTGGGGGATTTTTCAGGAATTATCAGTGGGTCTTATCTTTACTTTGCCTTCTTATTCTAATAGATTTCTTGAAGTGTAGTATTCAGATTTTTATTGTGGTGTTTACAGAGTGATTGTTATTTTCATTAGACAATGATTCTTAAATTATTTCTCACTGACCCACTTTTCAGTTCAGTTGTTTTTAGTGTCAGATTTCTTACATTTTCTTATATTTTGTTCAGTCTTTTGGTTGTTACAGTTCTTCCTGCCTCTTGCAGTCATTGATTTCTATTTTGTCTGTTCTGATTTTTAGGAATTCTGTTGGTTGGGTGACACTTAACTACTTTTCTTCAAAGAAACTTATTCTCCTTCCATTTATTTCTCAGGAGCTTTCATTTTATTAAAAAAATTCTTGTCATTTATGTTGAGTATTTCTACAGTTCTTGTGTGAAATCCATTCTTCCTGTAAGTATCTACTTGCAGTCAATCAGCCAATAAACATTTGTTCAGGCACTGGCTAAGCTTTTGCCGTTATTACAGTTGCTCTATCTAGGCTGGATTTCTGGGCATCTGTGGACCTCAGATAATTTTTATAGGGGTTGATTCATTCTTCTGGTCATAGGAGTTAATCCAGGGATCTTTGGAACTATCTATCCCTTTCATACTTTCCTGTTCAGAAAAGGGAGAAATAATGGTTTAAGTCCCTGGAAATTTAGCACCGTAAATATTTTCCCAGCATGCTTTGTAGTGGCTGCCCTTTACTGTACATACTATCTTTGGGTATAACCTTGCTACCGACAAGGGTGCCTGGGTCCTGTGATTTGTCAGAACTTAGAGATACCCTTTATAGTCTCTGTGCTTGAGTGAAACCCAAGGAACACTTCGCTATCTGCTAATCTAGAGAAGCATTATTGCTTGTCTGCCAATATTAAACCAGCTACTTCTGGTAGCTGGTTGAAGCTGGTTGAAGCTAGTTGAAGTCTAAAATAAATTTCTGTTTAAGGCCTCAGTATCCTTATCTGTAAAATGGGAAAAATACTGTTAACAACAACTGTCCTAAGGGGAAGGGAGGGGAAGTTAATTTACTGAAACCTGTAAAACACTTTAAAGATGAAATGCAACATTGTTTTTATACTGTCAGAGTAACTGTAAGTTGTCATTCAAGATCTGGGCCTTCCTTTTTTTTTTTATCTTTTTTATAATTAGGTGGCTTCTTTTGAAATGCTATTACAAAATTCAGCTCTGAAAAGAAGAAAAGCCTTTTCTTCAAAGCCCTTCTTAAAAAAATAGTATTTTTTTAAAGACATAAATTAGCAACATTCTTTTTTTCTTAATCTATGACTCCACTGGGGTCGGAGCCAACTTCTTGTTCCCATTTTCTAAGAAGGTTGCCTGGGGCACTAATGACTTGCACAGTCACCTAGCTAGTCTATGCCATAAGGGGAGCTTGAACTCAGGGCTTACTGACTCTAAAGCTGGACCGCTATATTCTGCTGTTTCTCATGAACAGTATGATGACTCTAAGCTTCTAGATATCATCCAGGGCTGTTTTAAGAAAAGCACTTTGTAAATCTCAAAGGAGTATAGGAAGTGCTAGATACAATACCACTACTGAGACCCTCCTTTCTCCTTCCCTCTCCTCCTCTCTTCTCCCCTCCCCTCCCCTTCCCTCCTTCCAGCTTTTTTGTGTGTCTTCTCCCATCGTATTGTAAATTCCTTAAGGGCAGACATTGCCTTTCTTTTTCCTATATGTTTCCCCCAGGACTTAGCCCCACCTGACACCTAGTAGGCACTATCTAAGTGCTTATTCCCTTTCCTTCTGCCCACGCCCTACCTCCAGCCATGAAGGCATTCATGTATATGACAGGCCAGTTGTTAGGATTTCCTGCTTCTGTTCAGTAAAAAAGTGGACATGACTCATAGGTGAGAGACAGCTGACAGGTCACCAGCTAGTGAGAGCTGGTGGGTAGTGCATATAGGCAACTTTTAAATCTGAGCAGTCACAAGTGGTGACACCAGAGGGTGAGGTTGGACAAAGGCCACTGACTCAAAAGCCAGGAAATTACAAGTGGACTGGCCAACTCTCAGGGGCTCATCTCCAGGACAGGCTGAGGTAGCAGCATAAGTTGGAGAAAGACCTGGGGGCGGGGATGGGCAGGACAGGATGGGGCTGATACGCTGGGATCAGACCAGAAACAGAAGCAGAAGCGGACACTAGCATATGAAACAGCAGCTGGGATTCATTCATTCACTCAGTAAGTATTTATTGACTACCTGCTATGTTCTAGGACTTGTTCTAGGAGCTAGAGATACAAAGAAAATGAAATAGTCCTGGAAAGAGAAATTTTTCAAGGTAAATATTCAGCTATTTGGCACATATATAATTTTAAAGTTACTTCACATATTTAGGTCCTTTGACCCACATGACAACCCTTTGAATTAGGTAATACTGACATAATTTTTCCTATTTTACAGAGGAAGAAACTGAGGTTCAGAGAAAGTCAAGTGACTTTCCCATTATCACATAGCTTCCTAGTGTCAAAAGCAGGATTCCAACCCAAGTCCTCCTGATGACAAGCCCAGAAATCTACTCACTGTAGCCTCTAGGAGCAAATCCTTTGCTTGGCATTCAAGGCCCCTCATAAGCTAGCCCCCTCTTACCTTTTCAGTCTTTTTCTACCCTGACAGATGCCCTTCCTCCCAATGACACAGCCTTTTGGCTGTTCACAAACAAGAGGCTCCATCTTCTGACTCCAAGCATTCTCTCTGGCTGTCCACCATACCTGGAACACTCTTCCTCCTCTACTCCATCTACTGACATTCTAGGCTTCCTTTAAGTCCCAACAAAAGTCCCCCTTCTACAGAAAGCCTTCCCTAACCTCTCTTAGTTCCTGTGCCTTCCCTCCTAATTATTTTCTAGTAATCCGGCATACAGCTTGTTTTGTTTCTATTGGTTTACATGTTGTCTCCTCCATTCCATTATAAGCTCCTTGAGAGCAGAATCTGTCTTTTACCTCTTTTTGTATCCCCAGGTGTAAATGAGGTGTAAGACTGGACAGGTGGAAGGAGGACAGGTTATGAAGGAGTTGAAATGTCAAGCAGAATTTTATTTTTGATTCTAGAAATTATAGGAAATTTCTGGATTCACTGAATGAGGTGGTGGTGTTGCTAGTGGTGGGGACAGTCAGACCTGCCTTTCAGAGTGGTTAATTGGGCAGCTGAGTGGAAGATGGATGAGAGAGAGGGGAGATCTGAGGCAGGCAGAAGAACGAGGTGATCAAGGCCTGCCCCAGGATGGTAGCAGGTCAGACGAGAGGGGAGGGTGAATACCAGAGATTTTTTAGGGTAAACAGACTGGTGACAGATTAGAATATTCCTTAATAATTGTTTAAATTTTGTTTTTTCCAATAACAAAAATCTAACTCCTTTCCTTCTTACTTCTTTCAATCTCCCAATAAAATAAAGCAGGGGGAAAAATACCCAAAACTATTGTAATAAATATGCATAGTTGAACAAAACAAATTTCTTCATTGGCCATGTCCAAAAAATATATCTCATTCTATACCTGAGCCCATCACTTTTTTGTCAAATTTCCTTAATAATTTGAGTTTTAAAAACATATCTTAATCATTGTTTTTCAAAGTCTGTCTTTCCAAAGGTGCCCAGGTACTCTAAATCAAGTCTTTAGTCAAATGGCAATTGTTCGCTCTGTGCTGCTCAATACTCCCTAGGATATTGCCCCTTCTTTCTGAAAAAAAATCAGAAATGAACTCTTCTTAGTAGTAGCCTGAAGAACGAAAGGAATACACAATGAGAATGTACTCACAGTCGCCCCCACTCCCAGTCGCCCAGTTTTTATTTCCCCAACAGACCCAGCCTCTGCTTTTGAGCCAGGAATAGCAGAAAAACATCTATCTTCCTTGTTGTTCTTGTTTGGAAAAACCAATGTTAATATTATGATGGGGCGAGGCCTCTAAAATGATGCATGAGATCCCAAACTGCAAGTGAAGTCCAACATTTTTCTGACTGGTGTTCAGTGAATGGAACCTGCACCCACGCCGAGTCGATTAGGACAACCCAGAGAACTGGGACAGGTCCTTTGTGCTCCAAGGAAGCTTTTGTGGTCCTTGCTGGGTCATAAAAATGGAGGCTGAAAAGTAATTCCGATGATGGATTCTTTCTCTGATGCCATTTGACATCTCTGCAGTGAGGTGTATCACTTTTCTTTCTGATGGACTCCCTAAGAGATAAAGCCAGTCCAATCAAGAAACTAAGTGACCCTCCTGGCCTTTACATCCAGTAATGCTGTGAGGACAGGAGACCTCCCAGCATGCACCCGTGTGTGCCTCTATGAGATTACTCTTGGGGATAGAAAACAGGGCCAACAGTATTGTAGGAAGTAAAATCCTGGCTCTGCCACTTACTAGCTAGGCATTATAGTAGATATAGCCCTGAACCCAGAGCCAGGAAGACTTGAGTTCAAATCCAGCCTCAGACACTTAACTTGATGTGTGACCCTGGGTAAGTCATTTATTCTTTCTCTGTTTCAGTTTCTTCACCTGTAAAATGAGAAGGTTGGGCTTGGAGATCTTCTGGGCTTCCTTTTATCTCTGTGTCTGTGATCCCATGATTGGGAAGGTGTTTGTTCAGCTTGTAGAGTACCCAGGGCTTGTACATCCTATCCTTCCTCCAACGCCCAGCTTTTGGACATTTCATTATTCGTGAGCATTCTGAACTAGGTGGAGAAGCAACAGAATGAAAATGGGAACTCTGAGCTGCTAAGCTGTGCTCAAGCTTGCAACTCCTGGTGTGAGTCTGACTTCCCCCTTCTTCTCCTGCCTGTCATTGATCCATGGAAAGACCAAAGGAGGCAGTGAGATGTAGGATTATCATTGCTTTTACTAATAGTAACGATAATAATGACTCTGAAAAATAATAATTGACATTTATATACAATGCTTTAAGATTTACAAAGCACTTTAAATATGTTATATCTGGTCCTCAAAACAATCCTTTGTGGTAGCTGCTGTTACTATGCTTATTTTACAGGTAGGGAAACTGAGACTCAGAGCAGTTAAATGACTTGCCCAGTTTCTTATTGGTACAGTTTCTGGGGCAGAAGTCAAGCCCAGAATTTTTCATGCCTTCTATTTTATCGCTCAGTCCACATCACCCGAGTGCAGCTGGATTGTCCTATCCCATTAATACGGTGGTTTTGCTCTCCCTTAACTTAAGTGCCTTTGCTATTAACCTCGATAGAAATGCTTTCTTGTCTTTTTTTCCCCGACATCAAAATCCCAACTCAACCTTGGTGGCCAAGTGTAGAGTTTTTCACTGTCCTCTCCTCCAAACTCTTAAAACCCTTGAAGTTTGTACCCCTTATCTGACACTGAGCACTCTGGAGAAGGAAATGGCAACTGTGCCAGTATCTCTGCCAAGAAAACCCCAAATGAGGTTTTGGAGAGTCAGATTCCGCTGAAAACACCTGAGTCCTATCACTTCATTGATGCTGATTTCCTTTCTAACCAGACTCTCAAATCCTACAGGGCAGGGTTCATGACTACTACCTCTTGTTATCTCTCAGAGAGCCTTGCATGTAGCCAGCACACACTGACTGATTAGCTGTCTCATTTAAAGTTGGCCCCAGCTTAATATCTCTTATCATATTTCTGGGAAGAAAAAGAAAAGAAAAGTGAATGGTAGAATGTGGCAAAGATGGTGAAACCCATGGACTCCTCAGAATAATGTTTTTAAATGTATAAAATAAATCCCTAATAAACCAATTATATATAGATATATAGATAAACACACACATATATACTAAAGATACACATATAGAACTATCCACCTCTTTAGATCAATTGGATAGATAGATAGAAAGAAAGATAGATAGATGGTAGAGAGATAGAAACATATAAAACAAGACTTAGAAATAATCTGATTTAATGATTCTAAACCAGAGGACCACAAAATAGCTTGAGAAGTGTTGCACTAGATGATTTCTAAGTTCTTTTCTGGCTCTAAATGCCATTATTTTATAACTGACTGAAAGGTTTTCTCTGTGCTTTGATTTCTCCAGGGATATGATGAGGGGCAGCGGCAAGAGACAGAAATGCTGGGACAGTGGAAGGGCGAGCAAACAATCTCCTTGTCTCTGTTGGCAGGGGTCCACGTGGGCAACCTAAAATTCCCTTTGGTCGCTAGGAGGGCTAAGAATGGGCTTCTGTTATAGCTTAACTTTTGGGTGCACCACCCCAAGGGTTGCTTTAATTGTCAGAGGATCCCTTCACAGAGCCACCCTTTCTAGATGCTGGGCTTGGTTTTTTATCAGCCTTAGGTTGAAAGAAAGATCATCCACTGAGACGGCAAATCCCAGCCAACATTGCTTTTGGGGATCTCTAAGGCTGACTAAATAATAGATCTGGATTTGAAGGGACTTGATTGACTGGTGGATTGGGTGACTGCCATCCTTTGCTCTAACCCACTCATTTTATGGAGAAAGAAACTGAAACCAGAGGAGAAGTAACTTGTCCAAGGTCACACAGTTTGTGAGGAACTAAGTCAAAAATTGAATGTCACTTCTAGGACTCTTCCGGTGCCGCATCTTATTGTTTATTTTCAGGGACATTTGGCCTCTTTGAAAATGCAGGGTGTCCCAAAAGCCTTAGTGCATTTTTAAGCTCTAAGGTACATTTGCCATTTTCCTATCAGTAAAAACCAAACAAAACCAAAACCCTGCTTTAGAAATCAGACCAGACAACTTTGTTAAGAGTCTTTTGTCCTTAAGGAGAGATAATGGTTCATTTTATAGGTGGACCTCACTTTATGTAATCTACGGAGTCTCAAAATGAATCTTTGTAATTTGAAAGCAATTTTCCAGTTGACTCCCATTATAATTGCTTAAATTGCTCTTTCTTCATATCTGTATTATTGGTTGATCTTTAATCAACATTAGTCTTAATACTTTGATTTTTAAATTTTCTCTGCTCCTTCCTCCTTCTCTGTTTTTGTCATACATTTCTTGAGCTACTACCACCGGCTTAATTGTTTCTGGGGGGACTTATTTAAAGGGACCTTTCAGGAAACTCTTTCGCAAAGACTGTGTGTGTGTGTGTATGTGTGTGTGTGTGTGTGTGTATGTGTGTGTGAAGTGTCAGGTTTTTTTTTTTGCAGTGAGTTTTTTTAAAGCAGGAATTATCCACATATCTTTTCAGATAGAATGAAATAAAAGCAAGTAAAAAATATTTATTGATCTTTTGTTATGAACAAATTTTGAACCTTGGGGAGGCAAGTTACTATTCTCATTTCACAGTAGATGTTTCTTTTTGCACATTCTTCATATGCAATGGAAAATATTCATTTAAGTCTTCCCTATAGGTGCTATATGGGTCCATATCCCACATTTACAACAGTTGGCAACACATGCACAAACGATATATCTCTTCTCTGGAAAGACCACTGGACTGGAAGGTGGGAAAACTGGATTTTAGATTCAGTACTGAAACATGCTACCTATGTGATTTTGAAGAAATAGGGGCCTTCCCTTCTCTGGATTTCAATTTTTTTCATCTAGAAAATGAAGAGATTGGAGGAAACAGTCTCTAAGGCTCTTTAATTCTCTGAAACTAGATTCCCTTAGGTTGACTGCCATTTTGATGGAGTAGGTGGATAATACTCTCATTGCCCTAGTGATCTATTTATTCTGGTGACTGGTCTCTTCTCAGCTTCCTTCCCCTAATGGGAAGGAAGACCTCTACCTACTCCCACAGGTTTCCACCTTTGTTTCAAGGGAGTGCCTCCTCCTTTGTGCATGGAATCTTAACTTCCAATGACAGAATATTGTCTGTAACCTTGTTGCCCCCATCATTTCATCTCTCAGATTTCCTGCGCATAACCTCTACTTTTTAAGTAATAGATACATCTATCATTAAAATGTAGGGATGGATAATGAGCAGCCATTTAAATAGCACTAAACCCTCCATTTTCAGATCTAAGAACTCATTACATTTGCCGGTTATTAAATACGTCTCATAACAATATTTTAATATGATTAAAGGGACCGCTTCTCTTCCCCCAAAAGTGCTAGAGAACAACTAGGCCTGAGTGATAGATAGCATGAGAATGAATGGAACAGGCAAATTCAGATTTTCTTTTGCCTTGAGAGTTGTGTCTCATGGAGTATGTGACTGTAATACAATGTGTTTATACCTCATCAAAGCAGCCTGTTAATCTTGGGAAGGAAAAGAGGGAATCAGAATGAAATGAAGGACCAATAAGCATTTACAGCTTCTTTAGAAAATAGAACAAAAAGAGAAACATGGCTTGGAAGAAGAGTTGAGTGGGTGTTGGTGGCCTCCCGCCTCCCTTTTCCAGTAATGTGCCCTTTGGGCCCTACTCTCCAGAATAAAACAGATACATCTTCTCCCCATAGACTGTGACAGATTTCTCACTGTGTGCTTGTTTTCTCTTCCCAAGAACTATCCCATGTCCCAAATCCATCTGTCCCTTTTTTTTCAGGCATTAAAATTTATTTTCTACTATTCTATTCTCTCAAAGTTCTCCTCTCTTCTTTTCAAGGTCACAGCTGATAAACTGATTCATGTTAAGGTGTTAGTAGACTATACTAGCTTAATATACCATCCCTCCTAGGGGTGTTTGCATTTTAGTGAGGAGATAGAAATGTCATCACCCTATAATATTGGAATGTGCTTTCATTTCATAGGAGTGTGTTTCTAATGGTGGAATTTTAGATGGTATGGCAGGGCCAAGAGGAGGAGATATTTACGACTCACTCAGTTATTCCACATAAGGAAATGTCTCTTCTTTATACATAATAGTTGCCCTGGTTGAGATTTAGGCAAAATACTCATACTTCTGATCAGACAATGCAAAATGGAAAATTAGAGGGAGATCACATCACAGGATAACAATTAAAAAATAGCTTTTTCGTAGAACTTTAAGATTTGTAAAGCACTTTGCAGATATGATCTCGATCCTCACAGCAGCCTTTGAAAGTAGGTGCTGTTATTATCCCCATTCTACAGGTGAGGAAACCAAGAGCAGCAAACGTTCTGAGGCTGGATTTGAACTTATGTCTTCCAGACTCCAAGATTCCAGTGCTCTACCCTCTCTGCCACCTAGTTAGTTACCTTTGGGATCACTGAACCTTGGACCTGAAGTAACCTAAAAAGGCATCTACTTGATCCTTTCATCCAAAGAAGGGATTCCCTCCATAAATCCCTAATAGAAAGTTGCTCAGCTTTGTCTGATCATTTCCATTTTTCATTGACATTTTTTCAAGGCATCCAATTTCATTTATGAACATTTTTAATAGTTATTAAGTTCTTCTTGATATTAAACTGAAATCTATTTATGACTTACAGCTATTGATTCTTGCTCTGGCCTGTAGAGTTACTAATCTAACCATTACTTCAGCGACAGTCATTCAGACATTTGAATAAAGCAAGATTGTCTTTCTAAAATCTTCTCCTTTCCAGGATAAATATTCCTAGTTCCTTTAACCATTATTCCTATAGTGTAGTTTCCATAGTCTTCATCATTTGGGATCCTTTTCTGTGGAAGTATTCTAATTTCTACAGTATTCTATATTCTAATTATTCTAACTATTCTAATTCTATAGTAATTCTAATATTTTAATTTTTTTCCCCTTCCTTCCTTCCCTCCTTCCTTCCCTCCTTCCTTCCTTCCTTCCTTCCTTCCTTCCTTCCTTCCTTCCTTCCTTCCTTCCTTCCTTCCTTCCTTCCTTCCTTCCTTCCTTCCTTCCTTCCTTTTCTTCCTTCCTTCTTTCTAGTGACCCTCAACTTTAAACCCTCAGAGACTTTCCATCTCAGTATAGGCTTAGGACTAAACAGAACATTCCAGATATGGTCTTACCAGGGCAGCATCCATTGTAACAATTACCTCGCCTGATCTGGGCAGTATACTCCTACTAACACAGCCTAAATTTAAACTGTTTAGCAACCATGTCATGCTCCTGGCTTAGATTCATCTTTATAATTAGTCCCCTCCCCTACCTGGCATGTACAGGGACTCTGCAAAACCAAGTCATACCCTCCTCTCCATGTGAATCTACATGCAGAACCTGATATTTCTTCCTGTTAAATTTAATTTCGAACCCTTTTGAGATCTTTTTTCATCTGAGGATCTTTAGATCTACTGATTCCAATGCCATCATTTTATAGATAAAGAAACTTAGGTCCAGGTCCTAACACTAAATCAATTCTCTAAGAGAATTATCTGAGTCCCAAATCAACTTACACTAACCCTTATTTGCAAGATATTTATAAATCAAAGTGACATCAGGGTGGGATGCCCAAATACATGGGGAATTGCCTTCCAAAGACACAAATGTAAATAGACCATCTAGAAGAAAAATCATAGAATTAGGAAGGAATGGACCTTAAGTAAACAACTCTCCCCGATGGCATGCTGGGAGAAGACGAGTAAAGTTTACTTTACTCCCCTGTCTGAACACTCATTTATATCAGTGTCCTTCATAGTCAAAGATGCTGCCTTTGCTGCTGATGTTACCATTTCCTGGGCCAAGATGCCCATTTAGCGTGTACTTAGAGTGCATCTTTGCTGTGGCTGCTAACATGGAGAGGGCTGAATGAGGAATCATATTACAAGCCACACTACCAAGTACTTTGATTATTCTGGGAGAGAGGTCCAAAAAACCAACCAGATGGGAACACCCTCAAAACCAATGGCAGACAGTTGTGATAGTAACATTAAAAACAAACTACCCCTCAAAATCCTCTCAGTTTCTCAAAATATTTAATTTTTGCCTTTGATTTTAGCAAAGAGCTTCATCTCACAGCATTTAAAGTTACCTTGATTGTATACATTTTTAATTGATAATTTCAAAGGTATTAATTGCATTAGGATACAAATATCTATCGAGATATAGGCTGGCATGGTGGAAATGCTTTGGGAAAGAAGATCTAGAGTTGAATCCAAGTTTTTAATTTACCTACTATATAACCATAAGTCACTCAACCTTTCCAAGACTCAGTTTCTCCATCTATAAAATGGGAAATATTATTTACACTGTTTCCCTCTTAAGATTGTTTTGAGGAAAGTGCTTTGTAAAGCCTAAGGTACTCTATTTGAGTAGAAAAGGGGGTAACTCATCATGATGATGATTATAATGATAATGGAAATGATACATTATATCATACTTAAGGACCTAAGGATATACATGGACTCAAATACATTTTATCAGACAAGGTAAGAGTCGTATATGATGAAAACTCCTAGGTAGGTTAGTTCACCATGGTGGAAAAAGAATGGGACTTCACGTATTTGGGGGTCTAAGGGCCAGTCAGACACCACAGTAGAACAGGTCAAGGGAGAACAAAAAATTCATAGCAGAAATGAACAGGCATATAAAATGCTATGGTTTTGAAGTCAGCCAATTAGAAAATGATATGACAAGGTACGAGCAGGAAATGGCTCAGTGATTTATCACAATCCACCCTGAGTTGACAATTTGATTAAAGGACCAACATGTTACCAGTTGGAGATAGGCCATTGTGAAAGGAAACCTGCTAAATGACCCCGAAATACTCACTCTCTAACATGAGGCTGCAGAAGAGCAGAGATTTTAAGCAGACATCCAAAGAAGAGACCCCTGCAGCTGCTGAATCAGAAACCACCCCTGGGGCTGATGAGAGAAGGAAAAAGGACCTGCTGGCAGAGGCTGGTAATGAAAGAAAACATTTCGTATAAGTGAGAACCAGTGAAAACTCTCCCGTGACCCTGTTTAAGGACACTTACCCTACCTAAGGACATAGTCTCTTAAAGATCTATGCCTTTAAAAAGATGCTTTTCAAGTAACTAGATTCTACTTCAATATTACTTGAAGAATCCTGAGGTAGAAGGGAAAGAATATTAGCTTTAGAGTCAGACTATTGAGGTTTGAGTCTTGGTTTTTACTGTGTGACCTTAGGCTGGTCACTTCTTTTCTCACAGTAGATAGAGCTCTGGATCTTGAGTCAGGAATCCTGAGTTCAAATCCTCTCTGAGACTTACTGTATGTAACAAAGGACACATCTCTCAATCTCTATCTGCCTCAGTTTCCTCATCTGCAAAATGAGGATACTAACAGTATCCATCTTCCAGGGTTGCCATGAGAATAAAATGAGGTAATATTTATAAAGTGCTTTGAATATCTTAAAGAAGAAGCATCAGGTACTAGTAGGTAACACTCTTGGAGTACAACTGAACCAGACAAAAATGTAACTTTTAAATTTAACAAAAAAGTGAAAAAAAAGTTGAATATAGATAATGTTAGATGAATGAAGATGTGGTTTTCTAAGTCAGTATGTTTCCTTCAGGGGTCTTTATGTAAAGCTTAGTGGCCACATTTCTACCATTGCCTTAAAGCAGTATATAACCTCTCTCTCTCTCTCTCTCTCTCTCTCTCTCTCTCTCTCTCTCTCTCTCTCTCTCTGTCTGTCTGTCTTTGTCTCTGTCTCTCTCTCTCTCATCTCTGTATTATTTAACCTATCTTTTATCCATTTATTATTCCTATTTTTGTCCTCTGACTTACAGTTTCTTCATCTGTAAAATGGGGTAATATGGACCATGATCTATAGATTCAATTCCAGCTTTCATAGTCCATTTCTGTGATTTCAGCTGTGTGGGTTTTTTCTCTACCTGCCCAAAGTGCAACCTCTTTGTTCCTCAGCAGATGGTGGGTGCTATGGCCAAAAAAAACAACACTTGAGAGCTAACCCTTAGATGATGAGTGTTTCCTCATGACATACATGTCTATGCATGCATATATATAATATGCACATACATATACATATGTATACATGAACATGCATGGAGAAAGGAGAGAGAGAGAGAGAGAGAGAGAGAGAGAGAGAGAGAGAGAGAGAGACAGAGAGACAGAGACAGAGAGACAGAGAGAGAGTCAGTTAATCTATTGTCAGATCTGAATTTGAAGCTTTTTCAGCTTGGTAGACCTGGCCAGAGATTGTATTCTGCCAGCACGGTGTTCCAGAGCCCAGGCTTCTCTAGCATATCAGACCTGGAATTTGTAAAATATGCATTTTATTGCAGATACAACAATAATGAAGCCATGTGATGATAAAGTTGTATAAAGGTGAACAAAGCAACTGGATAAATTTTGAGTTTCCACAGAGTAGAAATCTGTGAGACGGAAATGGTAAACTCAGAAGAATCTGAATCTAGGGAAAACTGATCAAGCAAATTAAATCACCAAGTGTCAGAATGTATTAATTCCATTTGTACTGAATGGCCTCAGTGAAGATTAATAGATGGAAATAACTGACACAAGCAGACAAAAGTTCATCGTATACGCTGAGCAATTACAAAGGTATTAAAGAAAAATCCTGGCTAATAAAAGGGAAGAGAAATACTTCCAAAATAATCAAAGGAAGTGTTTTTGGTATTTCCAACCCTAAAGTATGCAGGGTAGAGAGGGTAATATCTCCCAGTGAGTTAGTGTGAAAATTTGGGGCAAAACCCCAAATGTCCTTTTGCTGTAGTAAAACAGCGCTGAAAACATCAAATGTCAACATATGTTCATCTCAACAGATGACTTTGTACATTTATATTTTGTAGATTGGTGACAATTTAGAAGTTATAGGTTTAACCATTATCTTCATGTAGATGATTCACCAATTTGTACATCCATCCCTAGTCTCTCTCCTAAGCTTCCCCAATGCACCCCCAGCTGCCTGTTAGACAGCTGGAATAACCACAGATGTTAGGGCAAGTATGTAGACTAGTCATTGGATCACATAATATCACCTTCCTTTTATAAGTTAAATTGTAGTTTTTAAATTAAACGACATTTATTTTCTCTTCCTACTACCTCCCACACTTTTGAAGGGGAAAAACAAAATAAATTCCTTGTAACAAATAGCCATAATTAAGTAAAACAAATTTCTTCATTGGCCATGTTCTAAACATTTTTTCTACTATCTGAATTCATCACCCCTCTGACAGGAGGTGAATGGAACACTTCATGGTCAGCCCTGTGGAATCATTTGTCATTGCATGGATCAGAATACTTATAGCTTTCAAACAGCTCTTTTACAGTGTTCTTGTTGTCACATAAATTTTTCTACTTACTTCGCCCAATTCTTCATTATTTTATGGAAGCTTTCAAAATTGTTTCTACAACATAGATAAATTGTCCTTCTGGATCTGTTCACTTCACTCTGCATTAATTCATACATGCTTTTCCATATCTCTTTGAAATTGTTTATTTCCTCATTTTTTCTGGCACAATAATAGTATGCCACCACATACATAGACTGTAATTTGTTCACTTTTTCCTGAACTGATGGACATCTCTTTAGAAATTTTAGTTTTTATCACCACCTCTTTTGGGTATAGAACTAGCAGTGGTATATGGGGTCAAAGGATATTATTATTAATAATTAACAACATGGCTTTTTAATAGACTCGCCTGGTAGATGTTTCCCCAAAATTTCAATAAAAGTATTTTTATTGGTTTATGGTTCATTAGTTCTATCCTTATTGTCAGGAGGTATCATTAAGCCTTCAAGAAATAATGTGTTTATTTAGTCTATAGGTCCTAGTTTAAAAAATTTTTTTGGTAGAAATACTTACAGCTTGGTTTCTTTTACATGAAACCTAACTTCATGTAGGCTCAAATCTGTGTTTATTGCCCAGATGTCTTACATTGTTCCTTTAATTTCTAAAAGCATTTTGCAGATTGGAACTAAATTCCCCCCACCTCTATTACAAACAAAACAAAAGAATACAATGTGCTGAAATTCCATTTTAGGAAATTTATAAGAACAGTTTGATATATGGAACCTGGCATTTTCCTGTCAAACTTTTTTGGGATCTTTTGGTCCAATTTTGTCACTATGAGATCATCATTTAGATCACTGTCTCATGCTCCCTGAGCAGGAACATTGCATAAGGAGGTAGGGCTAGGCATGGAGTCAGGCGATCTAGTCTTGTCACTTACCTGGTTTTGACTTAGGTTATGATCCTAGGCAAGTCACTTCACTTTCCTGTACCTCACTCTTCTTATTAGTAATAATAACTAGCTTTTAGAGTTAGTTACGTGGCCTAGTAGATAGAACATTGGACCTGGATCTAAGAAGACCTGAGTTCAAATCTAGCCTCAGACTAACTGTGTGACTTACTAACTGTGTGACTCTGGGTAAATCATTTAACCTATGTTTGCCTCAGTTTCCTCATGAGATAATAATAAAAATTACTATTTTCCAGGGTTGTTGTGAGGTTAATGTGATGTAGTATTTACACAATGCTTTCTTAGAAAACTATAAAGTGCCTTATAAATGCTAGCTATTATCTCTAAAATGGGGAATATAATAATTGCATTAGGACAATTGATCTAGCTAGAGGTGGGGAACCTGTGACCTCAGGACCACATGTAGCCCTCTAGATCTTCAAGCAAGCCCTTTGACTGAATCCAAGCTTCATAGAACAAATCCCTGTAAAACTTGGACTCAGTCAAAAGACCACACCCAAGGACAGGTTCCATACCCCCAATTCTAGATGTAACAGGGACTTTAATGGTTATTTAATTCAACAACTTAATTTGACAAATGAGGAAACGGAGGCAAGAGGGGTTAAAAAATTGGCCATGATCCCATGGGCACTACGTGGCAGAGCTGGGATTTAAACCCACTTTCTCTTACTCCAAATCTAGTATTCTTTCTAGCACAGTACAGCCCTTACCTCACACAGTTCTTCAAAGGAGGGCGTTTTGAAATTCCTACAGTACTATACAGATGTGAGTTATTTTTATTACTACCTTTTAGCCTCTCCTTTCAGTCTAAATTAACCTGTTCCTTTCAAAAAACCTGTTTCCTCTATCAAATGCCAAAAAGAAGTCCCAAAACAAAACAAAAAGTCTGCATAACCAAAGAAAGGTGAAAATTATATTGCTTTAAGATATTGAGAAATTAAGGAGCTCTTCAGTTAATCTAGTACTCTCATATGGAACTTCTGTTTGTCCCAAACATAAGAATAATGTTAGCTATTTTGCAGTGAATATTTTTAAAATATATTTTATCGATCTTTTGCTTTTAAATCACCTGAATTTCTCCCAATGTCCTTTCCCTCTTCTTTCCCGGAGCTGTCTCATATCACAAAGAATATTTTAAAGGAAAAAAAGAGATTAACAAATATATTAATATGTTAAAAAAAAGTCTGAAGTATAATGTCGCATTCCATGCCTGTGGACCTCCCACTTCTGCAAAGGAGAAGGGGGAAATGTCTTCTCATGTGCCTTCTTGGGGGCCAGGCTTGTTGTCTATGATTCTTTGACGTTCACTAAGAGTTATCTTATAGTTTTTGCTCTTTCCATTTCATTGTTGTCATTGTGTACATTGCCTTCTTAGTTCTTCCTTCTCTCCATATCAATCCATGCTTCTCTGTATTCACCATAGTCATCATTTCTTGTAGCATAATAATATCCACTGTATTCATGTACCATAATTAGTTTAGTCATTCTTCAATCAATAAACATCTACCTTGTTCAAGATCTTTGCTAGTACTCAAAGGGCCATTATAAATATTGTGCACTTCTTATCAGTGAAGTCCATGGGATATGTTCCTAGCAGTTGAATCTCTGAGTGAAAGTGAATGGACCTTTTTTTTTAACTTTATTTACATCATTCCAATTTGCTTTCTGAAATGGTTGCATTGATTGACAGTTCCACCAATAATGTACTGGTGCAGCTATCTTTCCACCATCCCTCCAACAATGATTATTGCAATCTTTTGTCATTTTTGCCAATTATTGACACATGAGGTAAAATCTTAAGGTTGTTTTGATTTGCATTCCTCTTATTATTAGTGATTTGTAACATTCTTTCATATAGTTGGTAATTATTTGCAATTTTTCTTTTGAGAATTGTTTGTTCATATTCTTTGATGGGTTATCTTTTGGAGAATGGCTTAACTAAGATGCATTAATTTAGTTTGTGTAAAAGTTTTTCAGTTTCACAGACAAAGTTAGGTGGCACAGTGGATAGAGCTCTGGGTCTGGGATCAGGAAAATATGAGTTCAAATCTAGCCTCAGATGTTTATTAGGTGTGTAACCTCGGGCAAGTCACTTAACTTGTGTTTGCCTCAGTTTTCTCATCTGTAAAATGGTGCTAGTAATAGTAACTATCTCCCAGTCTTCTGAGGACCAAATGACATAATAATTGTAAAGCACTTAGCATAGTACCACGCACATAGTAAGCATTATATCGTGTTAATTATTATTATTATATCAAAATTATTTTATATTTTGTATCATCTCAATCTGTTGTTTGTTTAACAATGTATCTCTTAGAAAGGGATAAATAGAATGGGGTAAATAAGAGACCAGGAAAAGCTTTTTCAATAAAGAGGAAGAGGGAGGAGGTGAGAGGGGAAAAGGTGAACCTTACTCTCATTGGATTGACTTAAGGAGGGAATAACGTGCACACTCAATTTGGTATTAAAATCTATCTAACTCCACAGGAATGTAGAGGAATAAGTAGGAACGTGGGGAATGATAGAAGGAAAGGCAAATGGAAGGAGGGGGTAATTAGAAGTAAACACTTTTGAGGAGGGACAGGGTCAAAAAGAGAGAATGGAATAAATGGGGGGAAGGATAGGATGGAGAGAAATATAGTTAGTCTTTCACATCATGACTGCTATGGAAGTGTTTTTCATGATTACACATGTATAACATATATCGGATTGTGTGCCTTCTCAGTGGGGATGGGTGGGGAGAGAGGAAGGGAGAGAGGCTGAAACTCAAAGTTTTAAAAATGAATGTTAAAAATTGCTTTTACATGCAACTGGGAAATAAGATATACAGGCAATGGGGCATAGAAATCTATCATGCCCTACAAGAAAATAAAGGGAAGGGGATGAGAGATGGGAGAGTTGTGATAGAAGGGAGGGCAGATTGAGGGAAGGGGTAATCAGAATGCACACTGTCTTGGAGTGGTGGAGGAGAGAGATGGGGAGAAAATATGCAACTCAAAATCTCATGGAAGAGAATGTTGAAAACTAAAAATAAATAAATTAATTTAAAAAAAGAATTTCTCTCCTAGCCACAGCTGTGAAAAACATATGATCTATGTCTTTATGAAATGATGTTTAATTTTAAGATCACATATCCACTGTAAGATGATGGTCTAAGTCTAATTTTTGCCAGTGAAATTTTAAAAATAATTTTCAGTATTATTATTATTTAAAGATTGTTGTAGCATTTAAGTACATCCTTTAAAGGAGTCCCAGTTTCCTAAATTTTATTTATTCCTTCCTGAGAGTGAATTTCTTTTCCCCTCCTTCCATCAACAGGAAAAATGGGATATGGCAGACATGAATTCAACCCCCAGGAAATTTGAGGGGAAGACCTTTTATCTTATTGAGAGTTTTCTTACATCCTCTCTAGGAAATAATTAGCAAAAAAACATCACTTCATTTGAGCGGTGGAGAAACTGAGGCACAGAGATTGAAAACTTATCCAAGATCTGAGGGTGCAATGATGACAGAAAGAAGAAAAGTAACTTTGATCTCAGTGGAATAGAACAGTCTGGGAGTCTGAAATAGGAGAACGAGTTTACAAGACAGCTTAATACTTCTAGTAGAAAATAAAATTTTAAAAAAATCACCAGAACATTGACTTCATAAAGGATGTCTCTAGTATTAAATGCAAGTAGTGATCAAATCTGTCACTGACCTAGTCCATTCCCTGAAATAAAAGCTCATGATCTGTGCACTAGACAACCTGGGTTCTAATATTGCCTGTGTTACTAACTGCCCATGTGGTCTTGGGCACATCTCTTTACCTTGGTGGGATATAGCTTCCTTATTTCTAAAATTTCATTCAACAATATATTGAATTATTATGTTGCCTTTAATTGTTCTGTAATTGTCAGTCAATATGAACTCTAAGGGCTCTTCTGAAACAAAAATTTCTGGAATGACAATTTCGTTTAAATGAATTTCTACAAACACATATGCCCACACACATTCATATGTAGATTCCCCTCCCCTGTTCCCCACCACACACATATATGCATACATACACACAAAAGAAAACGTAAGTCTTGCAGAATGAGATGAAAAAGCAATTAATCACAGGTTTATAGATTTAGAGCTAAGGAATATCTAAACAGTCATTAGATTCAATCCCATCATTTTACAGATGAGGAAACTGAGGCTCAGAGGGATGGATTAATTTTCCTAAGATCACCTTGGTAATAAATATCTGAGTCAGAATTGGAATGAAATTCATTGACTATAAATCCTCCCAGACCACTGGTCCTTCTTCTGGCCTAGCCCTCTCAGCCATCATCTGGGAAAGTCAGTCCTATGAACAAAGGACAAGCAATCCTCACCAGCAGCCAACCAACTGCCACCCACAGGGTAGCCAAACCAGCCTAGTTGAAGCACAGAGGCTCTCTGAGGGAGAGATGAGAGGCATTACCCATCAGGCAAGTCAGACCATCATCACCTGGATCACCATCTCTCCCTAGACCCCAGCAGAGACAGTCCATGAACATCATTCCATAAAGATGTAGATCATAGGTTTTTCACAATTATGACTAGGAGATAAATTCTTACAAGACTTTGAACCCAAGAACTTTAGAATAATTGTGCTTCTGGCTTAGTGTCCTTAGTCATCGAGGGGCAGCTAGGTGGTGCAGTGGAGAGAGCACAGTGCAGGAGTCAGGAGGACCTGAGTTCAAATCTCACCTTGGACACTTGACACTCACTAGCTGTGTGACCTTGGTCAAGTCACTTAACCCCAATTGCCTCATCCTGGGTCATCTCCAGTCATCCTGATGAATATGTGGTCACTGGATTCAGATGGCTCTGAAGGAGAAGTGAGGCTGGTGACCTGCACAGTCCTCTCTCACTCAAAACAAAGTCAAGTACAAGTCATGTCACCATTTCTCTGATGGCATGGTCTTCTTTGGCAATGAAGGACACACACACACACACACACACACACACACACACACACACACACACACCCCTTAGCCATCATCCTGGCAAGCAGCCCCTGTGGAGATGCGGCCTGGAGGATGGTCCTACAAGTGATACAGCCACAGCTACTTTCCCCATCAAGGCCATTGGTGCTGTCAAATGGTTCTACATTATAAGCTGATATTTTATCAGTGATTGTTATCACTGTTCATTTGTTTTCCAGTTATGTCTGACTCTGGGGGTTTCCTTGGGAAAGATACTGGAGTAGTTTTTGCCATTTCCTTCTCCAACTTATTTCATACATGAGGAAACTGAGGCAAACAGGGTTAAGTGACTTGCCCAGGGTCACACAGCTAGTAAGTGTCTGAAGCCAACTTAGAACTCATGAAGAGTCTTCCTGACTCCAGACCTGGTGCTCTGTGCTCTATGGCGCCACCTGGCTTCCCGTTTTATCAGGGGAAATAACCTTCAAGAAAAAGTATTACCATCTACTTTTCCTGCTGCACCTTGAGGATCATGGGACCTTTCTATCTGACTTGCAACTGAAACCTTCCATATGTGTTGCTTCTCCCCTAAGAACGTGAGCAGGGACTTGAGAGCAACCTCGGACTCATCTACCTATTTAATGATTCCTTCCGTTCCATTCAAACTCCCATTCCACTGTGACTTGTGGTCTCCCTGATCAGGCAGTAAATGAATAGAAATATTGACTATGAATGAATGAAACAGCATTTATTAAGAACTTACGTTGCATTATAATTAGAGAAGCAAACCAATGGCTGCTCTCAAGATGCTCACATTCTACTAGGGAGAGACAAGACAGAGAGGAGGAGGCTCAGCTGCAGGATAGATGGGAAGGCCTATCGGGTACAGCAGCAAATCAGGGCACAACCGTCTGCTGTAGTGTCATTTCCACTGGTCGAACTGAGTCTGTTTCTGATGTTCCCGGCACAAGGTAGGCGCTTAAATGTTGATTGAATTGAATTAAAATGTTAAACAGCTCTAAGGTGTTTTGTGGGGGGCATTTTCTGACTTTCCTATTCTAGAGTATCTGTGGCCAGTAAAGAGGTTGGGGCAGGAGCATCTTCAGAGGTAATCAACAGGCCCCATCTTTATTAGGGTTCTGCTCCTGGGTGATAACTAAGGCCAGGCAGGGCCTGTGGTGTGAATGCTATTGCTGTTCCTAGAGCTCTTGAATTTCTTCCCTTTGCGTGACATTTCATCAGTGACTGGCACTGGTGTTGGGAGAGATGAGGGCTCATCTTTATAGGGGTTGCTTCCCTGGGCAATGGAAGAAAGGCATCTTTGAGGTTCAAGGTCCTGGATGCTGCCATCCCCTGTGTACCAAACCTCATCACTTCACACTTGCCTCAAGTCTCTCCCTAGTTCAGTCCATCCTCCACTCAGATCTCAGTCAAATGAATCTTCCTAATGCACAGGTCTGACCACATCACCCCATATTCAATAAATTCCAGTGACTCCCTGTAACCTTCAGGATCAACTACAAAACGTCTGTTTGGTATTCAAAGCCCTTCACATCTGTCCCCTCCTACTTTTCCAAATATATCTTCTTTGCCCCCACATGCTCTGTAGTCTAGTGGCACCACTCCTCCCTCCTCCTTGCATGAGACCCTCCGTCTCCAGACTCTGACACTTGCCCTGACTCTTCTCCGTTTCTGGAGCATTCTCCCTCATTTCCATCTCCTGGGTTCTCTGGCTTCCTTCAAGTCCCAGCTAAAATCCTGTGTTTGATGAGAAGCTTTTCCAGATCCCCCTTATTGCTAGTTTCATCTCCAATTTATTCCGTATAAGTCTCATTTGTGCACAGGTTGTGCATGTTGCTCCACCCACCTGACTGTGAACTCCTCGAGAGCAAAGACTATTTTTTACCTTTCTTTGCATCCCCAATGTAGCATACTGACCAGTATAGAGTAGGTACGTAATAAGTGCTTATTGATTGGCTGATTGAGATGATGGCAGTGAGTCTGGCCTATCCCAGCCCACCAGCTTTTGTTGGTGCTTTGACTAAGCTGGCTTGCCACTTGTCTATGGGAGTTGGCCAGGATAGTCCTGGAGGCAGTTGGGATGCCCAGTGGTCTCTCCAGGAATTGTTCCCCTGAATGACTTTTGAGGACCTGGCCATCTCTCCTCCGCCTTCTTGCCCAGCGTTGTGTTCATTATGGAAGGGACTACCAGAAAAGAATTTGTATAGTCTTTTCTCTCAGGATGCTTCCAATCTATTTGAAGAGACAAGAATAACATTCAGTAGGCAAGTAGAGAAGCAGCAGAAGCAAATGCCAAGATAGGTGTTCCACAGACCACGACAGCAACAGGAGCACAGAGAAGGAGGGCATGATGCCTTCGTGCAGGTATAAACACTGCTCAGGCCTCACAAGCCAGTACTATCCAAAGGAAGGCATCCTCTGAAGTTTTTTTTTTATTTGGCAATTAGCAGAGGGCAATGAGGGCTTTTCCTGAGTTCCTCAACCCGGAATGGAAACAGGTCACCATTTCTAGCCCTGGTTCTTCTAATTGCTAGTTTATACAGTAATAACAATAATTTAGATACTACCTACTATGTGCTAAGCACTTTACAGACATCTCATTTAATTCTGACAACAACCCCAAGAGGGAGGTACTACTTTTTTTAGTTTAGTCCTTAAACTAAAGCAGCTGGTTTGTAGTTGATGGTCTTAGAGAGAGTTGCCTGGGGACCTGGCAGGTTAAGTGGGTACCAAGTGCATGCAATAAGGTTAAGGACCACTCTTCTCTGGGTGTTGGCTACTGGTGAAAACATTTCCCTTTGCCTGCTCTCCAGGGTATTGTAGCCAAAGCCCCTAATAGACTTTTCGTAAGGTGAGCAGAGGTGCCAAAAGAAGACGTCATGGATTTGCTGAGCAGCTTTGAGGATTCCTTTATGGGAGGGCTGAAACGCGTGCCTGGGGATTTCCTGACAAGACCTATTCTGAGCTCAGAATCTTTGGCTCTGGCCCTTTGTGCCCGTGATCATGCCACAGGTTTGTTGGAGTCAGGTCTTGAACTGAGATCTTCCTAACTCTCAGTTTGACATTCTATCTATAATGCCACAGTGCTCCTAGGGTATTATTATTGTCATTTTCAGGTGAGGAAACTGAGGCATAGGCAGGGGTTAAATGCCTGTAAGTTCTTTCTTGGTTCTTCTAACATTCTATAATTTGATAGAAACAAAAAAAAATGTTTCCTATAGATTAAAGAAAGAGATTATATAGATTAGAAGAACTTGGCACGTATATAGGTTCTTCTTGAACCACCTCCCTTGTCTTTTTCTCCACCCTCCCCCACTCCTGGAATAAACACACACACACACATACACACACACACACAACACAACACAGTGTAATCTCATACCAGGACTTTAAAAAAGAATTGCTTTCTATCAGCCTTGGCACATTGAAACACCCGCAGTATTTCAGGAGACAGTCAACTTAATGTCAGTATTTTAAATAAAGATTTTATAAAGACGAGCGTGTTCAGACATGCAGCACCAGCACTTTTGTCTGTAGTTAACAATGTGTGCCTTTGACTTTGGAGTTA
Organism: Bettongia penicillata ogilbyi; assembly: GCA_023548195.1. Lineage (NCBI taxonomy): Eukaryota > Metazoa > Chordata > Mammalia > Diprotodontia > Potoroidae > Bettongia > Bettongia penicillata. Next base: position 6,970,218 of record JAJHZJ010000410.1, on the reverse strand, counting down.
AGGATTTTAATTACTTACCTGTTTTATCCACACATTTAACTGTTTATGTATAGAGATGCCTTAAAAAAAATCATTTTCTGCATTCTGCTGGCAAAATCCCATCCAAACATTAGCACGTAGACTGCCATTTGTAGACCTGCAAAGTACTTTAGAGGAAATTAAAAAAAAAACCAAAACAACTGTAGGGAGCTATCCGTTTAATGAGAACCTTGGTCTGGGGTACCTACAGGTGAAACTGCAGTCTCTGCTCAGGGGTAGTTGGGGGCCCACCTTCTTTGGAGCTGGGCAGACCAGCCTTGTGCATTGCCATCTGCCTCTGAGGCCCTCAAAATGCCAACAGTGGAAATACCCCTGGGTTCTGCAGTTAAGATCCTATCTCTGAGCAGGAATCATCATTACAGGAGAGAGAAGCAATTTCAGCGAGACCATTAGCAGCCCGCCAGAAACATCCTTATTAACTTTTTCTTCTTTTGTGGCCCATCTTTTATCGAGGTCTATCTGTGCTCAGCATCTGGCCTGGCTGCCAATCCTAAAGATCATTTTAATAATAATAACACGTTGCCCTTTTTCTGAGTGCCCTTTCATCCAAGGAGCCCAGAGCACTTTGCAAACATTAATTAATTAAGCTTTCGCACAGCACCCCCTTTGAGGTAGGTATGCCCTGGTACGGTGCAAGATGGTTCAGGTGGTGCTCTCTGGGCTCGCCCACTCCTGAACCTAGAGAAAGTCCCAACAAAGACTCCTGCTCCAGGGTTAAACAAAGTCTGGGATGAAAGAGAAGCTTCCTCTACAGGGTTTGCTCCAGCTTGGACAGCTCCTCCAGCTTGGCCCAACCTGAGGACTCAGCTTCCTCAGCTTTTTATGTTCACCCTGGAGTGTTGATGGCCCTGGGATGAATCCTTTTAACCTCTTCCTGCCTGGCCTCCTTGTCTTATAATTCAGCCTAAGGAAATGGGAATGGAATCAACTCTCTGTAAGCCATAGGGCTAGCTAGCATCATACATCGGCAGTAGAAACTTGTTGAAAGGGGACACAGAATTATTTCCCACTAGCTGCTGTGCAAGGGGTCAGAGTAAGGACACAGCCCCAGTTTTGCCATTTGCTACCTATGTGACTTTGGATAAGTTAATAAGATTCTTTTCTACCAAATGGCAGGAGTCAAACTAGAAAGTCTTTAAGGATCCTTCCCAACTCTAAATCTATAAACCTATGAAAGTTAAAGTTTGGTGGAACTTATGACTTCAGATAGTATGGCTCAGTCCCTAGAGGGTTTCAGAGAAATCTATAGCTGCCTCTGCAGACTTGAGATGGAGGGACCTGACTTGGTCTAGCTTTATCCTTACCCTAGCTTTTTGTGAGATGTCACACATTGAAATTGTCCACCATGCCTGGTCCTGATCCAGTCCTCTTAGAATTCCTCACTTTCTTCAGAGCCCAGTTTAAATGATTCATCCTACAGAGGACCTTTCCTAATCCCCATTTCTCCAGTTGCCCCCTTTCCCAGTTGCTAGTGCCCTCACCCCATTATTTTGTGTTTACTTATATGTGTACATGTTGATTTCCCCCAAATAGAATGTCAACTCCTTGACTTTTATCCTTGTATGCCTAGCACCTAGCATAGTGCCTACCACATAGAAGGCACCTAAAAAATGAAAGACTCCAGAGAAGTGAAAATCTCATGGTACAGGTTTCTAGCTATGGTGACTCAATTGAGGCAAGAGCGCTTGATTTTTAGAGGTGGCCTAGGGAGGCAAAGCTGAAAGCAGTTACCAGTCTGTAACTTGGAAGATGGACTGGGACATTACACAGGCACAGATAAGACCTTGCCCAAACCCCTTCAAATCATTCGGAGGGTGAACTAGATGCAGTACCAGTGGCCTCATTATTATTATGTTCTAATGATTTTTTTCTTTCCTTATGAACCAGCTCATAAACTTCTCTTGAGAAATTATATAGAACACCCTGCCTCTATTCATGGTATAGAGACTCTGATTGTGTTTCACCATTAGAAGCCCAAAAGGCAGTCTCAGACATTGAGTAGAAACTGCTAATTACTGAGTGGATACAATGAGGACAAGGGCAGCCATTCTCTGTGTGCTGGCTACTGGAGAAAGCATTTCTCTCCATCTGCCTCTCAGGGCACTCCAGCCCCAACCTCTTTCAGACCTTCCATAATGTGAGCTGAGGTGCCAGGAGAAGGCACCGGTTTGCTAAGAGCCTTTCCTTCTTTCTTTC